>JAPTYR010000002.1:1678569-1688839 GCA_029814505.1 Siphamia roseigaster | reverse complement strand
AATGACCTCAGAGTCATCGTCCAATCCCCTCCTCCAGCAGCAGGCCCCCCCCCCACAGGCCCCGCCCCTCCAGCCCCGTTCCTCAGTTACACCTCCAGAGCTGGTTCCTGGGGTGGCCCCGGTACTGGGGGTGGCCCCGGTCCTCGGGGTGGCCCCGGTCCTTGGGGCCCCGTCGGCGGCCCCGGCCTCAGTGGAGGAGGCTCAGAGCAGCGGTGGGCGGAGCATCCCCACGGCGTGCGTGCGCCCCACCCACCCCATGAGGAGCTACACCAACCCGCTGCTGCCCCCCCCCATGGGAACCATCGACCCCAAGGTCTACACCTCCATGATGCCCCAGTCCAGTGAGTGTCTGGGGTGGGGCCAGGTCCGGGTCCAAGTCTGGGTCCAGGTCTGGGTTCAGGTCTGGGTTCAGGTCTGGGTCCAAATGTCGATCCACATCTGGATTGAGGTCTGGATCTGGGTCCAGGTCTTGGTCCAGGTATGAATCCAGGTCTGGATTCAGGTCCAGTTCTGGGTCCAGTTCTGTGTTTGTTTATTTGAACACAATTAGTCGAGTTTAAGAATAGAAACAGTTTTTACCATAAATTTACAAATATTTTCTCAAAATGTCAGAAAAACTTGAAAACGTTCAAATGAAAAAAAAAAACAAAAAAACAGTTTGTCAATTTAGTGAATGAGGGGAAAAAAAACTAAGGTATAATAATACTACTATTACTACTATTACTACTCCTACTACTATTACTACTACCAAGAACAACAACATTAATAATAATAATAATAATAATAATAATAATAATAATAATAATAATAATAATAATAATAGCTGCTGCTGCTGCTGTTGTTGTTGTTGTTGTTGTTGGGTCGAGTTTTGGCGTCTGATGGGGGGGCGGGTCCAGCTCCAGGTCACAGAGCATGCTCAGTAGCGGCCTGTCTGTGCTCAACGCCCACGTTCCTCACATTCACGTCCATTTCCAGTTCTGATTGCGAACAGCGACGCCACCGGCACCGTTGGGTCGACGCCCACACACCTCCACCCCGTGACCCCGCCTCCTCAAACAACGCCCGCAGCCATGTTTGTGTCCGTTCTGTTGCTTTAATTACACTGCAGTGTCTGCACATGCTCAGAGGGGAGCTGCTCCGTAACCATGGCAACCAGATGGCGCCTGCAGCCGCCGACTCTGGTGCAGAGTACTACTACTAATACACACGAGTACAAGTACAAATACATACTAGTACTTACCCAATACCATAGTACAAGTACAAATACATACTAAGATACAGGACAAGTACAAATACACACTAGTACTTACCCAATACCACAGTACAAGTACAAATACACACTAGTACTTACCCAATACCACAGTACAAGTACAAATACACTCTAAGATACACTACAAGTACAAATACACACTAGTACTTACCCAATACCCTAGTACAAGTACAAATACATACTAAGATACAGTCCAAGTACAAATACACACTTCAGGAGTAGACTACATGTAAAAGTACCAGTACATGCTTTGGAAATATGACAGTACAAGTAAAAATACTAATTAAATTATGTCAATTCATAGTGCTAAAAGAAAACTACTAATACAATGTCTGTCTGTCTGCCTGTCTGTCTATCTAATTTATCCATCCATCTATCCATCTGCTCTGACTGTAAAACTCCAGTGTGTTTCTTTTTCTTCCAGGTTAAACTTGCTCATCACTGACCCTCAGCCTGTTCCATTTGCTCCCTGCTGCTTTTCAAACTGATGCTTCTTTGTCCAGATGAATGTCTTCTTGGCCCCCCCCTTTGTAACTGGATGTGGATTACAGCCTGACTCTGGATCAGCCGTTTCCTCTTCCAGTGATGTGGGAATAATGGCTTCAGAGGAATTCCCTACCACGGCTCCTCGGGAGAAACAACAGCCTCCATAAAGCTGGTGTTTCCCACAGATGACGTTAAAGTGTCAGAGGCTGAATGCTTTGTGCTCAAATGTATCTGTGTTGTTTCCATGTGTGAGGAAGAGGAGGAGGATGAGGAGGAGGACGAAGGCAGGTGAAAATAAAGATCTGCAGCAGCCAATAAAAGCCTTCTGTCCTCTGTGGAGTTTGAACAGGGATAAATGGTAATTGATGTTGTCAGGCTGTTTTCCGAAGAAAAATCATTCTGTGCACAGTGGGCATCTGTCAATAATCAGTCAGTACTATTAACTGATCACTTCAGGATCCTTTACATCAGGTTTAATACATGTTTAATGCAGATTATTTATTTATTTATTTACTTATTTATTTATTTATCAGGGACAGTGCACATTAATTAACATTTCTGTAAATGCGCCAATATTAGCATAAAAAAGCTATTTTTTTAACTGTTGTCCCTGGGCAAGATGTAAAATGCCAGCATTCATAAAATTTGGAACATTTTAAAAGGTAGGGTTACACCCACTCATGACATAACTTTAGTTCACATACACATTAGACACAGTTAACCTTTAAATATTAACAAAAACATTTGGATAGACAATGGTGCATGGGCAGGTGATCATGCAGCACAAAAAGTAACAGAAGACCAAATGAGAAGACATGAGAAGACATGGGAGACAACCTGCAGCATGCATCAGGAGACCTGCAGTGCTCTAGTGTGGACAACGCTGATGTGATTTCAGCCGATTTTTAAGTTCAGTCTTCAATGTGTGATATGTGAGGCATTTTCTTATGGGGATGGAGATGCAGTTCCAAATATGATGAATAATCGTGATTTCAGTATTGCTCAAAATACTTGTGATTATCATTTTGCCCATAATCGTGCTGCCCTATTTGCCGGAGCAGTTTGTAAAACAGTACTCAATATGTGAGAACAGCATGGCATGCAGAAACATCCTAGCTACATGCAGAAAGGGTCAGCCATTTGAATCCTGGCTATGACTGCCGAAGTGTCTTTGGGCAAGGCACTGAACCCTAAGCTGCTCCCAGTAGGGACAGGCACTGTTGTGTGCAAGGCAACAGCTGTCTACTGGTGTGTGAATGTGAGGAACTGTAAAGCACTATGGGTGCATAAAAATGCGTTATATAAGTTCAGTCCATATAAAAACTTGCATTTTTCTCTGTTTCTGATATTATGATAATTAACTGTAATGTGAGCTTCTATCAACATCTACATGGCCAGTAAATTAAACATGGGAAAATACCAATTTCTTTATTGTACAAACACAAAGTAAAGAGGTTAATACTATAATAAATAGGGAGAAATCACTTGTGAAAGGTTAAATTGAGGGGAAAAAAAATCATTGTGGGACTGCCACAAAAGGTTTTTATGGGTTAAAGGAGTGATGTTTTGCTTTTTAAAATGGAATTCTTCATTTTCAAACATTTCCCTGTGGTTGACATAAACTGTAAATGTTTTGCTTGGGTCTAAATTTTTCATTCATTCAACTCCACAGGTCCATCTACTACCCTATTTCTGACTAATGACACCAGATACGTGGTTTGGAGCACTGGTCCTTTAATGCACATGAGCCACTTCAGGCCCCGCCCCCTCCAGCCCATTGCCGGTGCTTCTCTGTCCCATTCAGCCATTTGTGTTCATTGATTCAACCAGCACCAGCCTCACGCCCACACCACATACATACCCCTCCCCTGCCTGGGGAATTGAAAAAATGGGAAATGAAACCCGAAAAGCACTCAAAGAGTGCAGACCTCCAACAAGGTCATTTAATAATTTGTTCCTTGTGCCAGCATCAACATTTCCGGAAAATGTCATTGAAATCCATCCATAACTTTTTGATAACAAACAGACAAACCCTGATGAAAACATAAGGTATCAAGTGATTTCAGGCATAAAAAAAAACGTGGCCCTCGTAAATGTTTCACCTGATTTGCCCTATCTCTTATCATTGCAATAACACTTTTTTGGTGACCTTGACCTTGACATTTGACCTATATTCACCAAAATTTAATGGGATCTATTCTGGACCACCTCACACCTTTCCTGAAAATTGCATGGAAATTGGTCCTTTAGTTTTTGCATAAAGTTGCAGACAAACTAACAAAAAAAAACCAATAGTAATAATAATAATAATAATAAGAGCTCAGATGAACTGACTAACAGGTCATCATCAAAAGTGTAAAAACACATTTAGATCAGTTGAATTCTGATATTTGACTGTGACTTCACCTAATGCACAGTCTAAAGGCTTTAATGTGGTCCCAGTGCAAATTCAAACCCTGGAGTCTGTAGAAGAGCGACTCACTCAGAACAGAAGATAACACCCACCTGACAGCTTCCAGGCCTCCTGTTCTGTCTGATCTGTCAGTTTATCACCGGTCGGCAGATAGAAACATGAAAACACTCACCGATTAACATGAAAGCAGAGCAGTGGTGGACCTTGAAGTTAATCTGACTTAAGTTTATCAAAGACGGACAGAGCAGAATTGATAAACTCACCCTAAAAACACAAAGCAGTGTCCGTTCAGTTTGTAAGAACATGGAACAGGAGGTTTGAGGCTGATTCAGAATCAGAGGCTCATGGGAGACCACAACATTCCACTCACTCTGGATGGTTTTAAGTGACTGAACACCATTTCCCACAAACCCCCACACCGTCACACATGAAGCGACAGTCCAGTTGACAGTCAGGTTTTTTTGTTGTTTTTTAATCACACCAGTTAATAAAAA
Source organism: Siphamia roseigaster (assembly GCA_029814505.1). Taxonomy (NCBI): domain Eukaryota; kingdom Metazoa; phylum Chordata; class Actinopteri; order Kurtiformes; family Apogonidae; genus Siphamia; species Siphamia roseigaster. The sequence goes on along the minus strand of JAPTYR010000002.1, from coordinate 1,684,176 downwards.
CAGTAAGGGATTAGATTTACATAGCACTTTTCTATGAACACTTACTCAAAACGCACAATGGAGCCATTATTCATTCACTCTCACATTCTCCCTCTGGTGGTGGTAAACTATATATGTATTCACAGTAGCCCTGGGGTAGACTGACAGAAACATGGCTGCCATTTTGCACCTACAGCCCCTCCAACCACCACTGAACTTTCATATGCATCCATACCCCAGTGTGAGTAGTAGCACTGGAGGCTAGGAGGATGAAGTGTCTGCCCAAGGCCCCAAAGCACATGACTAGGATAGAACAGGATTCAAACCACTCTCCCCCCTGAGCCACGGCCACCCTTAGTTAACAGATTATGGTCCTCAGGAGCAGTTTTAACTTCTGGATTGTCGCATGTTTTTTGTTTGTTTTTAAATACTAGATATACAGTTTTTATATGCATATTTATTTTATCTGGTATGTATCGTGTCTGCTTTATTTCTTGTTGAACAATTGTATTGAAATTTAATGTAATTTCTCTTTTTACTGATCTAAAATGTTTAATAACTTCTAAATCACTAATTGTTTAAATCCATATAAATAATTGTTGGGAAATGTAGTTTTTCAACTTTTCATGGTCATCAGACATGAATGATTTGGATATCTTAGGTGATAAAGTCACAACATGGAAACCCACGGCTTTAAACCCGTGTGGCTTATAAATGTATAAAATTGATTTTCTAAGTGTCTGCAACTTATATTTAGGTGTGCTGTATAGTCTGACATTTACAGTACATAATCCACTCTCTCTCTGCTCTACTCCCTCCCACCCCTCTGCCTTCTCTGAAATACTGCATCTCCTCTGCCATCACACACCCCACCGTCCCCCCACTACACATTCACTTAAGGCACTTTAAATGGCGTCTGTAATTTCATGTCTTTACCTCAGTTCTATTATTTGCACGATTAGACTTGAGCTTTATATCTTTTTTCTCTTTTGTATTTTACACTTCTTACATTTTTTAATATCTTGTATATACTTAGTTATTTGGATTTTGTGTTTTTAAATTATTGCGCAGTTGCACATGGGGGTGAGAGGATGTAATTTCATCTGTACTGTCTGTTGTGCATATGATATATTTGACAATAAAGCTGACTTTGACTGTTGCCAACAAAGATATAATCATGACAGCCAATGACTGGATCATAACCACTTTCAGCAAACTATCCATTCTGCTGTTTAAGTAGCTTGGAGATGAAGGTCAAAACAATAAACATAAAACCACCATTTATGGCTTTTGTGATTTTCATTTCATCTCAGTTCGCAGGTACTTAGTGGTAAATGGACTGCACTGATATAGCACATTTTCCACCTTCAAGGTGCTCAAAGAGCTTTACATATTGGCCTTGCATTCACCTATTCACAAACCAGTAGGCAACAGTTGTCAGATCTACGGGGAGGAATTTTGGGTTCAGTGTCTTGCCCAGGGACACTTAAACATGTGGACAGTTGGAGGCAGGAATCAAAACGCTAACAGCTATTGGACAACCAGCTCCACCAACCAACCGAGCTGCAGCCACCCAGCCAATTTCAGAGTAAATACATAGCAGATGTCTGTCAACCACTTTTTCTTTTTCTCATACACTACATTATTTTTCAGTCAGATTGGTTTCAGTAAAAACTAACTTTAGGAATCAGAACATATCTCTCAACTTCACATCTGCTTGGAGTATATAAGTTTTCACCTAGATTTTCAGTGCGGTCTGACTTTCAGGAGAAAGAAGTTGGTAGAAATTATCTGATAGGATTTACTTTTAAACAATTAACCTTACAAAAAAAAAAGATGTCTTTAGTTTAAAATTATTTAGGAATATTGACTTCAGATGGTAGATGTTTTTTCCCCTCTGTTTATGCAGTGAATGCTTGCTGTACACATTTATTCAAAGCATTGTATCAGGTGAAAAGGATGGCCAAGAAACAAACGTTTTGCTTGTAGCCTATTCCTTTTTCGGGTTTTACTGGGATTGTTGTATCATTCATTCATAATATATGTGAAATAAAAGCTGGAGACACAGTCAAATGTTTATTCATATTCATTGTTTTTTTTTTTTATTTATGGAAGCTTTAGACAAATAGACTGGTGTTCTCAGGATTGCGTTGCAAGGAATTTTTTTTTATTTTTCAATAAGAATATTTCATAGTGTTGCGACTTTCTGATCCTTTTTTAAAGTTGCTTGAGAGGTAGTTTAGGTCCTGTATATTTGTATCGTGCTACAGGACCTTCATAGGAAGTACGCCGAGTCCAGGTAGGTTTAATTCCATTTAATGTTAAAAACTACAGCGGCATCAATTACACACATACGATGGTCAAAAGTGCAGCAGTTGTGAATGTGTAAAAAGAAAGTAAACTGAACAAAAGGCAGTCAACAAAAATTACAGCTACCTAGACTGGCCTCTCTCCACCCCATGCAGTTGATTCACCTCGATATAATCGGTCATCCCCTGAGCCCATGTGACCCCAACCCTGCATATCACCGTGGTAACCAGTCTAAATAAATCAAAAGATGAGTAACTCACATGTAACAATGTGAATGAGACAATATATATGGCTCCTACATATGGCATTTTGGATCCAAGAGGAGGCCAACTCCTATGGATCTGCACCGCCGATAAGACGTAATTTTTCTAAGTACTGGGCTTTTTCCTGTTGCCCAAGTCCTTGATTTTTTTTTTTGTTTGTTTTTTACATTGAGTGCCACCAAGACGGCGGCTTCCGGATTGATGATGCATTATACCAGATGTGTGCACAGAAATTTGGAGAAGCAAGAGCAGACAATGAAAATACCCAAATGTACTTGAGACAGTACACCATTGAACCTATTTTTTAATTAACCCTCAGTCAGGGGATATTATAATAGTTTTGTCGTCTGTCTATTCAACAACATACTTACATTATCTGAGATATTAGCATCAAATTTATATTGTAGGTTCATCTTGGCATGGAGCAGAAGCCCATTGAAAATGGGTGACCCTGACCTACTTACTCTAGGTCAAATGGCCTTGTGCATTTATAATATCATAGTACTTTCAAATATAAATATGTATATAAGTTTAACACAAAGGCATTGTAATCCAAATTACAAGGCAGTAACTTTCACCAGAATCTTACACTATATTAGACAGAGAAGAAGCTATTATATTGCTTTAATCCTTTCCACGCATATTTGGCTTTTGTAGTGCTCAAAACAGCTCAGGTTTGCTTGGAAAACACATTTTCCTCCTCTGATGGAGTGGGAGTATGAAGCATCAGGAAATGGATATACACATGTAAACTGCAAGTGACTCAAATAAAGCACCACAAAAGCCGTACTGGTTCTCCATCGCATCCCGGGATATTCCCCTACATCCCTGGAAACTGAAAATCACCGTTCAATTGAACAACCAAATAGCCATGTATGAAAATAGCACTACTTCCTGATTTCATTGTATTCATTTCAATCAATAGATTACCACACATTTGTGTTCCAATATGCTAAAGCACATTCGTGAAAGTCCATTGATAAAACCAGACTGCCAGGTGTTCCTATCAGTAAGAAAAAATACACTACACTTTGTATTAATGTAGGTATTTACTCGTCAGCGTAGATCTACACTGTAAATATGTGAGACATTATCAAATGTAAGGACTACACAGGTGGCTCAATGGGACTGTGGAAAGCTCGGTTCAAAAACTAAACACGTCAGTCCAAGAGCACACCGCCTTATACCAGAGAATTTCGTTAAGGAAACCTAACTGAATTAGAATAGGAAAGCAGAGAGAATTTACCCGACAACTGAACATGTTCAAATTAGGTTTAATGTTATTATAGACTTTGCTAGCCACTATTATATTGTTTTATAATAAACAATATCCGACTTTACCTTCAACTTGTCAGTTTAACCTAGTTCGCTTGAAAATCGGTTTAACTAGTTAAGCGTAATAAACAATACACAGTAAAATACGTATACCTTTGAAGAGGTCGTTGGTATAGCTACTGTTGTAATAACTGCTGTTGTCTTCTCCTAGCTTTCATTACAGCGTAAAGGAAGGAAATGTCAAAGACCGTCCGAAACATTGAGCCAATCAGGAGCATCGTGCCCTGAGTGGGTGAGTGGGCGGGACCTTCGGCTGCACCTAAAAAAATGCCAATAGTTGATTGGCTGAGATGGTTGTGGACATGACAGCACAGGTCACGGCATTCGGAGTACAAATGACAAGGCGTAGACGTATTTACAGGGCTCATGACAGAAAATACCGTGCTCCAACAAACATGACCTCTAAGTAAAGAGAAAAGAAAAGTAAAGTAAGTAAAGAGAAATTAACATGCATCTAACATTTCAACAGAACCTCACCTCTAAACATAAGTAAAGGGAAATTAACATGCATCTTACATTTCAACAAAACCTGGATGTATGTTGAATGAGCTGTGATGAGCTCAGGATTTTTTAAGCATGGGATAGTTTTGTGTTCCTTCTAATTGGTTATTGAGTTCTTTAAGCTGATGTCGAACTCCTTGGATCTGTTGAGCCTCCAATAGCAGAGCCGGCAGGCTGGATATCCCATACTGGATGGAAATAATGGAAGACCAAGACAAGTTAAGAAGAAAGAGACAGAAACACAGTTAGTGGCATTAGAAGTACAGGGGTCTGCACAATGGAGCAAATGCATCACTGTTATTTAATGAAGGAGCAAACACTTGGGTTTGCAAATTCCAAAATAACGTATTGTACAATTACAACGACCACACCAATGAAGTTATTTTAATTATACATCTTATATCAATGATCATTGAACAGACGACATTTATTAAAAAGTAGTGAAAGAAATAAACATGTTTTCAGCAGGGTTGTACAAAATTCATACTTGAATTGATAATGATCCCAAAATTCAAATTCAATTCTTTGATTTGAAATGAAGATTGCAAACAGGATGCGGAACTACAATTCAAATTATAAATATGACGAACAGTAGTCTCCTGTCCGTTGCATTACATGCAAGTACACGAGGTGTTCAAATTGCAGGAAATAGAATTGGAATTACATGAAATTCATGATACTTTAAATGTATTTCATAGCAAAGCTTTACAGTATATACTACATATGATTATGTGAATTCCATGACAATGTGAATTCCATCCAAATATTGTGTAGACTTTATGTACACAATACTTTATTATTGGAAATGGGCATTTTAACCACAAATTAATATTAAAAAATAGTCGATAAAATAGATCATTAAAATGTGAATAACATCCTGTTGAGAGGATATTTAGTGTTGTAGACACTTGACCAGACCAGAGTGATGCCTCCTCATTGACAAAACATTTGAGGAACTGTTGACCATTAGATGCAACAATGTAAAGTACTTTATTAAATTATAATTGTATTTACCAAAAGATTGATTGGTTGATTAATTAATTAATTAAATAAATTATTATTTTATTAAATTAATGTCTAACCCCACGATTTTTAACTTTTCAACATATCTCTCCCTCTGCTCACCTTGTAAATGTGCTACTTCTTTTGATAGCGGTGGTGCCATATTGCTCACTCTCTTTGATCGTTTGTTTTGGATCCTTAAGTTTATCGGCCGCCG
>JAPTYR010000001.1:44514861-44526718 GCA_029814505.1 Siphamia roseigaster | reverse complement strand
AGCGCTGACGCGTTCTCAATGGATGGTTTAGTTTAAATATTCAGAAAAATTCAACCCGTTTTTTTTTTTTTGTTTTTTTTTTTACTGTATTTTTCCTGAGTTTTGTTGATGGAAATGATGTATGGAGATAAACAGGTGTCAAAAAGAAACTGATGTGGAAAAAGACTAAACTGAACCTACTAGAAACAAATTTCAATTCACCGTAATAAATTTCAAGTCTGTTAGAAATGAAAGTTGTAAACCTGCATTAAAATTGTGAGTAAACCCAACTTTCAGATCTGCCTTGTTTCAACTCAAAAAGGTCTGTTGAACATTTTGGTGAAGTAATCATTGTTCTTTTTTTTTTTGTTTTGTTTTTTAACTTGATACTGTGAGTTAAAATAACTAATTTTTTCATATTCTTTCTTGTAACAGAAATCACTTTAATTTGTCAAACTAATGCAGACGTCCACACCATTTCAACCACAATTTTAACTTATACATCATGAAAAATTGTTACTTTAAATGATGTGGAGTAACATTTTTAAATTGTTGCTTATGCAAATAATGATTTCATATCTCAAATGTTGAAATTTATTGATTTAAACCCAAACTATGGTGTCAACACTATCTGAAAGTAGACCAATGTGAATATTTCAGCCCTGATTTAAATACAGAGTTATTGGGTTTTTTATCTTCATTAAAGGGATCTGGTTATAACCTCTCCTCACTATTATTAAAAAACTGTTTTCCTGCTCTATTGGTGAATAGGTTTGAAAAAAGCATGACATATTTACAGCCTTTGAAAGAACTGCACCCCTCCCCCCATCCCATTTTTATTTTTACATTAAGTAGAATTTAACTGAACCACATGAGTTGAATTGATCACAAGAAAAGTCAAGACAACTTTGACCAATAAATTAAAACTTATCAACTTAAGTTCAGTGTCCAAAACTCATTTTACCAAGTACAGTTAAAAGATAATGGAATTCTATAGAGCTTAAAAAGGCTGACAGTTTTTACAGTGTAGTAGTTCTTTCTTTCTTTCTTTTATTAAAAGTTTTGGCAGTTTTTATCACATTATTTCTTATTTTGTAAATGTGTATTAGTTTTTGTACATTTTGTTGCTTACTTTGTTTATTTTTCTACATTTTGGGTTTTTTATTTATTATCATTATTTTTTTCTTCAGTTTTGTTTCATTTGTGTCTTACTTTGTTCATGTTACTTATTATTTTGTTGGTTTATTATTCATTTTTGTTGGTTTTATTAATCACTGGCTGTTTTTATTCATTTTGTTGCTTATTTTATTCTTTTTTTGTGTTTGACTGTGGAACTGCGAAAATCTGTTTTGGTATAGATTTGTTTCATCCTTAGTTGTTACTGTTACTCAAAGCCAATGTCATTTCTGAAGATTTAAAGCTTTGACTGTGTTATTTGTGTTTCAGCTTGTGGAGTGAGTATCCACTGTGAGGAAGACGGACAAAGAAACCAAGGAACGTGTGATTTTATTTTATTTTTTTAAAGTTTGTACATGTAACACTCTATTACGGAAACGGAAATGGGATGATGATGCCCTGAATCTTGTATGTTACTCTTTACCATTTTTATTTTAAACATTTAATATAACATTTCTCACAAAAGACTTAGGTTTCCTTACCATGTTATGCTTCATATTTCTCTATCCTGTAATGTAACATTCAGTGCTAAACATGTAACATGAGCATGAACAATCTGCACATGAACACTGCACACTGACATACATTTGCTGCAGTCTTTTTATAACTGACCTAACTTCACAATTTTTCTATTTTACTCCCAGCACATACTAAGTCAGACAGAGGGATACTGCGTGTGCTGTGACATTTTGTTTTATTCATTTAACCTGTAGATGTTTATTTTTAGTTGATGGTGTTAGTTTATTGCTTCAAGTGTTCTTTTTTTTCTCCTTTGCTATTGTTATTATTGTTCATTTTACATGATTGTGTTTTATTCTTTGGTAAAACAAAAAAAGCCTGTATTTGAGCAGATTCTATGTTGAAATAAACTTGGAATGAAAAACTGAAGGCAGATGAGAGAGCCATATGTGGATTCGTCAGATCTACGTATCAAATAATGCAATGTGTCTGCTAAAGAATGCACTTTAAAGGGGTTATGAGATTTTTTTTTTTTTTTTCACTGAATGCACTTTTATGGAACTAACTGATTTATCTATCTATATCGCTATCTGTCTGTCTAAGAAATAATAATATAAAAGCCATATGACAACAGAAATGCTATGTTGAGTAAAAAAAGGAGAAAAGTCAGTTTTCCAAACATTTGGATCCAAAACAAAAATCTACCAAAATGTGTAAGAATTCATCTAGAAATGCCATAATATTATATTAATGTTTATATTCACTTCATTGTCAAAAGGTTCACAAAGGCTTGTTACATATTTTACATAATTTTCATCCTGTATGGGGTTTTGTTTCATTGTCTTATTACATCTCTTTCCTTTTCTCTGCACATAAATTTATAAACTCTTTCAGAGAAAACACCTTATACAACCTTAATAAATTAATTCATGTCTCATGTTGTTGTTAGGTATTTTTCTCGAACACTCAGTGACCCACTGAAAACAGCTTCACAACCAATTAGAGATCCTGACCCTAAGTTTACTTAAAATAAAGACATTTTAAAAAGTATTCCTTTAATCCTGAAACGAGCTTTACAATTAAAAAAAAAACACTTTGAATTGCTTCACAAATATTCACTCTATGTAGTTTATTGCCATAAACAACAATAATATAAAAAAAAACCTCAAGGAATAAAACACATTCCAAATAAAAACAAAATTAAAAAGTAGAAATTAGACATCACAATAATAAATAAATAGAGCAAAGAAGGATAGGATAAATTAAAGTGTCACTACTTTTTTTTAATTGAGCTCAGTGACAGCAACAGGAACAAAGCTGTTTGTTGAACAGCAAAGTTACAGTAATGGTATAAATGTCAATGTATTGGATGATGCATAACCTACAAAACCTATGAATATACAAGAAAACAGCTGTGGAATAACTACCCACTGTAGTGACCAGTATGAATGAAAGGGTTGAAGTCTTGGTGGGGCTGTGAGGTTTTACAACAGCAATGTATCCTGTGTTTTTATTTTATTTTTACAATTATTTATTTTTACTATTCGATTTGCTAAGATGTTAAAAATCCACTGTCGATGGGAGCTAGTTTGACAATTTCCCCTCAAAGTCAGTCAGTATTTCCACTGATAAAACGTAATATCAACCACTGATGACTATTAGCCTCTATTTACCAGTAAAAGTAGTTTGTAAAATCTTATATGTACTATCAAACCCCCAGACTGAGAACAAGAGGCATCTTTTTTTGTTTCTATAATGTATATTTTATACAGTGGAATATTTTGCAGGGGAAAAAAAGGGTAGAAAAGTGTCACTCATGACAGAAATCACACCATCACCAAAATTACTCACAGCTGAAGCACTTATTAGTTGGAGTCTATTGTTTGACAGATAGATAGCGAAATTTAAACCTATTATTGTCCTCTATTGGTCAACTTCGCTGCTTATCATTCCAAAGTCTTTGTTGATTGGTTCAAACACCCATCAGTAACACGCCAGTGAACGCACCACTCTCTGATTGGCCTGCTGTTCGGTAACTCAGCTCTGGGGCGTAACCCTGCTGTAATTAAATCTCTCAGTGCGGGTGTTTCAAAGTGATGTTGGAATCCTATTGGTTGATATTTACATCAGTCTAAAACCAAAGTCTCCCATTGGTTCATTAGCGTCCGCTCCAGTAAATACCGTTAATCGCGTTCATTACGGCGCAGCGATGTCAAGTTAGACACATTTAATAGCGAAAAACGGAAGTAAAACGACTGTGATTTAATGTAGCCATTTAACCCCTGAATGCGTCATCGCTGACACGTTTTGAATGGATGGTTTAGTTTAAATATTCAGAAAAATTCAACCTTTGTGTTTTTACCGAGTTTTGTTGATGGAACTGATGTATGGAGACAAACAGGTGTCAAAAAGAAACTGATTTAGAAAAAGAAAAAAAACCCTGCTGGAACCAAATTACAGTATTTGCTATTTCTTTCTCTTTTTTTCCTTAATTTGAGGGCGTGCAGTTTTTTGTAGTTATTTATGATTTTGTAAATATTCATTATTTTGTGCATTGTTCATTTTGTTGCTTATTTTGTTTATTTTTCTACATTTATTTTGTATTTTTTTACTTCACTTTTGCTCCATTTTTGTCTTCCTTTGTTCATGTTACTTATTATTTTTGTTGGTTTATTATTCTTTTCTTTTTTTTTCGTTTTTATTGATCACTTAGACTGTTTTTGTTCAATTTGTTGCTTATTTTACGTGTTTATTAATTTTTTTTTTAACTGCGGAAATCCTCGAGAGTTAAAGAATTAAAGCCCCAGTAAAAACACAACTGTGATAAAATTATCCAGAATTTTTAACCGCGTGCAATTATTCCTCATAAAACGCAAAACCTCAGTAAAATCAACAAATAGGTGTTACGTTTGGGGCCTTTTATTGTGAAAACCGGAAGTGGTGTGTCGGTTTTTGTGGTCGGATGCTTGGTGGATGCTGTGGATGTAGCCCACTTCTACGAACCCAGAGACACTCCTGCAGCTGGGATGAGGAGTAATGACAGCGTATTGTCTTAATAAACTAGCTGCGAATCTCATGCAGAGAAACGTTTGCCTTAACAGGAATATTATTCGTCCTTTTTAACCGCCTACGTTTCTGAGGCTCGTGCGCCAATGGACCTATCCTGTTTGATTATTGCCCCCTCGTGAGCGGCTGTCACTAAATAGTCAACTCTTTTTCTAAACTATTTGGTGCTTTCTGGACATCGCTGAGGGGGTTTTCACCGGGGACGCATGTTGCTCTGATACAGACCCTTTAATTCAAGCTGTAGGGATAGTTTACAGACGACACACCGGCATACCGACCGCCCCGGTAAGCAACCTGTTCATCTTCTCGGGATTAACTGTCCAACACGTCGGTAGCCGTCAAGCTAGCTGGTCACCTCCGGGATGTGGGTTTAGCTCACCGGCTAGTGCTAGCTTAAAGCTCCGAGGGTTAGCTAGGTATTGTATTCTACCTCTGTTTTAACAGCTACATCGGAAAATGCGTAATAATACCTTTTATTTAATAACCTGCTTATTAATTCATTATAAACATCCCCATTTCTTTTTTAATGTGATGCTCCAAAATGATGCTACTCAAAATAACATAAGTATTAGTGATTAAATCTAACAACTGTAATAGATTTCCGATTATTTCGTTGTTAAATTCAATATTTTATCTGTAATTTATGTTTAGCTTATTGTTGCCGTAATGCAAATAATAATTCCGCTCATATTTTTTGCAGATAAAATATTGGCAACAGTGATTTTTAGGTCCTGCATACACTGCAGGCCTGACTAAGATTTGTAGATTTTAGTATTTATTTATTTAATTTGTTTCGACATTGCACCATATTTAGCAGATGAGCTAATTTCCATCTGTTGTATTATGTATTCCATGCATGTATTCTTGATATATTTCTCTGCCACACAAATGATAACGGGCCTTGAAATCTTTACATGAAGACACTTGTCATTTGTAAATAGATGAGACACGTATGTATTGTTTCCAGGGCTGTTCACACCCTGTGGCTGTAATTCATCCTCGAGGGTCTGTCTGTCTCTGTGGGTTCAGGTTTGTTTGGTTGCCTGGTTGTACGCTCCACTATAATTATGTACCAATGTGCAGGATTCAGGGCAGGTGCCAAGGAGCAGACTGCATTTAATGTCTTCAGTAAAGTGATGATGTGCAGTTTGGAGGATACAGATTGATATTAAAAGCTCATTGTGACACCAAATATTTTTTTCAAGAGTGTCCTGTTCAAGAAATCAAAATGGAAATCACAGCAATGCATACATTCACACTAAAAATATACTTAAACGCAGTACTAAAACCAAACATAAAACACTAGATAAGAACATGCACATAAAAACATCACCACTAATACTATTCTATTTTAATACTATTTATCACAATTTTAGCAGTAGTGGATGTCAAATCATTATTTCTTTTCAGGTTAAATGTCAACATTTGATTTGTAAAAGGCAAAAAAAAGATAAAAAATGAAATTAGGTATTGGTAGAAAAGTGGACTTTAAGAGAAAACAATTGGTGAGTTTGTACCAAGAATGACCCGTATTATTGTGGTTAGTGTGGTGTTCTGTTCCACATGTGTAGGTTTGATTGATGGATTTAGTGATTTATTAAAATGTAACACATATGCATATATAGTAAACCATAAATAACACAAAAAGTCAACAATCAAGACAATCTTAGAAAGAAAAACAGTACAATAGTTTCGTTTACATGCTCGAAAGGGGTGAAGAGAAGTACATTTTATTTAACCCCACCCCTTCTCCATAAAATATTAATAATAAATGTTCATCTCCCTCTTCATCTTCCTTCCATTATATTTATACACACACCCGTATACGCATGCATACATTTAAATGTACACACACATCATACAAGTACACATACTCTTATAATCATGGTCAATTAGAGTGAGGTTAATGCTCAGTGAGAGAGACTTACTTGTGTTGTCTATTCATTTATATTTTATTTTTCACTATGGTATGCTCAGTTTAGCTCTTGTCACATGTAGGTGATTTACAACAGTATATTTTCATTATGACAGTTGTATTGGCCAATGAATCAGTTGACTTTTTCATATTATTATACGGCTATTCGTATTATTATTCGTATTATTTTAAGGCTAATTATATTGAGCCTTAAAGACAAAAACATACCTGTAGCCAAAATGAACATGACGATGGTTATGTGTGGTGTTAAACTTTTCTTAATGGTCAGAACTTAGTAAACGCATATGTAGAACTGGAAATCATATCTGTAATTATATGATAATGGTCAAATGTTTCTTCAACGTTAAAATATATTGTGCTGAACAGAACATATTCAAACTTTAAAACACTATCACTTTCCAAGTGGTTTAACTGAGAATGTAAATAAATATATAATAGCACAGTAATGATAGGTTATCTGTCAGTTTTTGTGGAATGGTGTTAAGTACATTTGCGGCATTACTGTAAGGGGGCGTTTGAGTTTTCATTGAAATTTTATAAACGCATAGTTGCCAAAAACAACAAAAAAAACTAACAAACCTTGCTGTTGCTTGGGTACAATACACAATATTACATTCACATTATTGAGTGTGTGTGTATGGGGGGGGGTTAATAAACTTTTTTCATTTAATTTTACAGATATTAATCTCCCCCAGCTTCATTATTTGATTCAATTGCAGTTTACTTTTCATTGCCTTGGTTTTGGGGAGGGTGATATGGTCTAAAACTCTTCTATCAATCGATTCTGTAATTATCAAGAATAGGTTCGATACATTATTCATTTCCACAGTTTAATGGCAGATTTTGGGGTGAAAGTGGAACACTTGTGGTTAATTGTAGTTTGAGTGCCGTACAAAGTGAATTGATCTAAAATCAGTGAATGAAGGATGAGGTAGAGATCTTTAAACCTCAAACTCGACTCTTTCAAAGCCCATCATCACTTTGTCCTTACCTAATTGAGCTTCCTGGTTTCCTTCCCTCTTCAGTGATGGATAATGCTCATACGAAGACAGTGGAGGAAGTTTTGGGCTTCTTCAGTGTCAATGAGTCGACAGGCCTGAGCTGTGAGCAGCTAAAGAAGAACAGAGAGAAATGGGGCCCTAATGGTACAAACACATATATTCAGTGTTTTTAGTCACATGAACCACTACCACATTAGTCTGTTCATTATGAATTAGTTCATTGAATAAAGCTACAAATGGTGTAAAATAAAGTCTAAGAATAAATATACGTGTCTTAAATGAATATTAATCCATAAAGAGATCATGTTACTTCTGTGACAGTTACAAAATAGATTTTTCTCTATATTTAACTTTTCTTGGGTGATTTCTCACCATTTATTATATCATCCTCTGTATTTTGTTTGTTTTTTAGATGATAAATCAGATGTTTTCCTATATTTCATAAAAGATCAGATTACAATTGAGGAATATTGTGTTAGAAACAGATAAAACAGATGATAAAGTTCCCTTTTTTCTGAAAATATATCAATAAGTAAACATTACACTATCCACAGTCATTTGTCAAACTCTGTGGAATTTACTGGTGAATCAATGTTGTAGAAGCTGATGATGTAGCCACTCAACGTCCAAATGGGCCATATCTGATGACCATGAAAAGACGACAAACTGCATTTTACACCAATTATTGACATGTATTGGTAGAATTAGTTTATCAACGGGTGTTTAACAGTTTAAATCAGTAGATGGTTTTGGTCACCAGTGGCTGTTCGGGTCTTTATGGGTTAAAAACAGCTAAATAATGGTTAATATGTCAGATGTTTTGTTTCTGATACATTTACATCCGAAATGTAGAATAAAAATAAAAGTACCAATGAAGGCTTATTATTTTTCTTTCTTTTTCTTTACTTTCACTTCCTTTCCTTTTCTTGTCTCACAGAGCTGCCTGCTGAAGAAGGTGAGCAGTCCGTTTATCTTCAATCCATTTACACTTTACCAAGTCATCTTCTGTTGTTTTTCTTACTGTCTTTTTGTCCTCTGCGTCCCCTCCAGGAAAGTCACTCTGGGAGCTGGTCCTGGAACAGTTTGAGGATCTGTTGGTCCGCATCTTGCTTCTGGCTGCCTGTATCTCATTTGTAAGCAAATAAACACTTGAATAATAGAACCTGACTGACAAATATGGGCCTTTGGTAGAGGTATGAGGGCCAAGTTTATGCCTAGAGGTAGATTTCAGATTAAGTGCCGTTTTTCCTGATATATAGACATAGATACAAGGTACAAAATACAAGAGGAGGAAACATTGACAATGACAAACACATCTGCATACAAGTATAAATTAAAAATTGTGAAAAAAAAAAGTGAAATCAACAGGTATGAATTTTACAAAAGAGGGTTAGGCCCACTTGGGGGTAAAAGTGAGGTTCAATATTGATTTTTTTATTATTATTATGAGAAAAAAGAGAATTCCAAGAATGAAGTCCGATGTCTGAGGAAAAAAAAGTTAGAATTTTGAGATAAAAGTTAGTTTCTGAGGAAATAAAGTCTGAATTCTGAGATTAAAGCCAGAATTCTGACTTAATCTAAAAATTCTTACTTTTATCTCATGATAATGAAAAAATATATTCTATCCTAATTGTTTTTTTTCAAGTGGCCCAAGTCCTCTTCCGTCGAATTTAGACATGAATCGCAGTGGATTTATTTCTGAAATAATGGTTGATGCTTTTAACAGTCATAATGGTATTTGGTGTCTAGAAAGTACAGTTTGATAGCATTAAAACAACTGAATAAACAACTAAAAAGCTTGAGTGAATAAAAGCAGACACCAGATTTATTGGGATGCATATTTTTGTACGTCACATCTTCCCTATTTGTTTTCCTGTCTTCTGTTTGCTGTAGACTTTGGCCTGGTTCGAAGAAGGGGAGGGGACGATCACAGCCTTCGTTGAACCCTTCGTCATCCTCCTCATCCTCATCGCTAATGCTATCGTAGGAGTATGGCAGGTATGTATATGTGTGTTGAGCCGTTGGTGCGGATTGAAATTGCATGATGAAAAATATGCATTAGCATAATAAACATGCAGCATCTTTAGAAACATATAGTTGTTTTTTTCCATAAACAGCAGTGTGGGTCATCGTGTGTTTGTTTCTTTTCTGGTCCGGTTTCCTCTCGACCTACTTTGAATCCTAATAACAGCTGAATGTGTTCCTTCAGCTTCCATCCCCTCTCTGTCTTATCTGTTCTGTTGATGTTAGGATTGTTAAATGGTGTAGGAGTGTGGACTCTCCTCAGCCATCAGGAAGACCACACACTCACAAAGGATAAATTATTTTCATTTGTCTCCCAATAAGAAGCAGAGAAATGCTTTTAATGCTGCGATGCCATGCACGTAGCAGGCCGAGAGATCAATATCACCACGTTATGATCCTTGAGTGGAGCTGGAGAGCACAAACACAGGCACGCATTAAACGGACCATGCATTGAACAGCGTTACATCTGTCTGTTAAAATGATTATTAACATTTCTGTCACTGGAAGGTTAAATATAAACTCAGTCTTAATAGACAGCTCTAACTGGCAGTAATTTCATCCTGTGGCTGACAGTCTGTCTTCGAAAGCATGGTGGTAATGAGTATCCAGGAATTACACAGATCCTGTCGTATTGTGCAAATGTGCATCTGTAAAGGATACCTGGTTCATGTGACTTATCCTCATACACTATATTGCCAAAAGTATTCACACACCTGCCTTGAAATATACTTATGTGACATCCCATTCTTAATCCATAGAGTTTCAGTGTGTGTGTGTGTGTGTGTGTGTGTGTGCGTGTGTGTGTGTGTTTTCGGACATTTCCATGCTCCCCAGTTTGTGGGAACAGTTTGGAGATGGCCCCTTCTCGTTCCAACATGTTCACCACTGCACAAAGTAAAGTCTGTAAAGACATGGATGACAGTTTGATGTGGATGAACTGGACTGACCTGAACACAGTCCTGACCTTTAACCCCATAGAACACTTTTAGAATGAATTAGTGCGCAGACAGCCAGGCCTTCTCATTTAACGTCAATGTTTGATGTATATTAAATGATAATTAGTAGTATAGTTGGAAAAGCACTAGTAATGTACCAACTATACTGAATGTAAATAGTTTATCTATAATAAGTGTAGGCCTTATAAGCTTTGCTTCAGCCTACACCTTTTCGGTCAGTCCTTGTTTTTCTTGTGCCTTATTCACTGACTTTTTCTGTTGCTTGTAGTTCAATTTATGTTGTTTTAATTAATTTGTTTTCCTGCTTTTACTTGACTGAAATAAATCAATCAAATTAATCAATCAATGTGTGATCTCACAAATGCTTCTTGGAGGAATAATAACACATAAACACACTCCTAAAACTTATGGAAAACCTTCGCAGAAGAGTTAAAACTGTTATAGCTGCAAAGGGGTGAAACCTTACCCACATCAGATTAAACCCTATGGGTTAAGAATGGGACGGAAACGTTCATATGTGAGTCTAGGCAGGTGAGGGAATACTTTTGGTAATATAGTCTACTTCTCTATTCATCAGTGACACACATAAATGTAACATATGTGTGACTGGGTATCTAAAATGTCAAATAAATGTAGTGGAAAGTTCAGTATGTCCATGTGAGATGTGGTGGAGTAGATTCATAAAACAGCAGCGTAAATATGTCACTACTGGATATGGAACAGGAAGTAATGCTGACAGTGTTTTCTGTTGCACACATAAAAGTTATTTATTTACCGTCTGATCATAAAAGTCTGACAGGGGAGAGGGTAAGATGATCTGGTTGTTGCTCCTGCTCTAAACCTCCTGAAATGTCAGCAGGAGGAAATGAAAGGCCATAATCGTTTGTCGAATGTCTCATTATGTTTGATGTCGATTAAATGACTTTTATCCTGTTTGATGGAAATGTTATCATTGATCATGTGTTGATATTTAGATGTGAAAGAGCTCCTGGATCTTCAGCTTGACGCCTCAGTCCTCACCCATCTGCCTCCTGCTGGTCATTAGGAGTCACAACACTGCATACGTACATATTTTAGTGACTTATTTACAGTGTTGGGAGTAATCCATTACAGTAAGTAATTAATTAGTGTAGTGCATTACTTTTTGGTGTAATGCAGTAATGCAAGGCATTACAGGGATGGAAATCTGTCATTAATTACTAGTTACAATTGCAAGTAACTAGACATTACAATGCATTTTTTCTGCCTTGTTTTTAGGG
>JAPTYR010000001.1:41586606-41600492 GCA_029814505.1 Siphamia roseigaster | reverse complement strand
AAGAGGAACTTAGGAGTTTAAAGGAGGAATTAGAAAAAGTGGATTTAGGAAAAGAGAATTTTAATAAAATAAGGGAATTGGAGGAGAACCTACAAAAGCTGGAGGAACTCAAATATAAGGGAGCCATGATCAGAAGTAGAGCAAAATATATGGGGGGGAAGGTGCACAAGATTCTTTTATGAGCTAGAAAATACTAGACAAAAGTCTGAATTAATTCGAAGTCTTAAAGATGAACAGGGCAATATTTTAATGAACAAAGATGAGGTCATGAAGAGGGTGTTTCGTTTTTACAAAGAATTATTTAAGAAAGAAGGTACAATAGAAGAAGCTGAACAGTATTTACTTAATTTTATTGGGAAAGAAGTGTGAAGAGAATCGGAGAAAATGCAATAATGTGAAAATGAATGAGGAAATTGACTGTGCTTTGGGGTAAATGAAAAATGGAAAGAGCCCGGGTCTCGATGGCTTGCCGTGCAAGTTTTATTCAGGCTTTTAGAACTGTTTTAATTCCCATTTTAAATTTGCTCTTTCAAGAAATATGGACAATAGGGGTCCTAAGTCCTTCGATGAAAAAAGGGTCATTACAATCATATAAAAGGAAAGCAGACAGAGAAAAATTGGAGAACTTTAGACCGATAAGCCTTTTAAATTGTGATTCTAAGATTTTAGCCAAGGTTTTGGCAAACGGACTGAAGCAAGTTTTGCCCACAGTCATTGAAACCAACCAGGCCTATGCTGTACTGGGTAGAGACATTTCAAACACTATCAATAGCGTAAGAAATAAAGTATGGTTTATGAACAGGGAAAAGAAACATGGTTTTATAATTGGTATAGATTTTGAGAAGGCTTTTGACAGGGTGGACCATAATTTATTTGGAGTTTTAAATAAATTTAACTTTGTCTGGTGTCTGAGATGTCTCTATTCAGACGCCCAGAGTTGTATAAAAATTAATGGATTTTTAACTGATTTTATAATTTAATTAATTTATTTTATCAATTAGGCAGGGATGTCCGCTGTCTGTATTGCTGTACACCTTGGTTGCTGAGCCTCTCGGCTTGGCAATAAATGCAGACAGGGGAATCAAAGGCATTCAAGTTGGAAATATGACGGCTTTTAAATCAGAAATGAAAATATATCAGTACGCGGACAATACAACTTTGGTGTTGAAAGATGAGCTTAGTATCAAACACAACATGAAAATTATTGATATTTACTGTAAAGCTTCGGGAGCAAGAATGAATGTGGGTAAAACTGAGTTTATGAGAGTAGGAGGAGGAGGGGAAGCTTTGTCAAGGGTGTTACCCTTTAAGGAAGTTCAAAACTTTGTGAAAATATTTGGGGTTAGAGAAGGGCCTGATGAGAATTTGACGACCAAAGAAACGTGGGAGGAGGTAATTTAATTGGCAACGCAAAAAAGATTGACATTTTGGGGAAGGAGGAGCCTCACGCTCAAGGGAAGAGTTTTGGTAGTGAATTCTTTTTGTCTAAATTATGGTACGTCCTTGGCTCAGTCTGTTTGCCAATAACTGAGTAGTGTTCTTAAGCGTTCAGTGGTTGATTTTATTTGGCACGGCAAGCCATCAAAAGTAAAGTGTAAGACTCTGATCGGGACAGTGGAGGAGGGTGGTCTGGGATTGCTGGACCCCATCCTAAGGCTGAAGGCCCTGAGAGTAAAAATTGTGAAAAGCTTTGTTGATGAAAATAAGGAGTGAAAGACACAATGAGGTATCTTTTAAATAAAGTCGACGGTTTGGGGTCTTCAGCCTTATGGATGGTTTTAAAAGAACAGATGACAACAGGAATCCCAGAGTTTTATAGAGAAGTTTTACGGGCTTGGGGAATTTTTAAGGAAAGCTTGCACATAAAACCGGTGGGGAGGGAAGCGATCTTAAACCAGCCATTGTTTTTTAATCAAAATTTGAAAATAGGTAAGGATTTTAACTGGGCTACATGGTACAGAGCAGGTTTTAAGAAGATCAGAGATCTTTATTATGAGATCAGGCCTGGGCTCTTACCTTTTCAAGCTTTTATAGATGATTTAACAGAAATAAAGGCAGATTATGAAGCAGGTAAAATTGAAAAGGATTTGAACGTGATAGTACTGGCTATACCGACAAGTTGGAAAAATGACATTGAGCGGACAGGTGAAAATGACAAAACTGAGACTTTTGAAATATTTTCCAAAATAGAAAATCAAATGTTCGACTTGTGCTGTTTGAAACAGTTCTATACCTTTTTCAGGAAGCTAGATTTTGAAGAACCTGTCTCAAACAGCTACTGGGCAAGGGTCTTTGAAAAGGTTAAAAAGGAAGAGATCTGGAAGAATATAAGACAAAGTTTGAATTGCCCAATTTTGGAAAATTTTGATTTTTTACTAAGACATAACTGTATTTTAAATGAAATGAGATTATTTAAGATGGGGTTAGTGAAGTGTGACCTGTGTTCAATATGTAAAAAAGAAAAAGAAGGTTTGAAACATATGTTTTTCTATTGTGAAGGATTGAGGTGTTTTTTGACGAGACTGAGAAAAATATTAACAGGTTTTGAGGAAAGAGAAGAATATGTTGACAATAACTGGCAAAAACTGTTCATGTTTGGTGCTTTCGAAAAAAATCACACAAAGAATAGACAAGCAATTCAAATCATTTTGGCGGTTGCAAGACATACGGTATGGGTGAGAAGAGTGAAAGTGAGAAAAGGAAAAAAACCAATTGATATTTGTCATCTATTTAATGCTAAATTATTAAGAGTTTTAGACACATTACATGTCTATTTTAGTGAGAAGGGAGAGCTGGAGATTTTTAACAGAAAATTCATCTCAACTAACCCTTTTATCTTTTTATCATGCAAAGGTGTAATTTTAAAACTGCCAAGGTGTTGTTGAATTTTACTTGGATGTTTTTTACAAAAAGAAGGGCCATGCAGTGTTTAATCTCTTCCCTCTGCATTTCATCTGAAAAGACATGTTTTTCCATTAATGTTTTCTGACTGACTGTGTTTTGAGATTTGTTTGTATTGTGAAATGATTTAATTAAAAAAAATAATAATAATAATAATAATCTCGTCTGATCTCGGAAGCTAAGCAGGGTCGGGCCTGGTCAGTACTTGGATGGGAGACTGCTACTAGGTGCTGTAAGCTTTTGCTCTTCTGTTTCCTTTTCAGTGGCTGGCGGTCGCCGATTTTTGTGTTCTCCGTTTTTTGGTTGGTTTCAATAAATTCTGGTTCATCTTCACCCAAATGTCAGCTTGTTCCTTCAACATAGCCTACATTGAAACTGTTATCAGTCTGTTATTGCATGTACAAATACTGAGTTTGTCTGGACACGCCTCTACCGGTTGAGTGTCAGAAAGAGAGAGAGAGAGAGAGCATGTGGGACGGTGAGTCGGACGTGTGAGAGTGGAGTTAGCGGACTCCTTTTTTTTTCTCTTACCCTTTTTTCCTTATCCATTTCAACTATAGTTTTCCGTGCTCTTTTAGTTTTTTTATTATATCTTTGTGGATTCCCCCCGGCAGTCTGAGCACTGTTCGGGGGAGGTTGTTCTAATTTTTTTCAAATTACGAATTGGATGGACATACGTGCTAACAGATTTGGACTGGCATATTGATAATGAGTAAGGAAAACGGTTTGGTTCAGGCTGCACGGACGGTCTCCTCAGTGGACTCACAGGTGGGTTCACTGGGGAGAGCCGAATTAATTATGGAAGAATATGGTTACGGAAAGGAGGGTAAGTTGATGGAGGGAATGGAGGAATTGAATGAGAGTGATTGTGAAACTGGGTGTGGAGGGGAAGTGAATGAGGTGTGGCAGCGGGTACGTGGCAGGAAGAGCCGTCCGGCTGCTGACAAGGCGCAGAGGGATGGCAAGAACGCTGAGAGGGGAGCTCCGCGAGCTTCTTCTGCGGAAACGCCAAGAGGAGAAAGGCGCATAGAAGGAGGGGAGAAGTTGCGGAAGAAACCGGAGAAAGACATGGGGGTGACGGCGCAGGGCAGGGGAACAAAACCGGCCGCCGGAATGGAAAATATGAAGAGTGGAGCTGAGATGGTGTGCGCCGAAATAGGGAAGAGACCAGGCGCCGTGGGCGCACCGGGCAGCGGCAGAGACAAGGTAAGTGGAGCAAGGGAGGCTGGCGAAAGGCAGGATGGTGGAGCTGGGGATAAAACGGGAGATTTAAGATATGACAAAGACAAGACGGTCATCCTTGAATTACAGGGACAGGAGCCGATATCAGCTCTGGAGCTGATGAGGGCGGTGAGAAGCTTATGTGGAGGAATAATAGCTTGTAGGTCCATAGGAACGAGAGCATATGAGGTAACGATGTCGCATGTTAAAGGAAGGGACAGATTGCTGGATGGTTTTAAAATAAAAGACACAATTGTGCTCGCAAAAGTGAACTAAGCTAAATTGGGACGTTTTGTGTTAGATCGCAAAAAAACCCTCATTAAGTTTTAAATACACCAATATTTATTAATTTTATCTCTTCACATGGGTCTTGGGTACATATCCATGTAGGAGTTATTTTTAAAAGTGTAATATTTTGAAAGCTATTAACATGTGAAGACAGTGAGACACCATATTTGGTACGAAAATTTATTAAGGTAATTTGGGACACTCGTTAAGCTAAAATTGGACAGTCAGTTTTATTGTGAATTAGTTAAAAACACTGAAGAATAAAACATTTTTTCTAGACAAACATTCAATTACAATGTATATTGAGTATATCTAAGTATGAATAATTCATTTAACATAGATAAAACATTTCCTTTTTTTTTTTAAAGAGCATTGAACAAGCCTACAAAAAGCAATAACAGAATTTACAATGTAAAAAATTAGCCAACTTGAATTTGTACATGAACATCATCAATTACATCAATCACTAAACATATCTTTAAAAAACCATGGACAGCATGGTCTACAATCATTCTTTACACTCAATGCACACATAACCAGCATAATCTAGAATGCCACTGTCCTCACCACAGCTCATGTGGAACCATGACCCACACCCTACACAGGAAAGCCACTCCTCTGAGCGCTTTGGATCTTGTGGGTCTCCATAATTGATCTTGCAGGATTGACAGGGGTACTGTTGTTCACCCTTCAGCTTTTTCTTTGCTGGCTTCTCTTTCTTAGGTTTTTTATTTTCAATGTAGCTGAAGTGCTCCTCACTTGTGAGATGATAGCTTGGAGGTCTGGATCTTCTTTTGATCCCTCTCTCCCTGTGTGGGACTTTTATCATGTCTTTGAATGAAGTCTAATTCATAATTAAAAAAAGAGAAACAGATAACATGTTCATTTAGTTACCATTTTAAGATTATGACCAGGAGTTACATTGTGTTAGGCTACATGTTTATCATGGTGTTAACATGGTGCTCATGGCCTACTAACCTCTCCAGATGTTGATGGCTGGTCTTGGTCAGTGGTGGCATTAGTGTTGATTGGCTCCTCCTCCATTTGATGAGAAAGGGATGGCAATTGGGTGCAGTGAACACTCTCCAACTCACCGATGAATTCACCATCCAAAGTGAAGCATTGGAAGACATTTTTGCATCCTGGAAGTAAGGGTTGAGGGAGGGCCTCTGTCGCAGCAGCAGTCGGTTGGGGATATCTAAGAGCAGCGGCAGGGCTCAGGGTAGGAGGAGGAGGAGATCTAGCAGCAGCAGCAGCAGGGCTCAGTGTAGGAGGAGGTCTCACAGCGGCAGCAGCAGCAGCAGGGCTCAGTGTAGGAGGAGGTCTCACAGCGGCAGCAGCAGCAGGGCTCAGGGTAGGAGGAGGTTTCACTGTGGCAGCGGCAGCAGCAGGGCTCAGGGTGGGAGGAGGTCTCACGGCGGCAGCGGCAGCAGCAGGGCTCAGGGTAGGAGGAGGTCTCACGGCGGCAGCGGCAGCAGGAGCCATGGGAGCAGCAGGGGGAGCTCTTTCTGTAGTGGCACTAGGCTCAAAGGCCTCATCGGGGATGACATTTTCATTCACAGGGAACATCCCAGTTGCTCTAAAGCCAGCCTGGGCATTCTTAATGGTGGCGGAGTTGGCCCATGCCCTATTAAAAAGTTGAAAAAACATTGACTTGGGCAGTTTTTGTCCTGCAGACTGTCGGTTGAACTCGTGGCCAACCAGGTACCAGTGGCACTTGAGGGACTTAAACACTGCTTTGTCAGCAGGTTGCAGTTCGTGTGTTGTGTGTGGAGGGTAGCAGAGCATGTGCACGTTGTTCTCCCTCATGAGCTCCAAAAATGCCTTGTTAAAGACATGACTACTGTGGCCATCCAGTAGAAGGAGATGGGGCCTTGGGTCGTCCTTGGGGAGACTGTTAGTAAACAGCCTTCCCCACTCCTCAAACAGCTCCGCGGTGATCCAGCCATTTTCGGACACACGAACAGCAGCCTCCTCGGGAGAGCCCAGTAGCCATTCCATCCTCAGCCTCTTGCCCTTGAAAATTACCATTGGGCTGGTGTATGTACCAACTGCATTAAAGGCAGCCAGGATGGTGGTGGTCTCACATTTCTCCCCCGCTGTCACCTCCATGCACCGCTTGCCAGTTTCCCCCACCACACGGGAGGAGGAAAACTGGTCCTGTAGGCCTGACTCGTCGCAATTCCAAATGTGCGACGGCACATCTAGAATGTTGAGCTCTGCGAGGATGGCTCTATACTGTGCAAACCAGGTATTCACAACCTCCCTGTTCATCCCTGAACATCTGTACTGGGAGAGGGCCTCAGGCTTCCTCATGTTTAATTCGCTGTGCCTTTTAAGGAAACCCCTAAACCAAAAATAACCTGCTCTGCCCTTTTCTGCAGAGAAACCACTAATCCCATGTGCTTTGGCATAATCAAATGCCAGCTTCTGGACCTCTGATTTTGTAAAAGGAAAGCCCCTTCTGCACAGAAGCCTAATCATATCGGCCAGCTCCTTTTCGGCCGCCTCAGGCAGGTAGGGCTTCCGCCCGGAGGCATAATTTGAACCAGCCACCTTGCCCTTCACATGCCTTTCCAGGGTGGATTTGGGCACTTTATATACCCTGGCGATGAGCCTTAACTTTGGCTTCTCTCCTGCCTCCATCATCCTGTTGTACTCCAATACTGCCCTCTGCATCTCATCCTCATCCCAGCGGTTGTAGACCTTTCCTCTCTTTCCCTGCTTTTTGGCTTTCTGATTTCTCGCTGCCATCTTCTCTACAAAGAATGAAATAAAACATGTTCACATTCAAAACATTATAAAGGGAAAGTGTGTCTGTGAAAGTAGGAAGAGAGAGAGAGAGAGAGAGAGAGAGAGAAACTGAAGCATCTGCTTATATTATAGCCTATTATTTTGCATAATGTAGGACAGGGGTTCTCAACCAGTTCTGGCCCAGGGACCACCTTTCAGACTAAGCAGTAGTCTGTGGCCCACTGTGTTCGTGTGTGTCCGGGATTTAAGGATTTAAGTGAAACCCAGTACTTAGATTCTCTACAGTATGTTGATGAACTGTTCTCTATATGCAGGTTCTCTCCTGCACAGCAGCTTCTGGTCAGTGACTTCATTGGACAGAATGTGTGGGTAAGGATAAAGGTATATCTTGCATATTTTTAAATATAGTTGCTAAAATTCATAGCAAGTCACGGACCACCAGCAATGCTGCCACGGACCACCTGGGCCACGGACCATTTGTTGAAAACCCCTGATGTAGGCTATGTGTGTGTGTGTGTGTGTGTGTGTGATAGAGCGAAAGAGAGAGAGTCTTCATCATAACATTTCAATAGGAAATGATAATACATTACGCTAACGCTAATATGCTAAAGTGCTCATGAACAATTAAGAGACATACTACAAAAAACAGCACAGTCACAGCCTTATTTTCTGATTAGTAACTGTAATAGCCTTTCATATTTGAGTAAATAATGAAGGAAAGCAGCTCCAGGTCATTCTAGGAAGCTATTTTATTCATAAATATGCTACCAAAAAAAGTGTCCCAAATTAGCTTAATATACTGTCCAAAATTAGCTTAAGTACACCACATTCACTAAAATTACTTTTCCTTAAAAAAGTAAAACTAACTGTACTAATATTTTTATATTTATTTAATCCTCACATATAACAACACACATTTCAGTCATATTTTGAGTCATATCATCACTGATTCAGCTGTAATGTCCTTATGATCACGACCATACAGTAAACATGCCAGGGCACTTACCTCGCAAGTGTGGGGGCCACTGTCACTTCAAATCGTTGCCCCTCCTCTTTCTGACACTTCAGACCAATCAAAATGATTGTTTCTTATAGAGAACATGTGTAGCAACAATATTATATCACGCTTTGTGATTGGCTGTTAATATTTAAAGAGATAATAACATCAAACCTTATTTGTCCCATTTTACCTTATGTCCCAATTTACCTTACTTCACCTATGTAACGATGAGTTAGTGGTCTCCTTTCTGAATCTACCAGCGTACATTTCAGATGAGGACATTATTAAAAAGTTGGACAGTTGGGGAGTGGGAGCCGCCTCTCCCATCAGGAGACGCATGTGGCCGGGCACTCGAATTGCAGATGGCACCCGGTTTCTGAAAGTAAAATTCAGTGAAAACGTACAATCATTGCCATACTCCACAAAATTTGAGACGGCCATGGGCCCAGAATACTTCAGGGTAATCCACGACAGGCAGGTCAGGGTGTGTAGGATGTGTCTGCAACCCGGGCACATCCTAAGGGACTGCCCGGAGTTTCAGTGCCACAAATGCGGAGTCCAGGGGCATTTTGCCCGCGAATGCGGGTCTACGAGGGGAAGCCATGGGGAAGCTCAGTGTAATGTATGTTATAATAAAATGGGGGATTGTTTGTGTAATGGCAGTGATCAGGACACAGAGAGAATTATTTCTGAAAATAATAACGGGGAGCGGAGCTTATTGAGTGGTGACCCTGGAGAAGTACGGAGAGAAACGGCGGGCGTGGGCGTGAAGCCTGGCCTGGCTGGAACAACGGCAGGTGTGGTTGAGGCACCGGCTCCGACCATAACCATGGCAAGTGTGGGCGTGAGGCCTGACTCAGCCAGAATGACAAAGGCGAGTGTGGGCGTGAGGTCTGACTCAGCCGATACAATAGCGGGTGTGGACGTGAGGTCTGACCTAGCTAAAGATGGGCTGCCACCTGAACGCCGGATGGGGTCGGCAAGAGGCCAGGGTCGGGCAGGGCTCCCGACCCTGGCCGGAACCCAGACTGGGCTGGGCTTGGATGATGCCTTGGGCTCCAGCCTGGATAGCTGGGTGGCCAACAGGTGCAGTGAGGAGGATGAGGATCTCCCCTCCGCTCAAGAGGAGGAGGCAGAACACGGGGCTGTTGGGAGGCAGGAAGGGGTCCCGGCTTCTCCAGAGATAGGACAGCTCGAAAGCTCCGAAAATGAGGTAGAAATGAGCCTCGTGACCAGGATCCGAAAGCATCAAGGTAAAATAAAAAGAAAGCGGAAAAAATCGCTTTAAGATAAGATATGATACCTCTTTTTGGAGTATCCCCATGGCTTCGCTGGTTTCATTGAATGCCCGTGGGCTCCGCACGGAGGAGAGGCTTAGGGCGGTCCTGTCTGACCTGTCAGGGTTCTCAATAGTATGTCTACAGGAGACCAGGTGGGATTGCGCTGCTGCAGAGAGGGCCCGGTCCATGTGGGCAGGCAGCATGTGCCATAACAATGGGGAAGGTACCGCCGGAGGGGTGGCAGTGCTGTTTGGGGAGGCGGCTGGGGTAACATGGAGGGAGGTATTTAAAGATAAGAAGGGAAGATTAATTATAGTCGACATAGATCACTGTTTATGGAGAGGGAGACTGGTGGTAATACATGCGCCAAACATAGAGATGGAGCGAAGGGTCTTCTTCGAAGGATTGGAAAAATGGATAACTGATACAACTATAATCATAGGTGATTTTAATGTTGTACAATCGATAGTAGATGTATGCAACAAATCTGCTCTCAAGAATGATGTCAGTAGGACGGCTTTATTCAACTTGTGCGTTAAAACAGACGTGATTGATTTATGGAGAGCTTTAAATCCGGGAAAAAAAACATATAGCAGGGTCCAGAAAGTACAAAATAACTGGTGCAGGTCGCGCCTCGACCTCGTTTTAGTGTCAGGTGGAATGGTGCACAAAATGGCAAGAATTAGCTATGAGCCCTGGATATGGAGTGATCACAGCCTACTGTCGTGCCAGTTCGCCATGCCGGGGAAGGGAGGTGTAAGCAAGGGGGGAGGGACGTGGATCCTAAATTCGAGTCTTTTGTCGGATTCCATATGCAGTAAAAAGCTTGATAACCTTTGTTCCTATCTTGAGCAGGAAGGGGAGGATGATCAACCAACAGAGAAGGTAAGTATTCTACATAGATGGGTGTTATTCAAGGAAAAGGTAAAAAAGACAGTAATCAATTATAGCAAGAATGTAAGATGGAAAGAAAAGATAAGAGAAAATGAATTGAGGAACACTTTCAAGAATTTGACGGATAAAATGGATACGGCCTCAGAAGCGGAGTTGGATCAGCTGAGTATTGTAAAGGCTCAGCTGATCCACCTACAAAGGAAGAAGGCTGAGGCCGCAGCCATAAGGGCAAAAGTTGAGTCCTTTCTGCAGGAGGAAAAATACTCAGCCTATTTTCTCAGTCTAGAGAAACGGAAACAGGAAAAGCAAATGATAAACGAACTAATAAATGAAAGGGGGGAGATCACTTGTGATGGGGAAGAATTAGAGGACTTGGTAGTTAACTTTTATACGAGCATGTTTAACGGAGAGGAGGTAAGCCAGAGGGAGGGTAGGAGATTATTAGAAAATGTGAAGAATAGAATTAAGGAGGAAGATGCAGCATGGCTGAATGGGGAAATAGGGGTGAGTGAAGTGAAGACAGCAATTAAGGGTCTCTCCAGAGGTAAAAGCCCCGGAACGGATGGTTTGACGGCGGAATTTTACATGAAATATAAAGATGTACTTTCACCGACCCTGTGCAATTTATACAACACTATGATAGCCACTGGTACGTCCCCCAGGAATTTTGCAGAGGGCATCATAAAGTTGTTGTATAAAAAAGGTGATAGAGCCGACATTAAGAACTATAGACCGATAACTTTGCTGAACACTGACTATAAGATACTGTCAAAAATTATAAATAATAGAATGAAAGAGGTGGCCGGGGATGCTGTGCAGAGCCTACAGGCGTATGGCATCCCCGGCAGAGAAATTTCTGACCTGATTATGGTTGCGCAGGGATGTGCGAGGGCTGTGGAAAAGGAGGGGGGATTCATCTTGAATTTAGATTTTGAAAAGGCTTTCGACAGGGTCAATCATGAGTTTATGTGGAATGTATTACTCAATATGGGGTTCGGGATCAAATGTGTGAACATGATAAAATTATTATATAGCGAGGCGACATCCAGAATTAAAATTAATGGAAGATTAAGTTCAAGTCTCACAGTGACTAGATCAGTGAGACAAGGTTGTCCGCTGTCACCGTTTTTATTTTCGTGTATAATGGAAACGTTAGTGGCAGCGCTAAACTTGGACAGTAGGCTGGTAGGACTCCCTGTGTCGCCGGGGCATGAGAGGGTGAAAGTCGTCCCATTTGCGGATGACATCACCGTCATGGCCATGGCGGCCGGGGAGGTGGATGTAATCATTGACCACATTCGCTGCTTTGAAAAAGCCTCGGGAAGTAAACTGAACGCAGAGAAAACAATCATGTTGCAGGTGAATAGGAGGGGCGGCAACAGATGGGGATTCAAAGCAGTGGATGAAAGCCTAAGGATATTAGGGGTCACAGTGGGCATAGGAGGGGTTGATGTCACAAAAAGTAATTGGGATAAGGTCATAAACCGGGTGCAACACATTGTAAATGGGTGGAGATCTCGTGGCCTCAGCCTCAGAGGAAAGGTAATAGTTTGGAACGCTTTAGTAGCTTCCACTACTATTCATGTAATGGGAACCTGTGAGCTGCCTGATTGGGCGTTAAAAGCCTTAAATGGGATCCTCTTTTCCTTCTTGTGGAGAGGAAAGGGAAATGCGATCGCTCACAAAGTGTTGATATGTCACAGGAGGGAGGGGGGTTTAGGACTAATTGACATGGGTGCAAAGAAGGATGCACTCAGGATCAAAACGGTTAGGAAATTCCTAGATTCGAAACGGCATTATCCCTGGAAGGGGGCGATGGCCGGCACTCTGGCCATGTACGGTGAGGGAGATGTGTACAATCTGTACACTCTCCCTCCCAGAAGAGCCTGTGGTCGAATACCGCCCTTCTTCCAAGAGGTTTTTGAGGCTTGGGGCAAATTGCTGCCTCACCTTGAGCCAAAGGAAGTGAATGGAAGATGGTTGAGACAATTGCCTTTCCTCGAGACTCCCTTCCTCCAGTTTGGGGGTCGGGTGCTGACCTGTGGTCCTCTACGGACGGCAGGAGTCACGAGATTGGGGCAAGTATTAAACAGGGAGGGTTATTTTGATATGGCACTGGTTCAGGCCTGTTTGAAGAGGGGCGGGGTTAAGGTGAGAACTGGGCACCTCAGACACCTGGGTGATAGGTTAGACAGCGCACTGCCGGAACACTGGAGGAGGGCTCTTTGCGACGCTGGACCGGTGGGGGGGGCCCCGCCGGAATTTCTCCTGTGCCTTGGGAATAAGACCACAGACCTAATGGAATGCAAAACATCCTTTCTTTACAGATTCTTCGTGTCCAAGCTGGGGAGGAGGCCGGCTGCGGAATCCGCATGGGGGGTGCTCTTCCCTGGCGAGGATGCGGGGAAGATCTGGAGAAATCTGACAAACCATTTCATCCCAAATCACTGTCACAGCCTGGATTTCAGGATAAGGCACAGGAGGATTTTCACCGGGGTCGTCCTCCACCAGGTCCACCGCCGGCTCTTTTCTAGGACCTGCGCGGTATGCCTAGAAGGAGATGAAGACATAAGACATCTATTCTGGCACTGCGTGGGACTATCCTCCTTTTGGGACTTTGTGTTCGAGATTTTAAAGGGGCATTGTCATCTACAACCTGACCAGACAACAGAATGGACGGCTCTGTTTGGGCTGCAGACGAACCACGCGTTGATCAACACGCTGCTTTCAATGGCACGGATGGCAATATGGACGAGAAGGAACATCGCACTACATGAACGCCGGGCAGTTTCAGCCATAAACATCTGGAAATCCATCACTAAGACCCATTTCCGGACACTGCATTATGCAAAAAAATTAGATGCACTGCTGGGGGGGAACGGGATGTTCTGTAGGAAGGGGGATTACGGAGATTTGGAGTTTTGTTTTAATTAATTAAGTTGGGGGTTTGCTTTGACTGTGTGCATTATTGAGGCCACAGTGGGGGGGGTTGTGTTGTTTAATGGAGGGGGATACTGGGGTTTTATCTCTTAGAGTTGGAGTGCCTGCAGTGATTACATTTGTTTAATTTTTCTTGCTATTAGTCTTCTTTTAGCATGAAATGGATTAGTGGTTGATTTAACCTGATCAACCCTGCAGAGTTATTGTGCCTGCAGTGGTCTTTTGTTTTGTTTTTTTTCTAATATGAGTTTTCGCAAGTGGTGATTTAATTGAGTGAAATTATCTTAATGTTTTTTTTGAGTTTGGTTTTTTTTTGTCCGGTGGTTTTGGTTGTGCACCTGTTCAACTCAATGTTTCTTTTCCTTTTTTGTGTGTGTGATTTAGTTGTTGAAGTCTCACTATGGGTTTGACAAGGTTTGTTTTCTTTTTCTCATAATAATTTATTGGTTTTAACAATTGCAGAAATTATGTAAAAGATTGGATGATGTGTTTAAATGTGTATTTTTCATAATAAAAAGATAAAAAAAAAAAAGCGCGCCCGATCTCGTCTGATCTCGGAAGCTAAGCAGGGTCGGGCCTGGTCAGTACTTGGATGGGAGACCGCCTGG
>JAPTYR010000001.1:40184042-40194442 GCA_029814505.1 Siphamia roseigaster | reverse complement strand
TAATTATCATTTTTAGCAATAGTAGTACTTGTAATGTACTTGTAATACTACTACCACTACCAGTAATAATAATAATAATAGTGTTAGTAGTAGTAATGATAATACCTCAGTTTTATATAGCGCTTTTCAAAGTACTCAAAGATGCTATTTTAGTAATAGTGATGATGATGGTGATGATGATATATAATAATAATAATCATGGCAACGTTATAGGTTATACATTCGAATATTGCATTAAAATCGCACTGTTAACAACTGTATTTTTAAATTTTCTCGGGGGAGAAATCCCCCAACCCCCAGAATCATAATTTGTCTCTGACCATCCCCCCTAGTTTGATTTTACAACTCGACCACTGTTTGTAGCACAGTTGCCCTGGGGCAGACTGACAGAAGCGTGGCTGCCAATTCGCGCCTACGGCCCCTTTGACCTCCGCCAAACATTCATATGCATACATACACCAGTGTGAGTGGCACTGGAGCGTGAAGTGTCTTACCCAAGGACACAACGGACTGACTAGGACAGAGCGGGATTTGAACCGCCAACCCATCGGTTATTGGACAACCTGCTCTACCAACTGAGCCTGATAGTCTGATCAGGTAGGCTTATTCTGATATGAACTGTTTTTTTCCCCTGATATTCAAGGCGTATAGATTAGCATGATGGTTTGGCTGAGGTGTTTAGCAAGAAGAGGATTCTGTGGCAATAGCAGCTAAAACAACAACAAACTAACTAAACGATTGTGATGACCAGCAGCACAGAATCAGCACTGGTTTTCTCCAAATTGTCAACAATGTTTAAAATGCAACACTTGTTATAAGATGATAACAACTGCCATAAAGGTTGGGGATAAATATTGAAACATTGCCGTTCAGAAAAGCTCATTGATGAACGAAGAATAATCGGTTGTTCCTCCTCGACCTCTCTGTTGTCCTCTGACTCGGGGTCGTAGATGTATGGCTGCATTTCTGAAGACATGTATGTTTTTTATGCAAGTTTTCAAAACAAGTGACGGCACGAAACCAAGCTAGTTGAGGGATACTCTCGGATGGTAAACACAGAGCGAGGAGGGGGGGGACGTGGGGGGGTTCCTTCACGCATTCATTCTCTGAGGCAATCAGAGACGCCTCATTACCGCATAATGGACATGCTTGACGAAGAACCGGAAAACTCCGTTCTTCGACCAAGTCATTTTTCTACTCTCCAAAAACAGCTTGAAACAAAACAACCTGGGTGTTGAACCAATTCAATTTTATTTGTAGAGCCCTAAATCACAAAAAGGTTGCCAAAAAGGGCTTTACAGAGTTCATTTGCAAAACAGTCAGTGAAAAAAAATACAGTAATGACAAAAACAAAAATTGTCCCAAGCATCCCCTGTCCTTAGACCCTCCATCGGGGCAGGAAAAACTCCAAAACCCAGTAAGGCAAAAAGAGAAATCTTGGGAAGAACCACAATGAGGAGAGATCCTATGCCCCCTGGATGGACAGGTTATAGATGAACGTCCATATACAAATGTAAAAACAGTCTGTGAGGATGGAAGGTGGGTGGGATCATTCGTCAGACAGGTGAGGGCGGAGGGAAGATCCGGGGCCACAACGCAGCCGAGCCACTGCAGATCCCATCGTCAATGGTTTCTCAAGCGGCCAGCACTGAAAGAGATGCTACTCCCCCCCCAGAGGAGGGAGTGGGGAAAGGGGACACCAGGTGAGGAGCCAAGGACAGACTCAACCATTGACAAATTAAGCTGGTTGTCATCTGCGTAACAGTGACATTTAATGCTATGATTTCTAATTATGCACAATGCATTCAATTACAATGATGAACACAGGAATATTAATGAAATGACCTTTAACCTACAAGTCATTTATCACCATTTGTTACATTATTTGCTTCATATTTTATCAGTATAAATCTGGTATTTTCCTATATTTAATTGGCTGATCATGTAGATGGTCATAAGAGCTCAGGGGCATAAATTTTATTTATCCCAGAGGTAAATTCAATGAAGTTTAAATGAAAACATGAAACCCAATATAAAATACAATGACTTTAATTACATGATTGTATTTACTAGGTCATCAAATCAGTGTCAGTTGAGTCTGTCAGATTACCTATAGGGGTTTTTCAGGTCTAGCAGGTGTTCATATTCAGTGACACAGTAACAAAAACAGTTTGGCAGTACATTCAAATACTTCATGACACCTCATCTACTTCATCTTCGCCGAAAGGCGAAGCTCTTGATTTACGAGTCAATCTACGTTCCTACTCTTACCTATGGTCATGAGCTTTGGGTCATGGCCAAAAGGACAAGATCCTGGATACAGTCGGCCAAAATGAGCTTCCTCCGTAGGGTGGCTGGGCGGAGCCTTAGGGATAGAGTGAGGAGCTCAGTCACCAGGGAGGAGCTTGGAGTACAGCCGTTGCTCCTCCACATCCAGAGGGGTCAACTGAGGTGGCTCAGGCATCTGTTTCGGATGCCTCCTGGACGCCTCCCTGGGGAGGAGTTCCAGGAATGTCCCACCGGGAGGAGGCCTCAGGGAAGACCTAGGACATGCTGGAGAGACTGTCTCTTGGCTAGCCTGGGAACGCCTCGGGTTTCCACTGGAGGAGGTGTCTGGGGAGAGGGAGGTCTGGGCATCCCTGCTTAGATTGTTGCCCCTGCGACCCGACCCAGGATAAGCGGTAGATAATGCAAGGATGGATGGATGGATGGATGGATGGATGGATGGATGGATGGATGGATGGATCATATTCAATAATAAGTTTTCCCATCTGGGGGTCTTAGTGGATTGTAAAGTGTATGGTTAAAAAAGATGTTAAATGGCTTTAAATTAGATCTGATGTTGGATTTTTATTTTGACAGATGTGTTAAAGTCTTTTCATGTTAAAGCAGTCTTTACCTTAAATACGTTTATAGGCAAAAATAAGGCCCTTGTGTGTTAAATATGGATCAATAAACACTGACAACAAAAATGGACTGAAACTCTGACATGTCAGAAATATATTAAAACTGAAATATAACAATGAAACATATGTTTTTAGCAGCATGTAAATAAAATAGATGGTTTTGTGAGTCACATATTGAGTGAGTCTGAGTTATTTTAAGTAAGCATAATTTCTTCTTCTTCTTTTTCTTCTTCTTCTTCTTCTTCTTCTTATTATTATTATTATTATCAGAGTCGTGTATATTCACTTTATTAAAGCTCACAATTACATTAAAATGTTTTGCCAAGCCTCTTTTTTTTTATTATTTGGTTATTTTGGAATTCTACAGAAGTGGGTCACAACTCAAGGACCAGGGTGATAAAAGAGGGACCTGTTCAGACCACATGAGTACCACCGTTTTACTAGATCATGAAGGACCAACATCTTACATTTTCAAGCAAGAGTCTAGTTTGTTTGATAGAGGGGAGAATAAAATAACACATCATCTATTAGTGTATAACAAACTAACAAAACCATGTTGGTTTTCAATGGATAAAAAGGGAAACAAAGGTTATGTAGGGTTAAAGTATGAAGCTGAGAGAAAAAAAAAACTGGAAACATTTAAGTACCTCAGATTTGTAGTTGCAGCTCAGCAGTAAAAATGGTTTGTTACTTTTCCAGAGCTACAGCCCAGAATGAATAAATTGCGCCAAGATATCTGAACAACAAGAAGGTCTGGGTTGAATATTCAGAAAAATTAAAGCGATATAAGAAATGAGAAATTACTCAGTGGAAAATAGAAATCTTAGACTAATTTATGTGAAGTTATTTGTTTTGGTGCGTTTAGAAATAAGACAGAAATGCCTCCAATGGTACAGCTGGTAGATGTGGAAAATAAAACCATGTGATTCTCCAGTATTCAACATTCATTACGCCAATGTGGTTTAAATGTTCAGAAATCATCAAAAGAAGCTGTGATAGGACGGGCAAGACGGGCAAAAACAAACCATCCACACCACATGACAGGATCCAACTGTTTCCGTGGAGGAGACGGAGACAAAGAGCATTCGGGTCGTTTGAGGAGGAACAAATCTGCTGTAAAGGACTCAGCAAACAGATTCAAATATTTACAGCCTCAGAGCGAACATTCCCACTGACACCCTTCAGTAGGAGCCTCCCTTGATTTTGTACCTCCCACCTGCTCACAATATCCCCGTCTGACCCTTTAACTACTGTCGATGTAATTGTCTGTAAAACCCTGTGATTGGACGTGAACAAGATGGACGGTAACAAACCATCAAAGTAGAAGGGTTTACATTTACACCAGGAAAAATGTACAGGATACAGGCTGAGAAAAGTGGAGTTAGTCCATTAAATACTGACTTCTGAACTTTTCTTAAGCTACATCAATACTACTGTGTTGTTTAATTATAATAATGTAATATAGCATCCAGCACCTGAAAACACTAACACTGTTTTGTCTTTTTTTTTTTTTTTTTTTTTTTTTTTTTTGTGCAGTTGTGTTCAAATGCTTTAAATAGCTATATTCTTCACTGAAATTTTGGATGAGTTGTTGTTAGGACAAAAATGTTAATTTAACACAAATCTTTAAATACTAAAATTAGTCTTTTATTCAATATATATGTATGCATAAAGTAGTCAAAGTAGGTTTAATCTGTCAAAAATTAGAGTTTAGATCATCTGGGGAAAAGTAACTATTTAACATATTGAATAAACAGTATATTATATTGAATTAAATATTTTTTTAATGAAAACTGAGAGACATGGGTTTTTTTGGTTTGTTTTATGTATGATGATAATCATCCTCAAAATGATTTAATAGACATCATATTTCTACATTTATACCTGTTATAAGTGATTTTTTTTTGTTAGATTGTTCTCTGCATTTTGTATTTTTAACCACTTATGCAGTTATTAAGTTGAAATGCCACTTCAAAAAAAATTCAAAAGTCGTTCATCCCTCTGCATTCAAATTGATAAAATAAAACCAATGTCCTGCAGCTGTGAAATGACGAAGTATAAATAACGTTCTGCACATTTTTAATACACCTCAGCCAATAGGGTCCTGCTCCAATCCAAGATGCATCCACAGTATTAGTTTGGTGCAGATATGTCAATGTATTCTTGAGATAATGCGATTATGTCATTGAATGGGCAGACAGATGGACAGACAGACAGGTGGACAGACAGATAGACAGATGGACAGACGGCAAAATGATTACAATACCCGTCTGACCAGTTGGTCAAGGGGTAAAAACATATAAAGAATAGTTAAAATTACACTAATGACTGCTGCAATTAAGTCCATAAAACACATCCACTTCTAATTTTAATACTTTATATGTAATAGTAAAAAGAGCAGAATGAATGAATGAAGGTGATAAATATATAACCTAAAAAGTGAACTTTAATGTTGCTAGCTGAAGGTTGTCAGACAATTAACATTAGTTTTCACTACATCTGTCAAAAACTGTTATTTATTACCTTGATATAGAATATTTTTTTTTATCAGGTGCTTGTGGTGTGTTATGAATTACACACAAGAGAGGAATATTCCGTTTAACGTTTGTTTAATGAACACGGATTCAACTTGGCATGTACAGGGGTGTCATGGTTGCCTCTCTATTTCCTCATTCTCCCATAAGTCTCGTGAGAGTTATTACTCTAGTCTCGCGATAGGTTAATTTAATGTTAGAACACTACATCTTCCCTCTTTTTTAATAATGAAATTCCTTAATGTAGACTTAAGAAAATAAATCATATCTACACCAATGTAGTTATGCTATGCTGAGACCTAGAATTAACATAAACATTTTCTCTGTTCATTATATTTCCTGAGTAAAACAAACTTCTGTTCTATACAAACTTAAACTTAAATTTAAATTCACCCTTCCCTCTTTTCAAACAAAAGAATCTCTTTTTTTTTTCTAAAGGTAGAGTTCAGGTCATCACATAGTCCTTTTGCCATGCGGGTGGGGCCCTGACACGAGCAGACTTCACAGGAACATCGGGCGACGGCACCGCTGCCATGGGTCCTGCACCAATGGAAGAAGGGGAAAGGGGGGTTTTAGAGATGGGAATGGAGACTGAGACAGACTCAGCTGAGGGGACTGGATCTGGACCAGTAGGGGTGCTGAGGCTGACATCTCCATCAAACTTCTTCACATGAGCGGCATTTCTCATCTTGGGTGCGCTGTTGGGTTGTTGGATTATGACAGCATGTCCTTGTTTATTGATGACTTCATATGGTTGTGATTCGAAGTTTGAGTCTAGTTTGCTCGACTTGTGTAGATTCTTGCAAAGAACAGTGTCTCCTGGTTTTATTTCCTGATCCTTTGCTCCTCTTCTCTGATCAGCAGAAATGTTGCGCTTCAACTTTTGCAGGGCGTCTTTGTCCTGCATTTCCTCTGAAACGGCAGCATGGGGTTCCTCGTTGTCAGCAGGCATACCGGTGATACTGGGCAGTTTGTCACGGAGCTCTCGGTTCATCAGCAGCTTTGCCGGGGTTACTCCGGTGACAGTGTGAGGAGTGATTCGGTAGTGGAACAGAAACTTCTTCAGTGCGATTTTCCAGTCTTTCTGTTCTATCTTGGCAATTTTCACCGATTTCAGAATTGTCCGGTTAAACCTCTCCACTTCTCCGTTCGACTGAGGCCAGTATGGTACTCCTTTCAGCTGCATGATGCCATGTGCAGTGAGGTACTCATGGAACTCTCTGGATGCAAACGGTTGTCCATTGTCACTTCTCAGATACTTGGGGTAGCCGTGGATTTGGAACATCATTTCCAAAGCATTAATCACGTTGGTGGCATTGGTGACTTTCATGTAGGCAACTTCAGGCCATCTGGAGTAATAGTCAATTACAGCGAGCAGATAGTTGCCTTCAGATATGCTCAGAAGATCAACTGCCAGGTAAGTCCAGGGCTGGTCTGGCAATGGTGTGCGCTCTAACTCTTCCGGTGGAGCGTTCTTGCCGATCACTTGACATGGGTAGCATTGCTTCACTTTCCTTTCTACCATTTTGTCAATTTCAGGCCACCAGACTTTGGTCCGCAGTCGGTTCTTTGTTCTTACAATCCCTTGATGTCCTTCATGTCCTAACTCTAGAATGCGCTCTTGCAGGGCTTCAGGAATCACGATCCTTTTTCCTCGCATCACCAATTGTCCAGCGGTCCAGAGTTCATCCTTAACCGCCTGGAATGCTGTGCCTTTGAAATAGGTCCAGTCATTTTTTTGTATCGCTTGACGTAGCTTGGAGATGTTCGGATCATCCTTTGAAGCCTCTTCGACCTCGCGGGGGGTTAGAGCATAAGGTACGTTATCCTTAATGATGCTGTAGATGTACTCATCTGTTTCCTTCTCTTCAGCTTTGTCGCAGTGACTAACGGGTTGACGACTCAGGGGGTCAGCCTTATTGGTTTTGCCAGGAATGTGGACTACTTCATAGGTGAACTGTTGCAGGTATAGCAGCCACCGTTCCACTCGAGCTGATGGAGGCAGTGAGTTTGGCGATAGCGCTTTCACAAGCGCCTTGTGATCTGTGAGGATTTTAAATTCACATCCGATGAGATACAGACTGAATTTTCGACAGGCCCAGAATACTCCGAGAGCTTCTCTTTCAAACTGAGAGTAGCGTGTCTCAGTGGGTGTTAGCTTCCTGCTGGCGTAATACACCGGCTTCCAGACTCCGTCTGTCTGTTGTTGTTCCAGGATAGCACCAACACCGATGGGGGAAGCATCACAGGTGATTCTGGTTGGTCTTCCAACTGAATAGTAGGCCATGACAGGGGCCATGATCAAAGCTTCTTTGACCTGGTCAAACGCACGCTGTTCCTCCTCTTCCCATTTCCACTCAGCATCTTGCTTTGTGAGCTCCCAGAGAGGTGCGGTTATTGTGGCGAACTGTGGGACGAACTTCGCACAGAACTGGGCCAATCCGAGGAAGCTGCGCATTTGTGACGTATCAGTAGGTGGGGGAGCATGCGCGATAGCTTTGACCTTTTCATCTGACACTTTCAGGCCTTCTTGTGAAAGAACGTGTCCCATGTATTTGATGGATGTCAGTTTGATCTGGCATTTCTTTTCGTTGACTGTCAGTCCTCTTTCAGCTAGACGTTGTACTACAGCAGCCAGCCTTGTGTCGTGTTCTGCTTCGGTGCTGCCAACTACGACTATGTCATCTGACATGTTGTACGCACCTGGACAGTCTTTGATAACTTGGCCGATTATCTGCTGGAACTTTTCTGATGCCATATTCACTCCAAACAGGAGTCTTTTGTACCTATAGAGTCCACCTGGTGCAGCGAATGTTGTGATTTCCCTGGAGTCGGGATGGAGCTCTACTTGATGATACGCCATATTGAGATCAATTTTGGAGAAATATTTTCCTCCGGCCATTTCCTGGATGGTCTCGTCGATGGTAGGCACTGGGTGGCGCTCACGAACAATGGCCACATTGGCTCTCCTCATGTCAACGCAGATTCTCACATCTCCACGCTTGTGGGAATTTTCTGGCCTTTTCTCCACAGTGACAAGTGGATTCACCCAATGAGATGGTTCCGTCACTCGTTCGATGACGTCCAATTCCACTAGCTCTTTCAGCTTTTCAACGACTCTCCGTCGTCGATTGTATGGAATTCTCCGCACAGGCTGAATGACTGGAGTGACATCTGGGTCGATTTGCAGTCTGAGCTGGTAGTTCTTAAGCTTTCCCAGCCCAGAAAAAACTTGTGGGTGTTTACTGCGTAGGCTTGACCATATGCCGGTTCCAGAACAGCTGAGGATGTTGGCGTCAATGCCAACTCTTAACAGTCCAAGCTCTTTGCTGGTCCTGCTGCTTAAGAGTGATGCTTGCGCTTGGGGCACTATGAAGAATGATGCGCTAGCACACCGTGGTGTGTTTGGGACTTCAACATCAAGTGTGCATTTGCCTAAGAGTGTGAGGGCTCGTTTGCTGGCATAAGGATACAGTTTTGTAGAGGCAGGTTGCAGACTGACTTCAGGCCTGGCCTCCTGTAACCTTTTAAAGTCCTGCACAGACAGCGTGTTGTGGTGAGCACCAGAGTCTATCACCATGGGTAAGGTGAAACCATTCAGGCGCAGGTCCAGGGTGTCGTCAGCTTTAGAGATCTTAAATAGGTAGAAATCTTCAGAGTCACTCTGTGAGTCAAGGCTTTCTCCTTCCTCTACTCTATGTTGGCTCTTCTTATTTCGGCCTTTACTTTGCTTTGGATCATCCCTGCTGCGGCCTGGGGCTTTGCTTCGACCCTGTGAGCTCTGTGCATCATCTTGATTTGACTTAGATTTGTTTTTGTGGAAACAGAATTCGTCAAAGTGACCCTTTTTCCCACAGTGGCTGCACTTGTGGTTTTTGGATCGGATACACTCACGACCTATGTGTCCATGTGCACCACACTTGTAGCATCCAGACTGTGTTGGAGGTGCTTTGGGCTTAGGTTTGGGCTGTGCTCTGCCAGAGACACGGTTGGTGTTTGATGGAGAGCTTAAAATTAATGCCTCCTTGTGGTGGTATAAGCCAATTACTTCAATAAGCCGGTCCAGAGTGAGATTGTCTTCTCTGTATAATTTGGCTTTTAGTTCAGAACTTTTAATATGCAGTAGTACTTTATCTCTTACATGGTTATCAGCTTCAGCGCCAAAATTGCATGTTTTCACTAGTACTTTTAGGCGAGTGATGAAATTGTTTATTGTTTCACCAGCATTGGGCTCTGTTTCCCAAAATTTTGTACGGGATTTTGGAATATTTTGCCTCAGTGTAAATGTGTTGTCGAAGAGTTGGATGGCTACTTGAAATACATCTTGTGCAGCTTGCTGGTCACCGGCAGGTCTGTGGGCTTTCTGCTCCTCGGTGAAATTTTTCCATATCTCACGCAGCCCTTCTCCCCCTGTTAATAATAACACAGCTCGCTTTTGTGCAGCATTTACTACTCCTGATGCCGTGATGTATATTTCAAGTTCATTCTTCCACATTTCCCATCGCTGATGTAACGTTTCAGGCTCGCCAACCGTGTCTAATGGGTTAGGTGGTGTGAGCCCGCCGAGTGCCACAGCTTGAGCCATTTTTGATTTTGATTCCAATCGAGACTTCTAACAGGTTTTCGTGAGGAGAAGTTAAAACATTTCACTTCCCTGAAAGATGAATGTCCATCGAAGATCCGGTGTTGAAACTCCGACGTTTGTCGTGGCTAATGTCCATTCTCCATGGACGTGGCTTGCATTCTTTTTTTTTTTCATTAAAGTCCGTGGACAGCTGAGAGGGCTTGTAACTCCGTCCTGCTACTATGCTGTCGGGCACATCCTCGTCGCCAGTTGTGGTGTGTTATGAATTACACACAAGAGAGGAATATTCCGTTTAATATTTGTTTAATGAACACGGATTCAACTTGGCATGTACAGGGGTGTCATGGTTGCCTCTCTATTTCCTCATTCTCCCAT
>JAPTYR010000001.1:39868353-39881954 GCA_029814505.1 Siphamia roseigaster | reverse complement strand
TAACCTCTGTTTGACACACTTTAACCTCTGTTTGACACACTTTAACCTCTGTTTGACACACTTTAACCTCTGTTTGATATACTTTAACTTCTGTTTGACACACTTTAACCTCTGTTTGACATACTTTAACCTCTGTTTGACACACTTTAACCTCTGTCTGACACATTTTAACCTCTGTGAAGGACCTGTGATACCTGTTTGACACACTTTTACCCTATAACAGTCACTGGGTCGTGAGCGGCCCAGTAACTTTAAAGTGTATGATCATTAAATTAAATGTAGGAAAATAGCTGATTTTCACTGAAAAAAAAAAGAATAAATAAATAAAATAAAAATATAGAGGATGTGTTAAATCACTTAAAAATGTTGCATATGGATAAAAATTAATTTGGGAACTTTTGCCAAAGTCCCCCTGGGTCTTAAAGGGTTAAACTTTGTTTAACACGCTTTAACCTCTGTTTGACACTCTTTAACTTCTGTTTGACACTCTTTAACCTCTGTTTGACACTCTTTAACCTCTGTTTGACACACTTGAACCTCTGTTTGACACACTTTAGGGGTTCACTCTGTCACTGAAGGAACTCCTTAGTGCACTCAGTGTGTTTTTCAGAGGGTGGGAGTCTGGGACTATGATGGAGACAATATGAGATTTATGGCACTTTTCTGCTATTTTCTTCCAGCATTCAGTCCATATATCAAATGTTTACAATTATTGTGTTGCTTTTTGTCATGGGTCAGGGGTCACACTAAATAGTCACTAACCTTTACAACTTTGGGTTTTTTATGTATGCTTTTTAAAGCTGTGCTGATATTTCTTATATAACACTGCTCTATAATTTTTTAGAAAGTATCTGCTTCAGACGTTTAATGTGTTAAATCTTAAATACTTTAATCAGATGAATCAGAAAACAAATGACCAAAGTGCTGGTTAATTCATTGTTTTTATCTCTATATAATGGTGTGTTTTTCCACATATATGGTTTATGTCCATATTTACAATGGATTAGTAAATATTCCACTGGAAAGACCCATTCTTTTCAGATTTTCACATTTTGGCCCAAGACCCTATCTTTGAAACGACAACCAACTAGAACATTTGACTTAATTTTTCTTTATTTGTGACTCAAATTTGGAAAAGTTTAACCATTTAATCCCTGATGCGTCAGCGCTGACACGTTCTGAATGGATGGTTGAAATATTCTGAAAAATTAAACTTTTTTTTGTTGTTGTAATACTTTATAATAATGTTTGCTCGTAAAACATTAATAACACTTTATAATACTGTGTCCTTATAAAACATTAATAACACTTTATAATACTGTGTGCTTATAAAACATTAATAACACTTTATAATACTGTGTCCTTATAAAACATTAATAACACTTTATAATACTGTGTCCTTATAAAACATTAATAACACTTTATAAATAATGAACTAATGATGAACAAAACATTAACACATTTCTGTAAATTAGTGGGAAATATTATCTTAATATAACATAACATTTCTTACATATTTACAAACATTTGTAACTGTTTTCTTTATCATATGTTGTTAATCATTTACAAATATTTTTCTCATGATCAATGACTTACAAAATATGAACGTAACATTTCTTACTCATTTATGCAAATTTCTAAATGTTTTGTTCATCATTAGTTCATTATTTGTAGAGTGTTATTTATGTTTTATAAGCATACATTCTTATAAAATAATAATACACTATTTTATTTGCAGATGCCTTTCAGAACACTCAATGTCAACATACAGTGTTAAAATAAAACCGAATTAAAATAACACAACACATACAAATACAATAAATAGAAAAATAAATAAATAAAAAAACACAGTGTGAGTACATAAAATGGCAGAATTGGAATTGTGTAATTATGAGATAGTGTAGTTGTGGTAATTACTTAAAAAAAAAACATTTTAAAAGCACAACGTGAAAACAAAATTAAATGGTGTGTTGAAGGAGAGACTGAATAATCCATGTAGGTCGGTACATCTGTTAGTAATTGGATTTTCTTTTTAGAAACAAAAGAAAAACTAGTGGTGAATTGATTTTTGTTAATATCTAGCAATTAAAATAGAATTTCAATGTTTTTTTGTTTGTTTGTGTCAAAACAGATATAAATTGACGACAAAAAAAGGATTTATTTTTGAGTAATTTTTGTCAGTTTCTGATTGTGGATTCTCAACTGAATATGAAAAGAACAAATGATACATGGATTCAGGGTCAGTGTATCTTTTGGTAATTGGATTTTCTTTTTGGAAACATGAGTAAAACTAGTGGTAATTTAATTTTCGTTTTTTAAAAGGGACAAATTAAAATATACTTATTTTTCAGTGACAAACAGATAAACCAAACTTTAAAAAATGTATTTATAAAATTTTTTTCTTTTTAATAACAATAAAGAAATTAACGAGCTGATAGAAATGGAAAAGCGGCTTAAAAACACCTGCTTTTTTTTTTTTATTTCTTAAGATCGGATATTGTCATTTTCAAAGAAACAGCGCTAATGCCTCTTATGCACAATGGGTTCGTACAAATCTTCCAGTTCGTACAAAATCTGGAGTTCATAGACAGTCATGGAGGGAGGATGTTTACAATGTCCAGCTTTTTTATAAACTGGAAGATTCATACAAACGCATCATTCTTAGAATCTTTATGACCTCCATAACATTAGCGCACCTTCCTTGAAAATGACAACATCTGGTCACAACATAAAAGAATGAATGAATAGATTTCACATTTCTTAAGTGATTTATCTCTATTTACAATAAAACAATCCTCTATATTTAGCATTTTTCCAGTAAAAACGCCCAAATGGCTCATATCTGATGACCATGAAAAGACAACAAACACCAATTATTCATGTACTGATAGGATTAATGATTCAGACTTTGTTAAATATTTTAGATTAGCTGGTGCTTTTGGCTCATTTATTCTAAGCTGATGCTAAACACGGGGCCACGAGTCGAACAGAAACCTCTGGTTGGTGTGTTCCTGTTCCGCCTCTGACCCTGAACTGCTCATCATACGAACCTGAAAGCACCGTCTCTGATGAGCATGTGACCTGCAGAGCCCTGAATAAACCACAAACACAACCCCAGCCCTGTTCATAGCACATGAGCATCTAAACTGATTAAACCAATAATAATAGATAATGAT
Organism: Siphamia roseigaster; assembly: GCA_029814505.1. Lineage (NCBI taxonomy): Eukaryota > Metazoa > Chordata > Actinopteri > Kurtiformes > Apogonidae > Siphamia > Siphamia roseigaster. The sequence continues at coordinate 39,878,778 of JAPTYR010000001.1, read as the reverse complement.
ATTGGGTGAACAGGGCACAGTGGAGGAGGGGGGGGGTCATCCTTTTCAAACACTGACTTACAAAACATGACTGTTTATATGCAGTTGCATTACAAATCTAATGCTATATACAGTATATTATATTAAAATACCTTATATACAGCAAAGTTTCAGTGGGAAAAAAACTCCCGGTTTTTATAAACCAAAGCGTATTTGCTGACCTTTGTTTTACACTTAACGTCTTTATGTCATGATCCTGTTCTGTATCTGCTCCTGTGTTCAATAATTAAAAAAAAAAAAAAAAAAAATCATGTAAAAAAAAAAAAATCATAAACCAATAACTATAAACCATTTCACCCAGTTCCCTCCCAGCTCTGCAATCAGGTAATCCTCTGCAATCAGGTAATCCTACTCACCTGATGTGCCCAGCTGTGGCTCGTCAGGTGTGAGCTATTTAAAGGAAAACCACCATTTTTTTTTGCAACTGGGGTTTAAATTATGTTGTAAACTGAACTGATTTCTCACCCATGGTAGTTTTTGGTGATTTGGAGCTTTCCCGCAGATATTTGGTTCGATCGCAAAACACCGTATATATTCCTGTTTCATCCCTGGACTCTGCCCCTCATCTGTTCCCCCGCCAACCTACCTGCCCTTTGTCCACGGATTCTGCCTCGTCTCTCCGCACCGGTAAACCTGACCCTCGCCTGGCCAACGACCCTGCCTCCTGTTCCAGCCCCGGTAAATTGACTAGCCTTCCGTCCCTTGACCTTGTCTTCTGCCTGCCCCTTTTCTCTGGAGGGATCCAGTGTGTCTCCAGCGTGCTGCGCTGGCCTAGCGGTTACCTCCCTGCCTGCTGCCTGGGGGACCCAGGTTCGATTCCCACTCCGCCCAGCCTAAAAATAAACACTGTTAAACTTAACTCCTGTATTGTCTTTTTGTGCTGCACTTGGGTCCTGTTCGCACCCCGTGACATTTAGTGAACCCTGAACCTTTCATGTTAGGGGTCTTAGGTGATCCCCGACACCTGAACCCATCATGTTAGTGGGTTTAGTCGATCCGGGAACCCTGAATCTTTCATGTTAAGGGTTTTAGGTGATCCCTGACCCTGAACCCTTAATTTTTGAGGGTTTATCTGACCGCTGACCCTGTCTGTTTGTTGAACATGTTACAGACTGAATGACTCTTAAACACTCACATTAATTCATTTTTAAAATTTATATAGGGCTGTCACTTTAACACATTAATTATATGAATTAATTACACTGTAAATTAATCCTTTAGAAAAATCAACGTGATGAATTATTAGGCCCGGTTTATAGTCAACAGGCACAAGTGACTCATCCAACATGCGGAAGCGAAGTACGGAAGTGATGCATGCAATGCACAAAGTGGAGTGCGGAAGCAACGTGTTTCTCTGAAACATTTATTTGTCGTGTTGAATCAGCTTTAGTTTCATTGAGGCTCTGCTTGAATGCATATTTAAGACTCAGCTTTATTTTATTTCTGAATTTAATTTAACTGTATTTGTATTGTAATTTTGAATAATCCACCTGGCCTCATTGGTTTGCAGGGATGTGCTCGACCTTTTTCTTATGAATTTCATTTATGGAATACACTTCACCAATAAAAATGTAGATTTCAAATCTTTTCTTCTTAGTTTATTCAGTTGATCAGTCAAGCACTACAATTTTGTAATGTCCTAGAATTCAAATTCTTTATTCGTTGATTTGTATTGTCATATTGTGTCACTGTATTGTTACTTCATGTTGTTATTTTGTGTTGTCATATTTTTTTTTTTTTTGTTTTATGTTGTTTTGTGTTGACATATTGTGCTTTTGTTTCATTTTGCCGTGGTGTTGTCTCTGCTTGTTTTTATTCATACATCTCTGTATTTCTTTGTGTCTGTTTTTTTCTGCGCCTGTAGTTTTGTGTCTGTTCTTGTGTGACTGTATTTTTGTGTATCTGTATTTTTCTGTGTCTGTTCCCTTCCTTACCAGGCAGACTGTCGAATGGTCGAAAAGATGTTGGTGGACAGTGAGAGAGAGAGTCCACACCCAGATCAGGGACAGTGAATACACACATCAACTTCATTACAGCTTCCGATTACTTTCACAATAAATGCTCTGTTGCGTGTCAGTAAAATGTTTTTTTGTTTGTTTGGAGGGGGGGGTTGTGGGTTTTTTTCGTCGTGTGATTATGTCGACGTCTCGTTCCTTAACGATTATTTTTAATCGTCTCTGACCAAAAATGTACCATGAAAATGGACTGATTATATTTATAGGAATTTTGTTGCTGGGCACCATAGTTCCCATGACAACATATCGACTTCTCATAAACGTGTAAAGTCCCGCAGAGTACGGTTTTTGTGTTTTGTGTTTCACCCCCACATTAGATCCCAAAATAGAAAAACTCTGAATCACACTGAAACAAGATGCTACATCTCACTAAGTTAAAGTTTACACTGAGATTCAAATCAGAATACATAACCTGCCCTAATCCAGATCCCTCTGTTAAATACACTTGTTTTACAGAACAAACATTTAGCAGTTTTTCTTTCAGATCCTTTCATTCTGAAATCTGTTTGTTTCATTTGCTTCTTGTTAAATATTATTTGTTTTATGAATTGATACAGATATTGCTTCACTTAAAATCTCATTGTAACTCACATTAATGATGGGTTTTAGAATATGATGAAATGTATGATTATTGTGTTAGTTGATGATGGAAGTTTCAGCCTCTCATTCTGTTCTGTTACATTACATTCTGGTACTATTTTTGTCTAAATAACGTATGTGAAGAGTCTTTTGAAATTCATTCTATACAGTGAAGTTAAAAACAGACATAAAATGATGTCAAGTAAAACCAATGTAAAATTTACCTTAAATGCATTCAAACTGAAACCTGTTTACAGGCATAAAAAGTCCAGATATTTTCGCTGAAGTGCAGTAAAAGGAAAACTAAAAACTCAATTTTTTTAATACATTGTCGCTATTGTCTCTGGTAATGTTATTGTTATTTTTGTCGTGGTTGTTGTTGTTTTTACTTGTTTGTTTGTTGGTTGGTTGTTTATTTTTTTGTGTCGTTTCTGTGTCCTCATATATTCAATGTTGTCCTTAAATGCCTATAAGTGCCACAAACGAAACGCAACCGTTGTTTGGGGCTTTTATTTTGAAGGTGCCTCGGAGGGTTTCCGGTGTTCTGCGCGTTACCGACGCATACCTTGACGCGCCGTGACCGTCCGCCCGTCAGTCGGCATGACAACGCGCTCTCGAGGGCAAACGGGGAACGGCTGACGAACGCGAGGATGGCAGCAGAAGATGCCCACTAACGGGAACAGCGGTGGCAACCGAGCGAGCGACGGGACCGGGACCCACACCGGGACCGGCGGCGGGAGCGGCCCGGTTCATGTCCCGGGACCGGCCATGGAGCGCGCCCGGCCGGTGACAGTGACGGTGTCCGCGGTCAGCCTGGCTCTCAGTGTCCTGTCTCTGCTGCTGCTGGTCACCGCCATCTCCTCAGATCACTGGTACGAGACTGACACCCGCAGACACAAGGACAACTGTGACCGAACCGGATCCGACTCCAACGACCAGAAGAACCGGGAGATGCCCATTTACCACCTGCCGCTGGTGGACACCAGCAGCGGCAGCGCTCGGCAGCGGGACGTGGCGCTGATGAAGCCCGTGCATGTGGGCAGCAGAGAGGAGGAACTGCTGGAGAACTGGAGGGCCATCCTGGGTATGGGCATCCTGGAGACCGAGTGCGGAAGGCCGCTGTTCTCCACGCACTCCGGCCTCTGGAGGAAGTGCTACTTCAAGGGCCTGGACCCGGACATCGACAAGCTCATCGACCGGGGTCAGTGCGTGCTGAGACACACAAAGATACACACTCGTGAACACTTCAGAGTCTGTTCTCACATGGGCATACAGGTACCTGAACGCACCACGGTGTAAATAAACACACAATCAATCAATCAATTACACAGTCAATACAACATGAAGTACACATGACATATGTACTTGTACACATGTTACTGAGGGTTCTTCTGAACTCCTGGTTGTGATGCATCATGGATTCAGTTTTAGTTGAGTTCATTACCTCTGCCCAGGAGGTTATGTGATCATGCTTTTATGTTAGTTTGTTTGTTCGTTTGTTCGCTGCAATTATGCAGCATGCCACAAGGGGGCGGAGGTTTGCACTCTCTGAGTGCTTTCTAGTTTTTAAATGAGTTCCTTTTTTAAATGAGTTCAGATTTAAATGGATTCATTATGTTTTTAATGTTTTACAGTTAATTAATGAAATACTCAGTGATTCAGAGGGAAAGAGTTAAATCTTCAGGTCAGAAACAACTGGTGAAGTGAGTTGTGACATATGGATCAGAATCTGATCTTACTGGTCAAACTTACAGGAGACTGTACTGATTGGTCACATTTACACAAACCCTTCATTGATTGGATATAGGTGAAAGGTATTCACAGAGCCTCTGTCAGTATTTTGTGTAAAGTGTTGAAGAATCAAAGTATCCTGGACAAACTGAATTAACCAGACATGTACACACACATACATGTCCGGAGGTATGTGTGTACATGTATAACTGAATAGACATGTACATACATATGTGTTTTGTTCACAAGTAAATACATATACATGCTTGCCCAGATATATTCTACACATATGTATATACATGCACATACACAGTACAATTTCAGGTCAATCTGTATTACCTTTCAGTTTGAAATGTTCTAAGATAAAATTGGCTCCATGTGTTTTTGTTGTGTTTTTGTGATGACCGAGAAGACATGGTGTGTCTGTGTTTCAATCCAATTAATATTTAGTTTGACATGTAGTTTAACGTGTAATTCAATGTGTATTTTCATGTTCAACGTGTAGTTTAACATGGAATTTAACAACATGGAATTCATTGCTTGGTTGAACATGTATTTTTCGTGTGGTTTGACATGCATGTTGACAACATGTACTTCTACATCTAGTTTAAAGTGTAGTTAATGAGTGCCTACACTGCAAAAAATCCAACTTGTATTTTTTGGCCTAAAACAGTTATTTAAAAGTCCAGTGAAGACTTTCTACGTCATCCTGAAAAAGTCTCATTTTTATATGCCTGATCGTAATCTGCAATTAGCCTTTTTTACGTGGAGGCCATCTTGAAAGGAAAACAAGGCTTGGGTGAGTAAACACAGAAGGTTCTAAACACCAGGAGCCTCATGTACAAAGCTTGCGTAAGCACAAAAAAGCTACGTACGTCACTTTCTGTGCAAACGTTCAAATGTACTAAGATTGACTTGGCGTGGAAAAGTGCGGTACTCTACGCAAACTAAATACCTGGCGTACGCACATTTCTGGCCTTGTGTCAATTAGCGGCACATAGAGGCAAAGCAGCGCTACAACACCCTCCACTCCCAGACGCGGTCAGTGGTGGAGCGCACCATTGGGCATATGAAGAGCCGGTGGCGCTGCCTTGACCGGAGTGGGGGGATGCTTCTGTATCGGCCCGAAAAGGTGTGCCGTATTGTGCTAGCTTGTGGCGTGCTGCACAATATTGCGCAGCGGCACGGCGCGCCGATTGCAGTTGTGAACCTGCCGGAGGACCCAGACCCTGGACCATGCGGCGAGGCGCCACAGCGGAATGGCATTCGGACCCGACAGCGCTTAATAGCCACATTATGAGAAGGTGAAGGGAGACGGGACACCATTTATTTTTTAAGTAATTCTTTTAATGTTTTGTTTAGTTCTTTAAATTCCTCACGAATACCCTCGAGGTTGGTGTTTATTCTGTTGATGCCACTTAGGATCTCAGCCTGCGCGTCAGCACCCGGCCAGTAGACCCGCTGGCTGGGACATGCGGTGGCGAAGGGGGGCAGGTCACCGTGACGCTGGATCCACTGGGCTGGGGGTCCTCCGGTGGCATCCATTCGGGGCCTCCAGATGTTCCCTGGCACTCTGTTGAAATAAATTAATAAAATCCTATTGTGAAAAAATGTGCATGTGGTTTATTGATGGCAAGACATGGCTAGAAATTGGCCATACAGGAGGACATTTACTCAAATACACGGTATCCAGGAGGAAATGTACACGTTACATCAATAAAGTACCCCCCAAGGAACATGTAATGTGTTATGAGGGCAAGGGTTTCTATTCACACACGTAGTTAATTTAGAATATACACTTTCCCCCCTGTATCAACATGATTACGTCACCTGTGACATCCTGCTGGGCGAATTCGGAGTCCCCCTCTTCGGGGGGGAGCACACCGACCACCGACTGGTCACCAAGCACAGCGGTGACCCGCTGGTCGAAAGGGGTGAGGGCCTCAACCCCCGGCCCGTCTCCCGTCTTTTGACTGCTCGTATGTTGTGCGGCCACCCTCCTCTTCAGGTATGCATTTGCAGAAGTAACACATAAATGGAATGTTCTATTTCATGGTAGTTTGTATTATTGTGGCACATGTTTTGGAAGTAAAGGAAAGGAGGGGATAGATAGTTTACAGCAGAAATACAATTAATTCATGTAGATGCTGTGCATAATAAAGTGGTTTAATTTTAGGTGGGTTGCTGCAATTAGTGTGGGGATTATTCTGTTATCAGCTATTTCCAAACTGAAACATAGATTTAACCTGAACTTGGGTTTGTACCATTGTAGATCTGGTGCATGGTAGCATTGAAATATAACATATTAACATAAACAGATGTACTGATGAACAATTCCTTATGTCTTTTGGCATCAATGGTTATCAGAAATAATTGATAATTAATTTGACTTCTTCGGGAAATGCAGCAATGACTCCACTGTTCGAAGGGCAAACAGATCATCTTGTGCGAGCCTTGTCTACTTCTCTCATTGAAAGTGACATCCTTATTGAAAGTAACATCCATATTATGGCTGGAAGGAATATTGGACCTACATGGTCAGGACATTGTGCCATATATCAAAGTGTCTGGCACTGCTGGGCTGAGGAAATGGCTGCATCAAAACTGCCTCGACAACTATTCTCATGTAGAGCACTGGGAAACCATCTGGGTGGTGAATGAAGAAAAACCCATCATGACTTTATCTTCATACATTTCATGTTCAAAACCTGGTGGTTATGTGTTTGTTATCTCTAGGTTTTGAAAGAAGAATGGAATAAAGAGTTTTCACAAGTAACTCAGCATTGCCAGGCTTGGTACTGCCCAGTTCCAACTGAAGAGACCAATACATTATTACTCTTTAAGCAGCTTCTTTCTCATGCTGTAATCTACACCTATATTGGTTTCTGTTTGTTTTCATCTAGTGGTTCAACGACAAGGTCATTTCTTATGGTTAAAGGAATTAAACATGCATCAGCATTCAGTTAAGCCTCAGTTCCTGTACCTTTTTATGAAAAGTCTGGCAATAAATCTAATCACAAAATCAAGCTGTCCAGGGAGAGAAGCAGCCCCACCCCATCACATTTCCATTCCTAGAATTCACAGTTGGGAGGGTGTTCTTCAGTTATTTGGAATAATGTGGGTTACATACTTTCAGGTCATTCTTTAATCCATCTGATGGCCCCTGTCCAAACAAGCCTATGACAGTGAGGACTACAATGATCACATTACCCTCACCCCCACTCCCTGTGATAAGACTGATGGTGGAGGTTGAAATAAGTTGTCAGTTATGGCACTCCTTAAAGGAGAATTCCGGCGGTTTTACAAATATTTCCCATCTGTTTGAGGCTATAGTCAATTGTCTAAAGGGGTATACACCTGAGAATTTTATTCGGGGTGCATGAAGTTTGACACTTGTGCACATTTCCATCAAAGTGGGCGATAACGAGCAAGCGTTAAACCTTTTCTCAAGCTCTTAATGTCTATTAAAATGCTTTTGAGCGGACTGCCCGTGGTGTGTGCGCCCATAGCATTTAATCCAGTGCATAATGATAACATTAGCTAGCACAGACATGCTACATTTGGAGCTTTTAGAATCAGCGCACATACCTCTATTATCTTCCAGTTTCCAGTACACACAAATTATTTGCCGAAGTCATACAATCCAGTAATCCAAAATATTGTTTTTATCCACCAAAAATGACCCAAAACAATAAAATCCTGAAGGTGCTTCTCTAAAAGTGCACAGATAGCAGCTAAGTGAAATCACACCAGACACTTTACAAGTGCACTAATTCCTCAGGTGACACAGTCATGTGATACAAACAGTCATGGTGGAATGCTAGTCCCTGTGTGGTGAAACAATAATAAGAATGACAATATTCATTTCAGTTTGTGAGGGTTGTTTTTATTAAATGTTAAATATTAACAGTGCTTGTTAGGATTTTTTGGTTTGTTTGTTTATTCAACACCAGTTCAACAAGTGGGTAGATTAGTGCCGAGCTAATGCGTGCCATGCCGTACCATACCGTACCGTCTCTGCAGTGGAAAAGCACCAATAGATAGTAGTAATAAATAATAATAATAATAATAAGAAGAAGAATAACAGTGTTAAAGTGCAGTAGCGATAGTGACTGTCTCTTCCTCATGACTCCTCCACATCTTCCCCTCTCCTCCTCCCCCTTCTCCTCATCTCCTGCTCCTCCTCCCCCTCCCACCCAGTGCATAGTTGTACAGTTTGATGTCTCGGTGGACAGAGGCCTTTTTGCTTGGGTTAGTTTTAGTCCTGGGGGGAAGGGGAAGTGTATCCTGTTCCTGTCTGCTGTCATGTGATCACATACACTATAACTTCTGCTCCTGTTGCCAATAAGTCATTTCTTACTTTTCACCGTTATTTTCAACAAAGTCTACAAAGACTGAAATGAGATGTAAGGTGATTATTTTGGCTTTTGGTTTTCACAGCAGCAGCTGCGTCTCCATCAGCAGTAGAAGTGAATAGAGAGCAGTGGAAGGTTTTTAATAGGCCATTTGATTGGGTGTCCAGTCTCGCAGCTTAATGATGGATGAATGCAGTGCCTTCTAAGCCGCAGTGACATAATCAGGGAGCTGTAGGTCAGATAGTGACAGCTGAGTGGCTGTGACCGAGCAGGAGAAAGAGCCCTTTCAGCGCTAACGTTCGCAGACGCTGGTCCAAGTTCATTAACAGTCCGACAGGCTACGCAGGCCGCTGCAGGCTTCTGTCCCAGCTACACACATGTAGCAACCAAAGCAGACAGAGACACAGAACAAGTAGCTTTTTCTTCTGAAAGTGAATCAGTTTTTGTTTTTAACCCTTTAACTCCTAAGACTTTAGCAGCTCCACAGTAAAAAAAAAAAAGGAATAAAATAAGCAACAAAATAAACAAAAACAGCCAAAGTGATCAATAAAAATGAATAATAAACCAACAAAATAATAAGTAACATGAACAAAGGAAGACACAAATGGAACATACATGAAGAGAAAAATAATAAAGTAAAAAACAAAATGTAGAAAAAGAAACAAAACAAGCAAAAAAATTTCACAAAACAGAACAAATATTTACAAGATATTAAATAACTTGAAAAAAAAATCCAAAAAAATTAACTAAAATGATTTTTTTTTTAAATTAGTACTGTAATTTAATTCCAATAGATTTAGTTTGTCTTTTTGTTTTCTAAATCTGTAGCTTTTTGACACCTGTTTTTGTTGCTTATTTATTTATTTATTTATTTATTTTTTTACTATGGAACTACTAAAGTCTCAGGAGTAAAAGGGTTAATCAAACCCTGCCCTGGTTTTATTTATGCATTATGTAATAAGATATTTGAAAGCTGAAGCGGTTCTTGAACATCAACAGAGATATCTGAGGAGTAAACAAAAACATAATAAATTTAATAATTCTAATTAAAAGGCCTATTTAAAAAAAAATCTATTTTTATATTAGCTCGACAGATGGAAGAAGATCTGCGAACGTGGCATTCAAAGACACTGGTGTCTTTGTTTGTTGATTATGTAAATCTTTAGTCAGTGTTATACGGCGCCTTTGTGTAGGACTTTAATAATAATGTAAATCATCTGTAGCCTCGCGTAAACAAAACAAAAAGAAAAGGCGGTCAGCTGCATCACAAAGCACCAGACATCCTGCCACAGATGCAAAATCAAATCAAACGTTAACAGGAATAGGAAATTAAAAATACACACTGGGGTTAACCCTTTTAGTTTTGTTCATGGAACTGATGTATGGAGATTTGTTTTTCCCTTTTTTATTAATTTTGTTGCTTATTTGGTTTATTTTTATGCATTTGTTTATTATTTTATTATTTTTTTCTTCACTTTTGTTCTGTTTGTGTCTTACTTTGTTCATGTTACTTATGATTTTGTTGGTTTATTATTCATTTTTGTTGATTTTTATAGATCACTTTGGCTGCTTTTGTTCATTTTGTTGCTTATTTTATTCTTTTTTGATGGGAACTGCTAAAGTCTCAGTAATTAAAGGATTAATAATAATAATAATATAAATCATCTGTAGCGTAGCATAAACAAAACAAAAAGAAAAGGCGGTCA
>JAPTYR010000001.1:39836464-39847196 GCA_029814505.1 Siphamia roseigaster | reverse complement strand
TTAGCAAAATAACTTCAAAAGTTATGGACAGATTTTGATGAAACTTTCAGGAAATATTGATCATTGTGGCATGTATGACGACAATAAAGATTTCTTGATTCTTGGATTGACAAATTATTCAATTTTGGTGTTGACTGGGGGGTCTGAGTGCTTTCCTAGTTCTTTGGGTTTTTTTATTGAAAAAAAAAAAAGAAACATCAGTAAACTCCACTACCACATTTCACTGTTTTGATGTGGATCATCCAGTCCAAGACTGGTCTTCACAATCAGGTCACTTTAAATAGATGCTCATACAGTGACTAGTTGATACAGAGGGACAGGTGTTACCTGTGGATGTACAGCTCTCTGTTGTTGGGCAGGTCATAATTAATGATGAGGGAAACCTGAGGGACGTCCAGACCTCGAGCCCAGACGTCTGTGGAGATCAACACACGGCTGGAAACAAACAAAACGTAAACATCAGGAAAGGATCATTGCTCTGTTTTATCATCATATCGACTGTGTCAGGTGTTACCTGGCCCCTGATCTGAATTCCTTCATGATGGACTCTCTCTCCTTCTGAGGCATATCTCCATGCATTGATGACACGGTGAAGTTTGCCTCCCTCATCTTCTCAGTTAACCAGTCCACCTTAAAAACAGAAACACACTCAGGTGTCTGGACAGAAATACTGACATGTCCACCATCATCTTAGACTGAGGTTGTGTCTGACCTTCCTCTTGGTGTTGCAGAAGATCACAGCCTGTGTGATGGTCAGTGTATCATACAAGTCGCACAGAGTGTCGAACTTCCACTCCTCTCTCTCCACGGCAACAAAGAACTGCTTGATTCCTTCCAATGTCAACTCATCACTGATAGATGGAGGAGACGCATGTTCTAAGGACACCACTGACTGAGACCTGAACATTATTCTCATGTTGTTTACAGGTTTTCCTCAACATGCATGCTGTCCTACCGTTTGACCAGGATGCGGATCGGGTCTGTCATGAACTTGTTGGTCATCTCCAGGATCTCATGGGGTAGCGTGGCACTGATGAGGACAACCTGAGTGGCTGGAGGCAGGTAACGATATACATCATAAATCTGCTCCTTAAAACCTAGAGGAAGGACAAAAATATCAACTTTAGTTCTAACTGAACACATCAACTTCGACCATGAGGACCAGACTGGTCCTTATGGTGTGTTTGCTGTCGTGACTCTCAGCACATGATCAGTGTTACCTTTGTTAAGCATCTCATCAGCTTCATCCAGAACCAGCATCTTGATGGCTCTCGTTCTCAGACTCCTGCGGCGAATCATATCTGTGGAAAACCATAATAAACAATTTAGCATCCCATCGGTTACTTTTGCCAAAGTCCCAACAAATGGCTTTCAGAGGTCAGAGATTAATCAGACCAAACACTCGTCCCGGTGTCCCAGCAACCACATGTTGTCCATAGTCCAACTTCCTGATGTCCTCCCCCACATTGGTCCCTCCAATGCAGGCGTGACACTGAACATTCATGTAGTCTCCCAGTGCTAGCAACACCTAGACACAGGTAACTAATCAGAACACAGCTCAGACAGGGTATAGCCCAATTGGAACACAGCTCAGTGGGAGCAGGGACATTACCTTCTGAATCTGTCCTGCCAGTTCTCTGGTGGGAGCGAGGATCAATGCCTGTGTCTCCCTCACCTGCCAACAGAAAATGCATCACTACAGGTGAGTTAACAAAGCTTTCCTCAAACCACCTGAAACCAGTCAGCCCCTCAAAGAAAAATTAAAATACTGGAACCAACTCAATCAGATTGACATTCATAACTAGAAATGCCTTGAAATGACAGACCTGAATGTCGAGACACTGCAGGACAGACACACAGAAGGTGGCGGTTTTTCCTGTTCCAGACTGAGACCTGAACACATCAGACAGAATGTGTCATACATTTATAAGACGTAGTACACAGAGAGTGGTAGTCTTACTGAAGTCAGAGGTCGTACTGGGCAATGACATCCCGGCCTTTGATGATCTGTTTGATCGCTCTCTGCTGAATGGCGGAAGGTTTCTCAAACCCTGAAACACACAGAAACCACAGGGGCCTGGATCAGGACTAAAGGGGTATTGAGGTCCTCTAGGTTTAGCTCTACCATTTCAGTGCCACAAATGCCACGTTTCCACTGCAAGGCACGGCTCGGCACCAACCCCGACAAAGTGCGTGTTTCCACTTCCTAAAAGCGGGCCACGCCGAGATTTTATCGGCCCTGCTTGCCTGCCGGGCTGAGGATGGGTAATGACGTAGTGAGAACCGCTCCTTGGAAAACGTGCCCTGGGATTGGTCACAACGTCGTCCGTCATCATTGAACATAACGCATACGCGTTACTATGACGCGGGGGTCCTCGAGGTGGCACGGGTTTGTAATGGAAATGCAACCGAGGCGGGGTGGTGTGGGGCCGAACAGAGCCGTGGAAACGTGGCAAAAGTTGAGTTACTTCCAACCAGATAAATCTCCATGTAACACTCCCCGAGAACAGGTTATGATCCAGATTGCGCATTCAAGCATCTAAAAGCTCTGCCTACTAAATACTACTGACAAATCAACTCATGAGAAGGTCCACAGAATAAAAATGGATGGAAACATTGTTCAGGACACCAGTTAGAGCTGAAAATTATTATTTTAGGATCAACCATTTTCTGGATCAATTGTTTGGAGACACTTTATCTGACACTTAAAAGTCCAGAACATCTTTCTCAAACAAGTCTGGCCCAAATATTTTCAGTTTAGCATCAGTGTGGAGTAAAGACAATGACAGAAGAAACAAAAACTAACACTGAATGTGGGCTGGAGAATGTTCATCATGTGAATTAAGATCAATATGTTGCTGTGTGATTTAGAGAAGGAAAAGAAGCACAGACTGACCTCTATTTATGAATTGTGCTTTTTCATAGCAATGTAAAAGTAAATATTGTAATTAACTCAACACTTGCATATACAGCTTTAACTCAAGTTGTGTTAAACTTAAATAGCCAAGAGGCGACTGTATCTACTGTCTGCTCTGTTGTTTAAGGACTTGTAGTAACATGATATAGAAGAAGCGACTTATTCCATGTTGAATTACTAAATAATGAATCCAAACTTTACTGCACTGATTCTGCAACCTAAAAGAAAATTTAAAACAGTCACATCTATAATGTATATCTTCACATCTACATGCATTACCATTCATATAATAATAATAATAATAATAATAATAATAAATAATAACAAGAAGAAAGTCCTAAGTTTTTATTGGACTTCACTGAAAAGAACCATCTCTTTTAGGGCTGCTTGATTGTAGGAAAAATTATAATCCCAATTATTTTGGTCAATATTGAAATCACAATTATTTACACAATTCCATCTTTGAATTTTGAACAGCATCTATTGGACATATTTAAAAACACTCTCCTTTAGAATAGATCAAAATATCTTGTAATGTAGTAAAAAATAAACCGTTAAGTGCACTCAATCTGTTGAAAAGAAACGAATAAAATACAATATGAGACAGACATACTAGAATAAATTGGTCCAAAATAAATTCTTGAATAAATTGGTTCAAAATGAAATTTCTCCCATTTGAGTTCACTGACAACATTCAACAGAGTAAAGAAACGTAAAAGTTAAATCTAGAAAGGCTGTACGTCGCAGAAGATAAACACCAAATAATTGTTTTTCCTCGATTATACGAATTTTGAGATCGTCTGGAGACAAAACTGTAATCACGATTAAAATTCGATTAATTGAGCAGCCCGAATCTCTGTCAACAGGATATTTACTTCAGCTACATTTTCTTACGTTTCTGTGGTCATTAGTTCAGCGAATAAAGCAAAGTCTTAGCAATTAAAATGAGTCATTATCATCCGTGACTGAAACAGTCAAATTCATTCAAAGGGAAATGCGTAATGTGTCAATGTTAAACTGACAAACAGTAGCGACAGTGTGTAAATTGTTAAAAACATGGTTATAAGAACTAACCCCAAAAGAACCACAACGGCGATCGAATAGACTATGGAGTCCAAAATATCAGTTAAAAAAGAATAATTGGCCGAAACACAACAGCGATAATGGGAGATCAGAGCTTTAAAGGGAGAAAATTTTAATAGAGGAAATAAAAATAAGGTAAGCATAAACAATCAGAAGCTAACCTCTGTAGTTAAACTTGTTTGTATGGTTAGCTTGTCATGCTACAACGATCAGGAGTCCGCCTTTGAAATCAATCTTTTACCGAAATAAAACTAAGAACTTCGAAGCAATCCAATTAAGTCACATCCTAACTTTATATCTGATCTGATTTTAATTGCTTTATTTAACTAATATATTATGCCCACCGCGGTGATGGACCAATAGATTTAGCATCGGCGCTAACTCTCCACGGAGGCCGCGCTCATCCCCGGTTTACCGTAGGCGTAGATGCCGCGAAGCAGGTCCTCCCGCAACCCCATGGTGTCGAAGGTAGGGGTGACGTCCACCTCCTCGCTTGTCTCAAACTCCACCTTGGTCATGTCCTCCTCTTTAAGGAGCCTTTTCCTGCCTTGCGCCCCGGCTGTGGCCATCGTCTTCTGCTTCTGCCTTCAAACAGAATTCTGATTTATACCGACTGAAACCGGCGGTGTGTCCTGTGTCTTGCTAACCGCTAACACGGCGAGAGAAAAGGCACGTGTCGCATAGATGACGTCAACTGTGGGCGACGGGCGTAGTTGCACACATAAGAATAACAACTTTGGAAAAAAATAAATGAGACCACTGCAAAATGATCCTTTTCTATTTGTAATTAATTTTGTTTTATTCTCTAAACGACTCTTAACATTTCTCCAAAATTCCAAATAAAATATTGTTTAGATCATTTTTATGTATATATTTATTTAGGCGGAACAATGCACATTAATTAAAACATAATACATTTAATTTCAGTATAAACATGTAAATATTCCGGAGTTAGCGTCAGTGCTAATTTTCATCCGCAATCCCCATTACATGAATGAGTAAATAACTGATCTGTGCGGAATAAAGCACTACAGTGAAATAAGTAAAGTGCATTTCAAGATAATGCATTACAAAGTAGTACAGAACAACATTTGTGCCTACATATCAAGGCCTAAAATAGAGTAAAATAAAAATAAATATTACTTAAAAAGCAATCCATTAAAATACATTTTATTTCAGTCCAAAACAACATTTGTGCCTATATGTCAATTACAAACACGTTTAAAACATTCATCTGTCCCTTTGAAGTGTTAATGTTCATATGTTTGATTGTTTCTTAGCCATACCTTAATCAGAAATTTACAGAACATGGCACATGGTCAAAATAAAAATATGTTGACCTCAAATAATGCAAAGAAAACAAGCTCATTCTTTTCTAAACAAAATGGCACTATCGTAACTTGGTAAAAGTTCAGAAATAATATTAGGTGGAATAACCCTGGTATTCAGTGACAGTTTTCATGCATCTTGTCTTTCCTTCATTGTTGTTGGATGATTTTATGCAGCTCCTACCAGAGAGTTTCAAGAAGCTCAATAATGTTTGATGGCTTGTGACCATGTTCCTGCAGAAGCTTTCAAAATGGGTAGAGGTCTGCAGATTGAACTGGACATGACAGGGTCTGCATCTGCAGGCCATCCACACGCTGAGCCCAGGAGCATTGACCTGATAGAAAAATCAGGAGCATTGTCCTAATAGAAAAAAACCCATCCTCACAGTTTAGGAGCATTGTCAAAGCAGAAGTCTAGTAGTTTTCAGTAGTTATAATTGTTTAAAATTTCAAATTACTTTTATGGTAGTAATTGCACTGTTTTTGCCTGTTGTAAGAAGATAGTGATGGCCATAATAGTGGTGCTTATATTTCTACCTTCTAAATAAGACACAGTATTTATTCAGTAGAATAAGATGTGTTTCTGTTGGAATTCAACAGACACAGGGATGGAATGGCTGGCATACATGCTGATATCAAAAGAAATCATAGTGGTCTCTGAATTTTTCTGGAGCTGTATATGCACTTTAACCCAAAATTATTCATACTTCTCTCAAATACAAGGAATTTCTTTTTGTTTTTTGAAGTGACTGAAGACCACCTATTGAAGCAGATACTGGTATGCAGCTCCTCATTCTCCCTCTGATCTCTTCATCAGGCTGCTCTGCCACCTGCTGGTTATCTGTCCATACTCCACTGTACTGTTCTGTAGATCTACTGCAGAAAAACACATGGATATAAATGCAAAAACGACCCTCCCACATTTACACACTGTATTTTCAAAGTATTGTCTCACCTGCCTTGACCTTCATATGAATGTTTCCATCCCATCGTTAATCCATACGGTTTAATCTGATATGGGTTCACCCTTTGCAGCTAGAACGGATTAAACTATTCTGGGAAGGTTTTCCACGAGATTTAGGAATACATTTATGGGAATTTTGGACCATTTCTCCAGAAATATTAGTGAGATCACAGTGATGTTGAACAGAAGGCCTGGCTCTAACCCTAACCTCCAGTTCATCCACACCAAACTATCTCAGCCATGTCTTTATGGAATTTACTTTGTGCATCAGTGCACAGTCATGTTGGAACAAGAAGGAGCCATGCCCAAACTGTTCCCACAAACTTGGGAGCATGGAAATGTCCAAAGTCTCTTTGCCCAAAATCTCTTGCTTCAGCAACAAAACATTTTGGACGACAGCCTTTCTCCACTGCTAAGGTTTAGTTGTGGAAAAGCTGTGACACCCAGAAATCCTTATGTCACACCGTACATTTATACAAAAAAAAAAAACTTTCATCATCATTGCATTAGACTTGAGTCCCCTCCCACCACAGCTGCAGAACACTGCAATGTCATTAAACTCCGTGGATTAACAATGGGATGTCACCTAAATGTATTTCAAGGCAGGTGAATGAATATTTTTGGCAGTATAGTGTATATTCATAGTGTGGCTTACACTGAGATTTCTACTCAGAAAATTCCCAGAATCTGCTTTTGGTTTTTATTCAAGTTTCTATAAATTATATGTATGAAAGTGAAATTAATATCTGTTTTTAATTGAGGTTTTCAGTTTGACTTTTAGTGACTAGTTCTACGTTTCCATGGCATCAAACATGATTTACAAAAACAGATTATTAAAGGTCCATCCTGTGCAAAGATGTTTTGTTCTTGTTCATCAAACTTCAACAGTGCAGGAAAAACAAACCCAGTTGATTTATCCCAACGTTCAGTTTGAACTCAGCTCCATTTATTTATCCAATTTTTTCTGTACATCTGTTAATAATCAATAACTGATGACAAATATTTACATAATGTAAAAAACACTTAATGTAAAAAACTCCAGCTGATCACATGATCCAGTGTCCTTAATTTCCCACGTGGTCACATGGTCCATTATCTGTTAATCAAACAGAGGAAGTCCCAGGGTGGATTTCACTGACTGACAGGTGTCCATCACAGAACAGAGCCTTCAGTCAAGTAGACACCTGATGGGTCAAAAAAAATTCTGACTGGAAGTGACATCACAACAAAAGGAACGAGTCACATGAGGCTCAGTCATCTTTTGATTGGTGGACATCCAGACTGACAACCTGCAGCTCTGTCAGGTTGGAGCTGGAACTGGTCTGCTGACTGATCACCATCTGTAAACAACCAAATAAAACAAACAGGTCTGCTGACTGATGTTTTAGAACATTGATAAATATTCCCTACTATACACTGACTTAATTTGTCATTTCTTCCATCAGTTGCCATAGAACTGTGGTAGCAAAATGTATAAAAGAATGAACTGTAGTACACACCATATCACCACACTACTGTGGCAACAAGAGGCTAATGGAACAGTATCCATGATTGGCTCTAGTAAAAATGCTAACATTTGATTGGCTCTGTGGCTTTAGACAAAACTGATAATTCATGCCACAGTACTATGACAGTTACCATTGCCAAAAAATGTATCCACAATGTGCAAAACTTCATATGCTTGAGCTTTGTCAGTGATGTATAAGAATCACCTCGATATATGTGGCAAGTCTGAAATAAATTGAAACAAAATTTATGTTTTTTTAGACATTTAAAATGTTGCTCATTTTAAAGTAAATGCGAAAAAATAAATACAAATTCTGAAACATTTTGAACCTTTACCTAATTTTACGAAAATGTAACCACATCTATTCTTGATCACTGGCAATCTATAAAGCAATTTTGATATGAATTCAGTGTTATCGAACAAAATGAACCAAAAACAGTACCTGTTGTCCCCCCTTCAGGGGGTGGGGTAATAAATAAACTGGTCTGCTGACTGAGGACTACCTGAGCAGAAGATGTTCTTACCGGATGAAGCTGAACGGCTGAAACTGGGATCTGAGCTGTGACCGGAGGCAGAGAAGTGAGGAAAACCTGGGGGACGGCACCTGGCAAAGAACAAAAAAAATATTAGTGACTTCCTAGAGTGTTCATTTATAAAACTAGAATTCTGTCGAAAAGTTGATTCTTTGTATAATTTAAACTTTCAATGTTTTATATTTATTTGACATCAAGTGAAATATTTAAAGCCTGTTTTAGTTTTAATGATCAATGTTAATGGAAATCAGAGTTAATTAAGTTTGAACAGCTGAAAAGATCAGCAAAATGATTTATAATGCAGAAAAGTCAAACATCTGAGAAATATGTTGATGTTTTCATTCAGTACTTGGAGTGAGGTGGATCTGCAGAGTCTGAAGCTCAGGATTCTTTAACCCTGGAACTGAAGAAACCAGGACTCTGGGACCTGGATTCACAAATTAAGTACTTTGAGGAGGACTGTGGATCGGGGGCAGTAGACCAGGTCCGGGTGGGTTTAGTCTCATCTTGTCCTGGTGGTTCTTTATGTTCCACTTCCAGTCTGAGTCCAGTTTTTGTGAAGTTCATTCCAGTACTTCAGTCATATTTCTTGATGGTCTCCTCCAGGATGTGGAGTCCCTGTTGCTTATCCACCTTCTCCCTAACTTTTCCTTTCAGTTGACTTTTCATAAATCTGTTCCGACTCAGACTTGGAACATGCAGCCCTTCCAGCTGTGAAATTCTGTGGATGACTGACTTTTTGGAGGACATCAGTATCTTCTGGAAAACTACCCATTTAGCATCTTGACCATGACTGTTGTAAAGTGACTTGAACCACATTCATGGCATTTACACTGTAGAAACATATATTTTAGCTGCAATGATCAACATGAACATGAATATAAAAAAAAACGGTTTGAAATGTTTTGGTTGAGTATAATGCAATAAGTTTAGAATGTACACATTTTTCACATCCTGAAATAAATGGCCAACTATACCCTAACCCTTCTTAAGTGATATGAATAGCACTGATATAGATTAAATGAAATTCCAAAGAAGAATTTTAGTTGAGTTTAAGCCTAAAATACTAGAGGCCAAAAATGTCCTGTCAGAGACAGTTTTAATTGATTGCCATTTCAACATTTGTTTCAATATAAAGCAGATCTTTATTTTGGATAATCCCTTATGACCCAACTAAAGCAAAATTACTTTAAAACTAAAAATGTGGGTCATTTAGCAACACTAACTAATCTGTCAAAATTGTCTCTAAAATGTCCCATCACAGACATTTCATATACACACACACACATACATATACATACATATATACATATACATATACATATACATATACATATACATATACATATATATATACATATATAAAACCCATGGGTACATAAAATGTCAGAATTGTGATTTAGAATTATAAAATAAAGTCATGTCATTAATCAGGGTGTAAGGATAGTTGTATTGCTTTTTCAGATTCCCACTCATTCAACATCTTTAAATGACAGAGCACTTTGAAGGTACGCTGCCCACTCTCCTTTGAAAACACTCAGACCAGAGAAGCCCCGGTGTTTGTCGTTCATTTATCAGTGGTGCCGTGGGCTGTCCGAGCCTTGCTGTGCTGTGTTTGGGGTCAGGTATCCTTCACTGTGGTTTCGGAGTAATTATTAACCTACTGGGATTGTGCTACAGTCCAATGGTGATCGGAGACTGCTGAGTGTCAATCAGCAAAGGTCACGACACGGCAACTCAATGATAAAGAAGAAACTGCACCGTTAAAGAGAAAAAGACGAACAAACCATTGGATATTTATAACGTTAATATTAGATACAGTCATAAAGGTATTATTCAACTACTTTAAACTTTTGTCTTTGTGATGAAGCAGCTAAAGAATAAAAACCTTTCTTTTTTTGTTCTTTTTTAATATCTTTACTTTCTCCACATTTTCTTGTAGAATATTTGTATTTTGTTGCATCATTCTGTCAGCATCAATTGCACTGTTTCTGTTTATTTGTTGAAACATTATGTTTAGAAGGCTATGACTAATCTAAAATATAACCAGCATAAGTTTACTTTTAGGAAAAAGTATTTGAAATAAATTGCTATTAGGAAAAATCCACAAAGCCTTATATGTATCAAAACAGTAACAGGTCAATATCACTGTAAAACCGAATAGTTAATGCAACTCAAACCGTTTGAGATAACTGATTACGTCAAACGTTTTGAGTACATGAACTGTATATTTTAAGTATAGTTAACTTTAGCAGTTTAAGTAAGCTAAGATGTACATAAACTTTTAAAGTTAACTTTAATTAAAAATACATAGTTAACGTACTGCAAAACGTTTGACGTAATCAGTTGACTCAAAAGTTTTGAATTATATTAACTATCTGGTTTTACAGTGTACTATAG
>JAPTYR010000001.1:39670711-39680919 GCA_029814505.1 Siphamia roseigaster | reverse complement strand
ATATTTATTTGATATTTCTTTTAATAAAATAGATTTGATTTTCCTCCTGTAAGTCCTTATAGTTTTTTTAAGGTTAATTCTAGACTTTTACATGCATATACTTTTACCACAAATAATATTTTATGCAAAATGATAAATGAATCATGTGGTAAATCAATAAAATAAAGCTGTATTAAATGGGTCACAGTAAACAGGGGAACTACTGTAATTTATTTTAAAACCATGAATAATAATAATAATTTTTTCACTTCCTGTCTGCTCCTCCCCCCATGCTTCACTTAGGGTAACCATGGCAACGTTCACACCTACAAGCAAAGTACACTGTAGAACAACCACCTTCTTTTATTTTGAAAAGTAACCAGATGTTTTATTTTGGAATACTGTCATTAACATCCGCTGCCGCTTGGGCTATGATGAGCTGAATTTATGCGTCTCCTTATGGCATCCGGCAAAAATAGAACCGTTGTGTATTTGCTGCAGCTGTGTTTCAGCTGCTGTAAGCGTGCTGCGGTGCTGCTGCATTCGGTGGAAACGCTCTCATTGATTATAGTGTTACCTATTTGTTGCGGCAGCCGCAAGGAGCCGTAAGCGAATGCAACGCAACGGAGCAGTAACGGATGCGGTGGAAATGAGGGGTAACACTTACACATGTTTTTCATAGTTTGACTTGTTCTGTAAATTATCATATGTTTTAGCCGCATGCTGTAACTATTTGTTATAGTTTATGCTGCGTCTTGGCCGGGACTCCCTTGGAAAAGAGGTTCTTATTCTCAATGGGATCTTTTCTCCTGGTTAAATAAAATAAAAATAAAGTCCCCAGATGCAGAATCACATGGCACAGAAACTGTTTTGTTCCTGCTGCTATTGTTCTTTTAAACACGCCTTAATGCATTTTACTTGAACTCTTGGACCTGGCCTTTTTATGTGGTCTTACTTTATCTACTATTTTATTTGTGTAATTCTGAGGTACCTGTCCATGTCTTTAGTCTGTGCTGATCCTAAACTGACAAGACGTATGTGTCTTTTGTTTTTAATATTTGGATGTTCAATGTTGTGTATTTGAGATGCCATCTCCAGATTGTAAAAAAGAATCTACCTACGAGTATTAATAAAGTCACCTTGAACTCTGAGATCGGTGTTTTCTTTTCACTCCCTGTGTGTGTGAGGAGTTGAACCGTCGACCTGTGTGAGGCATACACACCTGGAACTCTTTACTTTGTGTTCTATATTTTGGTTGCGTTTTATTTGCATGAACTGACTCGAACTAAAACCTCCATGAATCCAATCTAATCATTGGTCATTTCTTGCTGGTGGTTGGGGTCAAAGGTCGTGCAGCATGTGCGTGCTAATGCTTCTCCGTGTGTTTTCTGCTCAATGATGTGGATTGGAATCAGGAAGCAAAGGGCAGTGTTTGATGATGATGACGGGTCATGTGGTCTGTAATCAGTATGGAGCGTGCTCAGACTGCTGTGACCTCATCTTTCTGCCTAAAGCCACTAATCACAGCACGCTAACGACGAGCTAACGACAGGCTAACGGCAACACAATCACAGGGTTGGGTTGAGTGAGGGGGCGGAGCCTGTAGAGCAAAGTGATGCTCAGGTCAAAAGAACAGAAAAAAACAGCTTAATTAACTGAGAAGAAAAACAAGGACAAGGAAAAAACTGTTTAAATCCGTCTCCAGTTTCTGTTCGTAATTCACTGAAAACTCAACTGAAACTAAGGCTTTTATTTCAAAGAAAACCAACTAACACAAACAGAACTAAACCAAACAACTCTAAAGATGCAAAGGACATGGAAAACATAAAATGCTAAATTATTGTTACTGTGATACTTACTATTGTTTATTTGGGGGGGTGTCTTTGTTTATTTGTTTGTGTACTTACTGTTGGGGTGGAACATGTCACAGGTGAACCTCATCTTGGGTGGACTCAGTGGATAATCAGATGGAAAACTAAGGACAGCAGGAAACACACCGCCTTCAAAACATGTGTCCTGAGGACCCCTGGAACACAGAGGGTTAAACAGCAGCTGAACAGATTAAACAGGGACAAACAGGGTTAAACGGGGATAAATGGGAACAAAGAGAGGTTAAAAGGATTAACTGGGGTTAAATGGGTTAAGCAGGGATTAAACAAAGGATAAACAGGGTTAAATGGGGTCAAATGGGGACTAAAGTCAAATCGGGGATAAATGGGGTTAAACAATTTAACAGGGTTAAAAAGTTTAAACTGGTTAAATGGGTTAAAGGCGGGTAAACAGGGGTTAAACAGAGGTTAAAGGGATTAACTGGGGTTAAATAGTTTAAACCGGGTTAAATGGGGTTTAATCGGGTTAAAGTAAGTGCAATGCAGGTTAAACCTCCTCCATGTGTCAGTAAAATAACTTGATGAACAGCTGACGTCAAACCGTTCATACAACGGAAACGTTTGGAAACAAGGATGTAAAACCTCTGGTCATTAATAAAAACAGAACAAGTTCAGGATGGATTGAAGTCAGCTGACCACCAGTCACATGACCCGGTCACGTTACATTCACCGTTTAATAAGAACATCCAGATTGAATCAGTCATTACAGCAGAATGGGAGTGAAGGAGCTGCAGGTAAATTGGGCAGAAAAACGCACAGTCGAGACGGCAACCAGAACCAGAACACCACCTGACAACACACTTCCAACTCAAGATGATGCCTTCAAGGACAACAAACGCCTTCACTGATACAACACCTCTTAGATATGATGCCTTCACTGACATGGTGCCTTCACTAGCCTCTCATAGACATGGTGCCTTCACTGACCTCTCATAGACATGGTGCCTTCACTGACCTTTCATAGACATGGTGCCTTCACTGACCTTTCATAGACATGGTGCCTTCACTGGCCTCTCACAGATACGGTGCCTTCATTCATTGAACTCTCAGGCTGCGTTCCATTGCTTAGTACTGTGTACTTTGTTTGAGGGTGGATAAGTACACTTACTGCACTCAGCGCCTCACTGGTGATGGCGTACCCGTGCTCAGACACCTGCACCACGGTTAATTGATGGTGCGTTCATGTGTTCTTGTAATTATCGTAACTACCATATGCCGACATGGAAAGCACACATGAACGCCACCCCTTCTGGAATTTTCCACTGGACAACTCGTGAGAAAATTTGACACACGAGTTGACGAGATGACGACGTATACACAGTTTTAGAATGGCGGCAAGTGGTGCAGGATATCTGAATTTTAAGCGCCGTTTGCTGTTTAATCTTTTTTTTTTAACCAAAATAAGCGGGTGGTTTGTGTCTCCACAATACTGTGTCATTAACAAGTATAATACAATACGTCAGAACTCCGTATCCTAATAGAAATACGTGTTTATGTGGGTTGTTTACCTATCCAGCAAAGACGGTAGTGATTACAGGACTAACCATCCTTAATTTGTAAACAATACAACAAGCATGTGAACGCGACGCATACGTCAGCAACATGGTAGCCGTTGAGCACAGAAAAGTGTGCAGTAACTACACGCTTAAAACATGGCGGGTCTGAGGGTGATTTTGAGTGCGGTGCAGTACACAGTACAGTGCACTTAACATGGCAGCGATTAGAAATGGAACATCCTCCGTACTCAATCACAGTATGGAAAGTGCGGTAAGTACGGGTATTGGAACACAGCCCTTGTGTTTATTGTGGGCTTCCCATTTTTGTTGTGCCTTCCTGTGTTTGTTCGGGACTTCCTGTGTTTGTCATGAACTTCCTGTGTATGTGGTGGACTTCCCGTGTTTGTTGTGACTTCCCGTGTTTTTAAAGAACTTCCTATGTTTGTAGTGAGGTTCTTGTGTTTGTAATGGACTTCCTGTATGTTTGCAGAATTATCTGGGCTTTTATTGTGAAGGATACATCCAAGAGGCTGATGATGTTACGACATGTCTGAAGACTGAAGCCATCAGTTTTCACATCAGATCCTACAAATGCACAAACATGACCACACTTCACTACTGATAATTTGACGAACATCCAACACCAGCATCAGACAACGGAACTCGACTCACTCTGTGAAACAACTTTGTTCAAAATCTGCTGGAGTTCGAAGGCTGAGATCTCAGAGTCCTTAACAGACAAACACACACTCATCAATACAAACATTGATTCATATTGATAATGTGATGATGTTTAATAGTGAACGATGACTACATTTCCAGAGATCTGCAGGAAGAGACGTTTGAAGTGAGGATCCACATCAGTTTCTATTACGTCCGGCTGAAAGAAGACAATTTACAAACTGTAACCAAACCTGCTTTAAACAACCAATACATAATCAATGACCACTGTGAACCCCAATGAACTGCTGATACACTTAAATCTGGAAATAATAGGCGAGTCTTACCTCACAGATGTCAGCGTCCACGTCCTCCTCCATCGGCCTGAAACACAACACATACAGACCGTTGCAGACCACAACAGACTAGTGCATACCAGATCAGACCAGGACAGACCACAACAGAAAAGATCAGACGATAACAGACGAGTACATACCAGAACAGAACAGTACAGTCCTGATCTAATCAAATCTAATAAGTAAAGACCAGAACAGACCAATACAGAGCAGTGTGTCCCAGTCGGGTGCAGTTATTCCAGTGATCCTGGTCCTTTCAGTCCACTCCAGTCCCCTCAGTCCTCCCACTGGTCCCAGCCTGTCCCAGTTTGTCCAAGTCTGTACCACTCTGTCCCAGCCCTCCTACTGGTCCCAATATGTGTCAGCCACTCTCTGTGTCAGTCTCCAGTGGTCCTGGTTATACCTGCTGTGGGCCTCCTTCTCGGTGAACACCCTGACGATGAAACTTCCTTTGCGGTGTGGTTCGAAGGTCGATGGGATGATGACGTATTCTCCAGGAGGGAGTTTGAAGCGACCACATACCTCCCTCAGGTTGATGAAGGTTGGACTTCGAGCTATGGACGTTGTCCTCAAGAGGACATCTGGACCCAGATGGACATTGGACCGTCCGGTATACTGACCATAAAACCAGAACATGTATGCCATTCATTCAATCCAAACCGGGTCTGTATGTGATTCTGTTTGTCTGAAATATGTGTGTATGAAAAGTGTAGACAGGGAATGTTGTTTTTGTTCCATGGGGGGGGGGTTCATCCTTCCCCAGGGCAGAGACTGACAACAACAAACACATCACATGTTCCACAGTAACAGAATCAGACAGTAACACTTTTCAGTCATTTGGGGTTCTATGTGTTTCTCAGACAGGATTATGGATTCATCTTCCTCACGCTTCATACATGGGTATCATGGTGATTCTCATCTTTCATATGTGGTTGCTATGATGATTGTCATCCTTCATATGTGGCTGCTCTCATGATTCTCATCCTTTATATGTGGTTGCTCAGGAAATTCCTCTTTCATACATGGTTGCTATGGCAATTTTCATCCTTCATGTGTGATTGCTTTAGTGATTCTAATCCTTTATATGTGGTTGTTTAGGTAATTCTCATCTTTCATACATGGTTGTTATAGTCATTCTCATCCTTCATATGTGGTTGCTATGGCAATTCTCATCCTTCATATGTAGTTACTCTAGTCATTCTCATTCTTTATATGTTGTTGCTTAGGTAATTCTCATCTTTCATACATGGTTGCTATGGTGTTTTACATCCTTCATATGTCATTGTTCCAATTATACTCATCCTTTGTATGTGGTTGGTCTAGTGATTCTTGTCCTTTATGTGAGGTTGTTTAGGTAATTGTCATCTTTCATACATGGTTACTATGGTGATTCTTATCCTTCATATGTGATTGCTATGGTAATTCTCATTCTTCATACATGGTTGCTCTAGCGATTCTCATCCTTTATATGAGGTTGCTTAGGTAATTCTCATCTTTTATACATGTCACTATAGTGATTCTAATCTTTCATACATGGTTGCTATGGTGATTCTTATCCTTCATACATGGTTGCTCTAGTGCACAGGTGTCAAACTCCAGTCCTGGAGGGCCAGTGTCCTGCATGTTTTAGATATTTCCATCTTCCAGAAAACCTGGTTCAATTAATGAACCAGGTCATCAGCTCATCATCAAGCTCTGCACAAGTCTGATTATAATGTACTGGCTTCCTAGTGTGATAGAAGAGGGAAGTGTCTAAAATATGCAGGATACCAGCCCTTGAGGTCCAGAGTTTGACACCCCATGATTTTCATCCTTTCTATGTGGTTGCTTAGGTAATTCTCATCCTTCATATATGGTTTCTATGGTGATTCCCATCCTTTATACATGTTTTTTCAGTTGTTCATCTCAAGTATATAAAGAACAAAATAAATTAAACTCAACAACTTTTAAACAGTGAAATAAACTTGAGTGAAGGAAGCAGACACTGACCTCCTGAGGAACCTGGAAGATGCAACAAAGAACAGAGTCACAATCTGAGTCCTGACAGAGAGCTCACTCTGTTGTGTTTCTGCTGTACCGGGTAGATGGCGAAGCCAATCGTGTTGAGGTCACGTCCGAAGCGTCTCTCCTTGCGAGCGTCTTTCTGCATTAGGCCAATCAATACAGTGCACCCATCCTCGCCATCATGAGGATCATCATCCACATCCAGAAGCCGAATGAAGAACTGAGGGTTGGAGCAGAAAGTGGCTAAAGGAAAGAAAACAAAAGGGTTTCATTTTTACATGCAGCTCACCTACTGATTTGAGTTTAGTTTATTTTAAAAGTTAATGAGAATTTTGTGTTTGAGATTTACTTGAGTTTTCCTTTGGTTTAAAAAAATAAACCTACCCATATTTAAATGAAAATATAAACAGAGCTTACTAATACTCCCACCCAGTTGCACAATATTTTGCCCAGTGCTCAATGATATCCTACAAACCCAGGGATTAAGTCTGAATCTTGACTTTAAATCTTCTCAAAGAATTGTAGAAATTAAAATTCAACCTTATTTTTTTATTATTTTTTTTTATTTTTTGATACAGACAGTGCACATTAATAGTGCAATGCAATGGTGAATAGATGTAAATATGATGGATTATAGCAACCCTGCTAATTTGCATCCACAGTCTCTAGGCAGACAACAATATCATAACAATAAGACAGAAGAATATTAAATAAAATAAAATCACCGTAAAAACATATTACAAACAATACACAAACAGTTAAAAAGTCAATGGTGACAGGACTGCTTCTCTTTCAGCCACCATTTGAGGTGAGTCTTGAAGGCTGTAAATGTTGGACATTCCCTTATGGACAATGGTAGACTATTCCAGATTTTACTGGCCTTAACAAAAAAGTGCAACATTGTCCAAAAGTAGTTTTTCTAAGTGGGACCTCACAGTCTCCTCTAGAGGAGGCTCCAGTCCTGAGACCGCTGTGACTTCTTATTTTAACAAAGACAGTTATGGGAGGAGGGGCCAATCCATTTAACACCTTATAAAGTACTCAAGAAAACTAAAAAATTCTAAAATTCTCAAAACTTAGTAACTTGTGCTTCTTCAAGATGTTGCAAATATAAAATGACATTGGTTTTCTATCATAGACTTTTATCGATTTAAAAAAAAATGTTTTACAGTGACTCCATGATTTTGCTTGTATTTACACCTGTCAGCGACCAACATGTTATGCAGTATTCAATATGTGATGAAATGATGGAGTGTACAAGCAGTGCATTGCACCTCTCCTAGTGACAATGAAAATATATTTGAAATTTGAAAAGCTTCAGATGAATAGTGTCCAAGAAATGGGATGGACAAAAATCTCAGATGGACAGACAGAAGGGTGGGTAGGATTCCTGGTGTATCTATATATAATAGATTGTGATTCTTAAGATAATGGCCTAAATAAGTCTTTTTTTTTCAAGTTTTTGGGAAAGCACAAAAGACTTTACCCTAACTCCAAGTCACCCTCTTGATACAGGCCATTATTCTATAGGGCATAAAGAGCATCATCCTTTTAGCCAAACATTTAAGCAAATTTACCAGCAATGACCAACATTATCAGGAGATGATTTTAGCCAAAAACTAATTTCGGTCAAAAAAATGACTTTATTCCATTATTTTAATAGGGTGGTGATAAATAAATATTGGGGACATATCAGTAGTTTTCTTCTGAATGAATTAACAGATCAAACTCTGATCTGGGCCAAATATTGATGGGAAAATCACATTCGTCTCAAACTTTGCCTACAGTGAATGCATCTGACCTGTGTAGTTCCTGCAGCCTCCAGCAGTTGAACCGACCCTCCACGTGCCTTCAAACTCACTGTAGTTCCAGCGTACAACCTCATCACTGGTCAGCGTGTCAGGTGTCAGGTTGCAAATGTCAAGGCGGGAAAACTGACGCAGGAAGTCAGTGTAGGACATCCTACAGCAGACAGTGGAGGAGAGGAAAGCTTTATTACATGTCACATGACCAGTAGGAGAAGAGTTTCTGTTTCTACAAACCAGAACTCTCCATCTTCTGCTGAGTGGTCCAGCATCCTTTTCTCCTCTGGTGGAACTCCATCCCACTCTCTGGAACTACACAAAAGAATCAGAGAAAACATAAAAAGCTCACCAAACTCTGTAAAAGTGACTGGGCTGGAAGTCATCGACTGCTGAGTCTTCGGTCATTTAATCAAAGCATGAACCTGGTTTGATCCTTGAGGATGTTAAAGACCTAACTATAACCTGAAGAGTTGTGTATGTGGTCTGGACTGATGAAGGCCTGATCTGGACTTACCTGTCACTCCAGGCTCCGGTCCACTCCACCTGACCCCAGGGGTTCCTGATCCTCAGCAGATCTACCACAGACCGATGGTGATGGACCTGCCAGAGGAAAACATGATTTACCAGGTTTAGGACTGGGGTCAAAGTTCAACCACAACTACTGAATAAATCAGTGTTGGATCACAGAAAACAAACTTACCTTTCATAAACCAGTAATACCTTTACCTGTACCTTTGATAGAAAGCAGTTTAATAAATCTAAATCATTGGTTTTGCCCAAAGCAAATCAACCAACCAATGGGCTGCTTTTTGTACCTCAAATACTGTCTCAGTTGATAAAAACTGCTTATAATATACTTTTTTGATTCAATTGTACAGCTCTGACCCAAAAATATCTCGGCCCAGCGGGCACCAGTATACTAGATGGCCTATCTGTCAATGCCTGCTCTTAAGTATTTTCCACTCTTGTGGTCACTAATGCTGAGGTACTAACCTTTGACCCCTTCCAAGAGCCAACCAATACAATGTGGTTCAGCCTCACCTGTGCAGCTGCAGTGATGGAGTAGGCATGACCTTTGACCAGCTTCTGACTCGTGATGGCCTCAGTCTCATATGAGCTGGAAATCTGAAAAACACCACAGCACAAACATGTTCACACACACAGGGCAGCCAATCAGAGGCAAACATGACCTGTAACATCAGTTTGTGAATGTTACATCAATGGAGCAGCCGAGCAGTGAGCCAAGCTTCAGAGCCTTCTTCATGATGTTAAACAGGGTGGGCGGAGCCTCTTTCAGGTCATAGCTCTCAGCAATTCCTCCAGTGAAATCCTCAAAACCTTCAATGGATGAACCACCAGTGAGAGCCTCATATGAACTGCTTACTCTGCGGAGAACCAGAAGAACAAATGAGGAACAACAACATCCAAGATGACGCTCAGACAACAGGTTTTAATGCACAATTGAAATCCAATTTTTTTGTGTGCTTGTTCATATTACACATTAAAGGTGGGGTCAGATGTTTTGCTGGTGCATTTTTTACTATATGGCTTAAAACCCCTTCACACCCCAATTCCAACCAATTAATTAAATATTCTGACACAGGAATAAAACTAGAAAAGCACTCGGAGAGAGCAGACCTCCACCAAGCATTGCCATACCCCATTTACCGCAATGTTAAGGAAAATTTCAAAGTGATCCAGAATCCAGGATCTCTTCTGGATCTTCCCCAAAATCTAATAGATTGGTCCTTGTATCATTCCCAAATTCCAAAATTTCATTGCAATCTGTCCATAACTTTTTGAGTTATTTTGTACACAAACAAACAGACAAACAAATAAAGATCGCTCGTAGAGCGAGTGGTTGTCGAAATTGAATCCATATAAAAGAAGGTTACAATTGATCATGACGATTAATAGGCTTCGTACTTACACGATGCTCTTACTGATCCCAAAATTTGGTGACGATCAAGTGCATAGTTTCTGAGAAAAACGTGTTTGTGACATACAAACAAACAAGAA
>JAPTYR010000001.1:39465349-39480870 GCA_029814505.1 Siphamia roseigaster | reverse complement strand
CTTCTCTTCTCTTCTCTTCTCTTCTCTTCTCTTCTCTTCTCTTCTCTTCTCTTCTCTTCTCTTCTCTTCTCTTCTCTGTTTTTTGACAGCGCGTGGAAACAAGTTGCCAAAAGCATCAACATAACGAGCTCGAGTTTACTATCGGAAATATCGCCAAATCATCGCTTTTTTTTTTTTAATTTTTATTGATTTATTTATTTCATTCTCACCTCCACCTAATATTAAATAATACCGTCGGCTTGTTGTACTTTCTGAGCTGATGACATTTCACTCTGATATAAAGTGACATCTCTATCGTAATACGCCGCGCGCATTCCTCTCGTGCGCTACGATCTAATACTTTAACTTTACGTGGTTTAGCTCCAATAATTTAGTCTCATTTGCATGCGTTTTTATTACCCCAAACTTTACCTTTTCGTATTGGTGACACTTTGTATTACAGTACTCGCTTTGCAAACTTCCAGTATCACGTCACGGAATATTTTGGTTATCTATTTTGCACTTTCACTGTGTTCAGGCTTGTCTCGTGCGTGACATGTCTCGTGCATAAAGCTAGTGACTCTTGAAGTTTTAGTTAAAATGCTAACCCACCAGAAGCACTTGTTTATCATGTTGTTTTTCACGTGACTTCCGTGGAACTTGCGGTTAAAATAGCTCATTCGGTTTGACTTGACGTTGTATGTTGCAGCTGAAGTGGTTTAGGAAATAAAAGACGCATTTGGCTAAATCTGGGGTTAAAGTTGCTCGAAAGAAAGGAGAAAAAAAAAAGTTGCAATGTCTCTTAGTAGGCTCCTGAAACGGTTAGACCAAGACCAAATCCACAGAAGATGCTACTCGCAGGTAAAACAGGTGTGCATTCATATAGGTAGACCTATGTGTCTTCTTTGTTGTACAGTATCCAATCCTGTGTGGATGAAGACTCCTTGTATAAAGATCATAGGTTAGAGCACAGTGACAGGTATTGCAACCACTTTTGTATGCTACTGAGAAAGGCTGGGAATACACCATGATTATTTGGCTGTTATCCACTCTGCATTAATAAAAAAATAGGGATGATCTGCACTGTAAGCTGAAGTTTTGCAGGAGAAAACATTCAGTTAATAATACACATCTCAAAAAGTTCAGTTAATGCTATTGTCTATGCACAAGAGCCAAACATAGAGATGATTTGCCATGTTAACTGAATTTTTGCAGGAAAAAAAAGTTCAGTCAATGCACATCTCCCTTTAATCCATCCACATTTATTCATAAAGCTCATTAAAGCATAGGAATCGACTTAAGTGCTGTACAAAAACCAATAAAAACACACCGATATGTTAAAACAATAAAATGTGTGCATGCAGGACAGATAAAAAAAAGGACAAATGACCCACTCAGCTTCCTGTTAAATGAACACTCTTAGGTTCAGACCTAGTCCAGTTGGTCTTAGAACCCTTTAATTTCCACTCTTGAACTTCCATGCACCCCACACAAGCACGCCTCACTGTAAATCATTAATACCAAATGCTACTGTGAGTTTCTCGGAGTGAACAGAGCAGACCCTTGTCCCCTACAGCAGAGATACAGCACTGAGCTGGAGGCAAAGCCCTGTTATTGTGTCTGCAGCTCTTTTCATGAGGGCATCGTGTTACACTTCGACACGTATCATCGGCTGCCTGTACGCACCGAGGAGATTCACGGGGACTTCTGAGACACCCGGTGGGTTTCTTCAGTTACAGGCCCACTCACTTGCACTGTTGTCACAACGTCCTTTTTGTGGCTTCCCAGAAATATGCTAAAACCACCAAAGTTACACACACCGACAGGCTGTTATTACAGGTGCACCGTATTGTGTGTCCAGACTGAAAGTGATTCAGGTTTCAGTCTGTTTAAATGCACACTGAGAGTATAGCAGACAGTCAGCATTGTGTACAGACAATAAACCCCATCTTGAAACCCCTATCGCTCAGTTCTTCATAACATACAGGAAGCGTGGTGGCACTTCTCCATCAACATGCCTTATCAGCAGCTTCCCTTTTCCCTATAGCCTTAATTTGTCAGTTCTTAAATCAGAATTTCTATTTAAACTTCCTCCATCAAAGGTTCACTTGAGTGCTGATTGTTAATTGGCCACTTCAAGGACGGCGCTATCTACCAAGTCCTTGAACGTATCGATTAGCCGCTCGCTCACTGTAATTATCTGTCGTGCTGCATTACAAATTCTGACATGCGACTGTTTAAAATGACAGCAAGTACATTTTACAATTATAAATGGGTTTTTGGCGCTGATGACGACATCCCCTTTGGCACGGTGTGTTCTACGTAGTGGGCTGTCTCGGACCACCTCCACCCCTCTTCATATCTGACATTAAGCTATGGAGACTCAAGAGTTGACATTGAAAAGGAGAGCGTCCTTCTCTAGTAGGAGTCTGAGGCTGATCCTCTGTCAGTGAAAGAAAAGAATGACTGAAAGAAGAGCTTTTTATTTCTAGTAATAGTTTTAAACTCAAGTGCAATGAGCCGCTTCATTCTTTTGTTGTTTTTTGTTTTGTTTTTTTGTGTTTGCCTTTCTTAAATCATATACAGGTCTTATTCAACCAAGCAATGTAGCAACGAAGGTCCATGATTATGATGATGGTGATGATGATGACAATGCCTGCATTGTGAACCTTAACTATTAGGTTACCAGTGGCTTTTATGTTACAAAAAGGAAGGGAAATGTATATAACCCTGAAAATAACTGAAAAAATTTTAACCTCACCTTTTTTAAAATTAACAAGTATCGTTGCCAGTTTTAAAATAAGTAAAGTAAAAGATGGAGTTTCAAAACACGACAATACTGATGTTGATTACAACTTTGTGTGTGTTTAAATATACACAAATTCATAATGTGTGACATATAGGTAAATCAGAAAGAAAAATAGTCACAATGAAATCCATAAATGCCATTGATAAATGCCATGCATTTTCATCCATTAAAGACCAAATGTGATGGAGCAGGATGTGACATAATGTTTGATATTTATATGATATGAAACCAATGAAATGCATCTGGATTCACTGTAGAGCTCCAATGAAAATTCAAACTCGATCAATATTTGTTAACTATTAGATGGTACATTTATTCAATGGTTTTGAGTACTTTTAGAGGGAAAAACATGTTTTCAGTATTTTAAACGTGAATATTTTCTGGTTTCTTTCCTTTTGAGTGAAAATAAAACAGGACACTTCAGGTCATCATCTTGAGTTTTAGGAAAAACTGTTGAAAAATGGATTCATTGAGAAAATAATCAACTGACTAGCCAACAAAGTAGGAGTTAGTTATCGCTCAAATTATTTGATCTTTCTGTTTTCTACTTGTTCAAGTCATCAGCAGGTTTCGAAAGCACAATCTTGAAAACGTTAATGCAAGTTACAAGTGTGGAAGCAAGAAATCTATTTCCCTGTAATGTTTCCACCTCTGCTATATGTATATCAGTGAAATACAATGACATTATCAGTGCTGAAATTAACTCCCAATTCATAAAATAACCATCACACTTAGCCTTAAATGGAAATAATGTGTCTGCTTCAAATGAGGCAGGTGAGGATATTTGCACATCCAGTTTCTTTCTATCTATAACTTTCTGGATGACAACAACCTGAACACCTGGTAAAAATGTGCTTTCTCCAAATGATTGTTTTGCCACCTGCTGCATGTTGTTTTACCTGAGTCGGCTGCAACTTAAACGTCTCTCTTTTCAACTCTTGATGCTGTATTTTTGGGACCACAAGGCACCCCCAACATACACTCACAATTACACGCACTCCCCCAAGATCAGTGAAGTTCATTATCTTTGATGAGAACGTGAGATTCATGTGTGTGTGTGCGTGTGTGTGTCTGTGTGTGTGTGTGAAAAACTGAGACCTACATTCCTTTTCTGGCTGTAACTCAAGAACAAAGGTAAAACTGGGAGAGGGTGTGTATCTGCCGGGAGGGGTCTGTGAGGTGGGAGTGGGTTGCTGGAATTGCACTGCCAAAAGCATTTGGCCAAGTTTGTCTTTTACAGCCGTCCAGTTTTGTGTTCCTGATGTGATGCTTTTGCTCCCCTTTTGAGAAAAGGGGCTGCAGCTGTCATTTTTATTGGAGGAGTTTTATAGCGAGACTTAATGGCTTAAAGTGACAGCTCTCTCTCTGCCCCTCTCTCCTTTCTCTTTTTTCCTCTTTGCTCTCTCTATCTTGCCCATGAGGCCTTTAAACTGAAGTAAATCAAAGAAAACTTGCTTGCATTCTATGTGCCCACCTTCCACTTTCCCACCCCTCACCCCTGCAAATATCCAAACCAAATTGTACATAAGGGGAAAAAAAGATTTACGGCCACAGTATGAGTCTTTTTTTTAATTAGTTAACTGCAAAGCATAGAGTGCATTTTCTTCTCTCTGCACAATATCTCTTCGGATCAGTACGGAGCATTAATTATACTTTATGACTAAGATGAAATCTTGTTGGCTTCTGATAAAACGCTGAATGTTTTAGCTTGTCGTGCTCCCTCCTCACTCCTCTGCAGCCCACACTTGTTTATGTTCTAAACATAGGACGAATCAGAATCTGCTGGAAGGCTTTCTTGGAGCAGAAATCATAGAATGACTCAAAGTCTCGTTAATTATTTGTGTAAGGAGTTGCTCGCTCGCAGGAGGTCTTTATTGATAACGGCTGTGCTGAACTTTGCACCTCAAACCTTGACCTTTGCTCCCCATATGCTCTATCATTTCAGGAATTTGCCCG
This sequence comes from Siphamia roseigaster, assembly GCA_029814505.1. NCBI lineage: Eukaryota > Metazoa > Chordata > Actinopteri > Kurtiformes > Apogonidae > Siphamia > Siphamia roseigaster. The sequence goes on along the minus strand of JAPTYR010000001.1, from coordinate 39,476,126 downwards.
TGGCACTCGGCCTGTTGTTTAAAACATTTTAAAACAGTAGCATGTTGTCATGTCTTTCTTTATCTTGCTGTTATACTTTCTTTTTTTATCAGCTCACTCCTGACTTTTCACCAGTCTGTTATTTGCATTAGAGCCGCAGCGAGTTATTATTTCAATTACTGATTATCTGAAGCTTGTATATATGCTGTTATCTTGTGACACAAACAGTATCTTAAAAGATAACTAAGATTAAAATCCAATTACAGCACAGAAAAAGCAGCGCACCAAGCTTAAGGCCCAATTTCTTTACATGTTTGCTCAACTACACACTTAAATGCATAACTGATGATCTTAATTGACAGCTAATAATTTGTTTCGACTAAATGATTGAGTGCGGTAATGTTAATCCACATATTGAATTTGCAGAAGGTTGATAGCACTGCGAGCACTTTCACGCCTGAGTGTTGGAATCATCTGAGCACCATTAGTCTCAGGGTTTATTGCGGGTCCTGTGAACGTCTGAATGGCTTTTTGTGGACTGGCAGTATTCAGGGTGCGTACCGCCACTCTTTTGAAGTGGAAACGTAGGCTCTGTGGGGATTTGACCAGATCACACTCATAATTCGCATTGAGAGGAAGGTCGATTTGCCCTCCTCAAGCCAGAACTCTTCTCTGTGCACTGAACACTTCACATCAGTGAGAAACACTAGTAACACTAAACACACTAGAGAAGAAACACTGAGTGAGAAGAAACATGGCTAGAAGTAACAGGGTGTATACAGTATAGGGATGTCACGATAACAGATAAAACATCAAATAAAAATGTTGACAATAATAATTACCGTTCGAATTTAAAAAATATTTATTATCATGGTGGATAATTGTACTGTACACCGTGACACTGTGAGCCTTCTTCAGCACCTCATCCACATCCCACCTTAGGTTCCAGGCTACAAAGTGTGCCTGCACAGAAACTTCAGCAAAGCTGGAATCTTGGTGAAATGCTGAAACAGTTGATTTGCACAATTAAAGGTGCAATTTATAACTATTTCCTCTTCATCAATCCGAAATTACACACATAACACACATTGTGCCTTTAAACATTGGCTTTTGATAAGACTTTGTATTCATTTTTAAATATAGTGAACACTGTAGGACTTTTTTTTTAACCTATTTCAGTTTGTGTGGGACTACTGGTGGTTTCTGAACACATTCAATGCCCCTTTTGGTCAGAAATTTAAAGTGAGGTTAAATTTTCATATTGTGAACCCTTAGCCCTAGCTGGAAGTGGAGCAGTTCTTGTTAAATACCTCTCTGGGTGTCCATCAGACACCAGTCCTCTACTGGTCTTCGACAGCTGATGGACTGTCTCAGCATAGTCCTCCACCGCCTGCTCCATGATCTGGTGTTTCTTCAACATGGTGACGGCGCTCTGCTCGTCCTGAAACACAAGAAACCTGTTCATGTTCCTCTGTGTCCACCAGTGGCTGCTGGTTATTGTAGCACCTTCAACAGCCCCACCCACCTTGGCCTTCTCCTCTGACATCATATACAGTTCCTGTTCGCTCATCCAGGCCTCAGCCTCGGCAGCATCAAAGTAGTACTGCTGGGCCTTGTGTGCCTCCTCCAGGCGTCCATGGCGACAAGCCGCCTCTTCCGTCAGCTGCCTCCACAGCTGCTGGAGGTCAGTCAAACGCTGGCGTAGAGCACTGGCACCGGATGTGTCATCCTGAAGGAGACTCTGACTGCGCTCCAGGATGTCATCAATACGAGGCTGATGGCCCTGGATCTCCTTCTGCAAAGTCTGAGGAAAAGCCACAACAGCTTCAGTCTGTGAACACCACCTTCAGAATCATTAGTCACTAAATTAAACTGGAAAAAAGCAAATGTTTGAGACAAAATGGTAGTGCTGGTCAACACCGGTCTGTCGTTGTGGTGCTGACAGGTCTTACTCAGACTAAACCTTCTTACCTGGTTCTTCTTGATAAGCAGCTGGACCGTCTGTAAGTTATGTCCATGATCGGTGGATGTGGCCACAGCCATCCTTTCCTGACCCCAGAGCTGGTTGAGAAAACACCGTAAAACACACATCACATATAGATCGATGACAACCAGCCATAACTAAATCCAACTGAAACAACACAAAATTAATTAAATAAATGGTTCACTATAAAACTGACTCAAACTAAAATGAAAACTCCTCAGTTCCTTGTAGTACATACAATCTCATCCTCCACATCACGGTTGAACTGGTGAACTTCTCTTGATGCCACCAGGAAGTTCCGACGCCGTCGCAGCGGCTCCAGCAACTCCTGGAACTTGTTCTCCACCACTTGCCTGCGTCCGTCCACCTCGTCAGTGTCCTTCACCTCCTGACCCAGCGCCCTCACCTGGCTCTGCAGCTCCACCACCTCCCTCTGCCGCACCTCCACCTGGTTCTCCAGCATCTGCAGAACCAGCAGACTCATAGGTGTCCAATCACAGCTCTTTGAGCTGGACTAAGACCACTGACACCATCATACTCAAACACATTTCACAACTTTTCCCAGATTTTCCAAGTTCCTGTCCATCTATTAGAAATTCTAATGGGAATGAGAAAAGATGAGACATTTTGTTAAAAACTAAATTTTGATGAGAGCCAAGTTTTTTTTTTTTTTTTGTTTTTTTTAAAGCTCTTCAGAATAAAACCAATCACTTTTCAGATGCGTATCTTATCTGTTGGGTTAGGGTTAGAGTAAAGTGGCTCGAGAGTCTGGTTTGGACCAGTTCTTGTACAATGTCATGAGATAACTTTTGTTATGGTTTGCCGCTATATAAAAAAAATTGTATTGATTGAATGTTCCAGGACATTTGGTGTGAAACGTTTGGATTAGTGTGTGAGTTAGTGGTGAACCTTAGCTCTGCTGAGTTCACTACCAGGTTTCTCCTACAGTACTGCTGGTTTTATGCAGGTGTTGTTTGTACCTGTTGTTTCTTGAGCAGGATGTTGACCGAGGTTAGGTCTTTGCCATAGTCATCAGACTGTATCTGACCTTCCAAACCAGCGAGCCACTTGTCAAGGTCGGCGCAGCTCTGTGTGAACAGTTCCGCCTTGTTGGCGTCGAACAGACACTGAGCTTTGGTCTGCGTGGTCGACTCCAACTCCTCCCACATCGCATGGAGTGCCGACAGCTTCTCCTTCACCACTGCCTCTGTCTCAGGCTTCTCCGACACCAACAGTGTCCCATCCTAGACACACAAACACACCCTCAGTCATATTCCAGGTTCAGATCGTGGCAGTGTTTGGCTGAGATGCTCCATACCTTCTGGATTTTGTCAAGCCACTCTTTGTTGGACTGAAGCTCAGCCATGAAGGCTTGGTGTTTAAGCCACTTGCTGTGTAGGTTTCTGGCCTCATCATACGTCATGTCTTGAGCTGTGAGCATCTTCTCATTGATCCACAGAGACAACTGTCAGATAAAAAAGAAAAGAAACTGATGAAAAACAGAAAACTGACAGAGAAAGTAACACAAAAATGTCACCGAACGAGCAAAAGGGACATGGCGCATACAGGCCTATAGACCTGGAGGACATTTCATTTCAGAACCTGCACTTTGTAACTTTCACCACAGTGACTTTTCACGCCAGAGTTTGTTCTTCTACTGGAGGAAACAAGGTATGGATGCCTGTGAGATACTGACCTCCTGACAGTCCTGGAGGAACTTCTGCAGGTCTCGGTTGTCCTTCAACCTCATCAGCAGCTCCACAGCAGCCTCCCTGTTCTTCTTATGTCTGATAAACAGAAAACAATGTTTGGTCATTACATTTCATATTCTCAGAGACCTCAGAGCAGATCTCTGAAGATAAACTTCTCCTTTTGCTGTGAGGAATGAAACACTGTCAGCAACTGACCTGTCGTCAATGGATGCCACTCTCTCCTGGATGCGTTCGGCATTGATGTTTCCGTCGCTGGCCAGTCGCCTGCCAGCCTCCACCACACCGTTGATCTTGTCCTCATTGGCATCCATGGTGGTCATGAAGTCCTCCTGCTTCTTGATGGCAGCCTCAGCACCTTCCAAAGTGGTCGGCATCTCAGTGTGCGCAAGGACATACTCCTGCAGGATGAGGACACAATTAGGACCAAAATAATAGAAAATGTGAGAAGTAATAAGACAAAACAGTCACAGTTTGCTTTATGGGTAGATCCACAAGAAATAGGTAATTCATATTGAAATGGTTAAATTATAAAGTAAGAACAGAATTTCATAAAAAGATGTGTTCTACATCAAGTAGTTATTTCATGGAGATGGTTGTGAATAAAACATCATTTCTGGTGCATTGAAGGATCACTGATTAAAAATCCCAGGAAGTCACGGTTACAGGGTCACCAGTTGAAATAGTCCAGATCAGAACAGTTGACATATACTTTAATTTGATTTCAACTCTCATTGGTTCCTGCAATTGGAGAATCTTTATCATGACATATCTGCTGCCTGAGCCTGTTTGGTGTTAGACCTGGTTGTTGAAGAATGTGTTTTATTTTTGCTGCTTTTGAGAATACCTGGTTGTTAAGGAAGGCCTCAGCCTGCTTGGTGTCTCTGAGGAACAGCTGGTAGGCATGGGACTGGGACAGAAGGTTCTGCCGGTTCTCCCACATCTTGTGCAGTTCATTCCACCCGGTGTCAAGCGCCTGCAGCCGCTGTCGGAGGAACATATACTGAGCGTCAGTCTGACCTTGTGTCACCATCTCCCCCATGTCCCGCATCTTCTGGTAGTCCTCCTCGTAGTTCTGGATTTCATTTTTGATGCCTTCATGCTGAGCCATGAGCTTCTCTGCCTCAGCCAGTGTGTTGGGCATGTCCTCTGAGGCGATTGCCGTCTGGGTGCGTGACAGCCAGGACTGGAAGTCATCCAACTCACGCAGAAACTGCTGCAGCTTCCGTGCCTCACCCAGAGAATCCTCACGGTTCTTCAATGTGTTCTTCATTTCCTCCCAAACGGCGGTGATCTCAGCCAGCCGGCCTGTGATGGCCTTGGCTTGGTCTGGGTGTTCCTCTGCCAGGCGCTGTGCCTCACCACGAAGGTCGCCCAGCTTATCTTCAATGGCAGCCAGGTCACGCTCCATGCCGGTCAGTTTTCGCTGTAAGGCCATGACCCCGGTGAGGTCGTTACCTAGCTCCTGGGTGGACTCAATCACTTTGGTCTTTTCTTTGATCCAGGACTTTGTTTCGTTACAATCGAGGTGGTAGTTCTGCACACCCAGAGCAGAGTGTAGGGACTCCTTCTTCTGGTCCACCAGGTCACGGAATTGACTCCATCTAGTAGCAGAGAAGAGGAAGGTCATTGTCTTAAAATCTTACGGAGTTCTGATGAATTTAAATTCTCAGGTTCAGTTGGTTTGGTGTGAGCGCCTGTTCATACCTGTTGTTCAGTTTGTCCTGCTGGGACTTGATGTCATTCTCGCTCGGGTGGCCATTGTGGATCAGTTGCCTGGCGATCTGGTTCACCACAGCCACACGAGAAGCTTGGTTGTTCATCTCTGGCTCCAGACTTTCAAACCTGTCAAAGACAAGATCCACAGAAATGCAGATAAACCAGCTTAAAGATGCAGTAAGTGAAGAGAGGCACTGGCCTGAGGTCCTACCTGTGCTGTATGACCTCCAGGTCTTCCAGTTTTTCGGGGATCTCCATGCTGTTAAGCCACTGCTCCTTCTCGTCAATCCACACCTCGCAGGCGTTAGCTTCACTGAACATCTTGTAGAGTGCCAGAGCATCCTGCAGTGCCTGTTTCCTCAGCTTTGTCAGCTCTGACACCTCCTTGTAGCGTTCCTCGATGCCAACCAGCCGCCCATGCACTTCCTCTGACTCCGCCTCCTCTTTGGGGAGGGTGGCAGCCTGCTCATGGAGTGAGTCAATGACGGGTCGGTAGCTAGCCACCTCTGCCGCAGCGTCCTTGTGCTTCCTCACCAGTGCCTGTGTAGAGAACTCGTCGTGGCCCGTCTCTCCACTGGACACGATGCGCAGAGCATCCAGTGTCCAGGCATCCACATCATCCGCGTCCGCCTGGAACTGGTGCAGTGCCAGCGCCTCCTCCAGCTTCTGCTTTCTCACAGCTGCCAGCTGCTCCAGCTCCGCCCACTGAGCCTGCAGGTCGGCAATTCGCTCCTGGATCTTCGCGGCACCAAAGTGTCCGGCCTGCACCATGGTCTGGCCTTCACTGATGGTGTGCTGCAGGTGTCCAGCGCGACCACTCATTTCATCCTCCAGCGCCCTCTGCTGGCTGAGGAGGCGCAGCGCCCCCGTTAGGTCTTTACCGTGCTCCACAGATGACAGGATCTGCTCCTTCTCACGGATCCAGCCCTCCTCTTCCGCCATCTCCCAGAAGAACTTCCAGAGACGCCGGGACTCCTCCAGACGGGCACGCCGCTCGGCAGCCAGCTGGGTCAGCTCCTGGTAACAAAACTCCAGGTGGGCCACCCGGTCCTGGATCACCTGAGGGTCACATGGTTTGTAGCCTAAACAGAATACATAGAAGTCAGTCTGGAGGCTTTCAAACATGTTTAATTTGAACTCAGCTGAAGTTACTGCTGCTCACCGCTGTCATTTACTGAGAACTTGTTGGCATTGGTGGAAACTGCCTTCACTCGATCAGCCTGGATGCCAATGTCTGCCTCCACCAGAGCATGTTTCTGCAGCAGGTCCTCTACACCCAGCAAGTGTTTCCCATAGTCCTGAGACAGCAGCAGCATCTACATGCCAAAAACACAGCTTTCATGATCACAGGAGCTGATATTCTCATCTGCATCTTTGAACAAGGTAGATGTGATCATTAGTGATCAAACAGGAATTTGCAGTTAAAGTGTTTGTGTCTTCATACCTTCATCTCGTCCATCCAATCCATGATGTAGAGCATCTCCTGGAAGACCCTCTGCAGGCCCAGGTTCATCTCCAGCCTCTGTCTGCGGGCCTTCAGAAGCTCCAGGAGATACTCCCACAACCGGATAACGTTGTCCTTCCGGGCAGTGATGCGTTTAATGTCATGGTAATGCTCCACCTCCAGTTCCTTTGCCACGGCAACCACGGCCTGCACACGTTCTTCATACGCTGCAATGTCCGTCTCGATGGCCTCATGTTTCTTTGTGGCTGCCTCGACGGCTTGGAGGTCGAAACCAAAGTTGTCCTGGAGAAGAAGATATGAATAGGTAACGAGTTCATCACATCTTGTTGAAAATTAAAATTTATTTGGAAAATGTAAAATAGAAGAAGAAAATTAAAAGTAGGCAATATAAAAAATAATATACACTAAATGTACTGCAGTTGTAATGCATTTTTAATGCATTTATGTCATTTTCAGTTTCATTTTTGATTAATTTAAATTCATTTTGTATTTATTGGACTGTTTTTTATTATCTACGTCAAAACATTTATCACTTTTCTGAAGCTGAAATCCTTATTATTTCTGGAAGGAAGTTAACTTTTCTTGTTTTTTTATTCTGAATCTTCTCATATAAATGGTGGCCCCATGATGACAGCATGTTCTCACCTGCGACACCAGTCTCTGATTTTCACTGAGCCATGTCTCCCTCATCGCCGCCTTACGGTCAAAACGTCGAGCCAGTTGTTCCAGTTTCTCTTGACGAATCAGCTCCGTCCTCAGGGCCAGCTCCCTCTCATGCTCCGCCTTTTCCAGTCGCTCCCAGGCCTGCAGAAAAAAATGCAATAAACATTATGAACATGCCATCAGTACAGGTTTCTGCTGTTGTCATGCTGTTGATCCAACATGAAACTGTTCTACTACACAAATGCAAAATCTGTGTACAGAGACATGTTCAACACTACAGAAAAGAACATTTTAAAATTAATCAATGGAAACAGTTCTTCAGTTCCAAGACAAACATCAAATAAAATGTTTCCAACCCCAGTTCTACGCTGCTTCTAACCTTGTTGATGTCAGAGATGAGTTTTCCCTCTCGTGGCATGTAAACCTTCTGGTTATTGGCTCTCATTTTGCTTTGGATGGTGAAGAGAAGGACCTCGAGGTTCCCCTTTTCTGTGAACCTGAATAAAAGAACATATAGAGGGTCATCAGAGTAGGAAACATCAGAGACAAGAGGGAAGTGAACCAGGAGCTGGAGGAGGTGGAGATGCTGACTTTGGAGGTTTTTCTACAGTGCGGTAGGTGTTGAAGGCCTGGAGCTGCTGCTGGACGCCCACCAGAGAGTTGGCAAACTTCCTGTTGTTGAGGATGATGATGGTCTGTTCGATCCACTCCAGCAGATCTGAGGCCAGTGACTCGTACTTCTCAATCATCTTCTCCGTCTCGATAGCGTTGTCCAAAACCTGCCAACACCACCACAGAGCTGGGTTAAAAAAACTAACAAAAAAAACCCCACAACAACAAATACAAACAAACAACAACAACAACACTCCGCCCCTTTTGAGGATAAGCCAGATGCCTTTAGTTAGTTTTGTAACTGTTGACCATCAATGTTTTATTCAGAATTAGAAGAACTTTTCTAAATCTTCCCAAGGGTATTTGTCTCATTTCTAGTCCAAATATCTCATCACACTTAAAATCCCACAGAACCACTTAAGGAATAACTTGTAAATGAGATATAAACAACTTATTTTTAGACAACAGATCTGGAAAATCTGCTTTCAAGAACTCTTACCAGAGTCTTCTCCGTAATTTTTGCACGTTGCACATTTGTCCTTTAGTGAGACTGAACCCTTTGGAGGCCTGTGGGCCCTGTGTTTGACACCCCTAGTTTACAGTATTTCTCTACCTCAGTCATGATTAATAAATCCTCTGTGAAACAATGACCTGATCCTCCAGACTGGATACTCCCTTTATCTGCCACCTGACTTTTACTTATATGTGACACTTTCCTGATACTGATTCAAGAGCCTGGATCTCTGGAGTGTTCACATAAGCCCAATCTGCTTTAGGTTATGTGACGCATTGCTTGACAACAGCACATTTCTAGATTTGTGTTGCATTAAAGGCAGCTTTGGAAAATATTAGCACTTTTCCACCACATGCTTCCACCTGGACTCAACCCCAGTGGCTTTTGGTTCTTTGTTTTTCACTTGTTTTCTCCTGCAGATAAAACACCCACAAAACAACTGGTTCTCAGAATAACACTGGTTTGGCATCACTTCCATTTAGTATGCAAACCAAGCATGTAATTATGCATTTCCACTGACTGCATCACACTGCAAAAATCTAAACTTTACCAAGTATATTGTTCTCATTTCTAGTGAAAATATCTCATCTCACTTAAAATTAGACAGAATCATCTAACCCATAAAGACCCAGTGTGACTTTCATGACAGCTACAAAATAAATGTTTCTTTCTTTTTAACCTTTCTTAAGTGATTTATCAGCCTTTTTTACAAAAACGTCCTCTGTATTTTCAATTTCTTCAACAAAATTCAGGTATTTTCCCAAATTGAATTTACTGGACATGTAGATGTTCATAAAAGCTTAAATAAAAGTTGTGGTTATTATATTAAAACAGAAAACTGAATAAAATGAGACTTTTTCCAGTAAAGATATCATTAACTGAATGTAAAAACCAGCATCTCCAAACACTGAAATTTATTAAACTCCATGGTTTTTACTGCCGAATTTAAAAAAAGAGAAAAATCAAGAAGGACCTTAGGGTTAAGTGATTTATCATCATTTATTATATTATCCTCTGATTTTTTTTTTTCTCTCCACCCCCCCTTTTTCCCCTCCAATATTTAACCCTATGATCATGTTGATGTTCATTAAAGCTCTGACTAAATTTTATGGTTATTATATCAGAAACAGAGGAAAATGAAGAAAATGTGACCTTTTCAACAAAATGTGGGGTTAGGTCTTTAAGGGTTAAAGAGAAACTTGTAAATGAGATATAAAGAACTTATGTTTAGACAATAGATCTGGAAAATCTGATTTCAAGAAATCTTACCAAGACATTTTTCACTTGTTCCATTGGCTAAATCTAAATCTGACTAAGTGTATTTTTCTAATTTCTAGTCCAAATATCCCGTCACACTTAAAATCAGACAGAAACATCTAAAGAGGAATTTTTCACTGAGATATAAGAACTGATTTATAGACAATAGATCTGGAAAATCTGATTTCAATAAATTAATTTTCACTTGCATTTGATCCTTTGGCAGATTTTTATTTTTTCTTAATTCAAGATATGTTTGTTTGTTTGTTTCAACCAAGACATGATAACAGACTACAATGGAATGATTCAGTAACAAGGCAAACTCAAATGACTTTTTTTTCCAAGTGTATTGGTGTGGGATCACTCATCTGTTCCACTGGTTTAATCCCTGTACTGAAATAAATCGAAACCTTATTAAGAATATTTTTCTCATTTCTAGTCCAAATATTTCATTACAGTTAAAATCACACAGAAACACCTAAAGAGGAACTTTTCAGTGCTCAGCTTTCTCGTTCCATTGGAAGAGTCTTTTTTTGATTAATTTAAAATATTTTTTAAAAACTTGTTTTAAGAGGGTCATTTTTTCCAGTGGAAGGCTGGTTCATTCTCACCTTTCCAATTCTCTTGCCCTCAACCTTCAGCGCCTTCATCTTGGAGAAGTAGTGGTAGTACGTCACTACGTAGGTGATGATAGACTTCTCATCTGGATGGTCCACGCTGATGTCTGCACACACACACACGTACACACACACACACACGCATTATTACATTTGTACTTCCCCATGCACTTTTCACTTATGAGTCTCATCTCATCTCATTATCTGAACCCGCTTCATCCTCACTAGGGTCACGGGGGTCGCATGGAGCCTATCCCA
>JAPTYR010000001.1:39367254-39380133 GCA_029814505.1 Siphamia roseigaster | reverse complement strand
TCGTTTAAAATATCGTGATATCAATATTGACTGAAAATATCGTGATATTGATATTTCCCAATATCGAGCAGCCCTAGAGTGAACGATGCCTGAGTGAACTTACTTTGTTTTGGTTTGGTGGTGTTACTTTCAGACATTCCTTGACTTGGGTGCTGATTTTCATTGCTTTTGTCTTTTATATTACACCTTACAACATCCACACTTATCACAATCACACACCTCAGCACTCACCCCATTACTGATGCCACATCATATATTGTTAATCTTGTTTCACACATTTCTCTTTATTTAATTGTAAATAAATACTTTGATACATAACTTTTTTTGTCAGCGTCCCTTGTCATGCCGAGAGCCGGGTCATGACACACCTTTTCAGCGGCAGGAACCTGAAGGCACCATTTCCTCTTTAACTTGGTCTGTGTCATTATGGTGAAGGAGTTTTGATCCACTCAAAGACATTGTTCAGTTCAGTGAGGTGAAGGTCTGATGTTTGCTCGTGGTTGTAGTGACAGTGAAATGTGTGGAGTCATGTTCCAGTCAGTGAAGATCAGCTGCTTTACATTGGATTTAATCCATCACTAATCACTTTAACGTAGAGCAGCTCACACTCGAAGGCCCCGCCCACTCACCTGAGCAAACACCTTTTGACCACGCATGTACGCGCGCACACACACACACACACACACACACACACACACACCACCATCATCATCATCAAATGAAGTTGCAGATGTGAAAAATGACTGTTTTTTTTTTAATTTCAGGGATTTTGCTCGTGGCTGACAGCCATCTTCAGAATAAAGTGAGTATCAAAGTATTATGGTTTCAGTTGGATCATTCAATGGGTCAAGTCAGACCCAGACCCTGGTCTGGAAAATGACCTTGATCTGTACCAGGGCCTGGGTTTGGGGCTGGACCCAGATCCAGACTCATGCCCATTTGACTGATGGTCTTCCTTTGTATCAGGGATGAGGAGATCCGGGAGAAGTGTGGTGAGGACGCCGTCCACTACCTGTCCTTCCAGCGTCACATCATCGGGCTGCTAGTCGTCGTTGGCGTCCTCTCCGTTGGCATCGTCCTGCCCATAAACTTCTCTGGAGATCTACTGGGTAAGAGCTCCACCTACAGGTGTCAACATCAACACCCAGAACGGTAACGATACCAACGATGTGAGTGTGACAATCGATGAGGTTCCACCTAATGTGGGAAACATGAAAAGGGAAACTTCCAAAATCTGTCTGTGAAGACAAGGACATATTAGATTAGATGATGGCTCACCCAAGTTCACTATAGGCAGGGATGCACAAAACTGGTGCGCAGGAGTGCGTGGCGCACCCTGTGCAGTTCATCAAATGCAATGACACGCACTTGTGCACCAAAAGGTGGGGCTGCTGTGAGAGGAGGCACTTGTCAAAGTGTCCAAGAAGCAAAAGCCCCGCTAAGTAACTATTTTGGTGTTCCACCTCCAAACTGACACCAGACTGAACTGCCACCTGAGCCGCACGCAAAAGAAAGTGTGTGTGGAAAAGTGGCTGCAGGAGGGGAGAGGTGGGTAATCCCAGGTTCATTTAGACAAAGTCCTGCCATGTATTAGTTTCAGCTTGTTCACCGAACCAGCCCATTTTGATGAGCACAATGCCTCATCCAGGTAAATGGGATAATTAGTGGAATCACTTGTGTTCAGTGAACAGGTTGGAATCAATACATGGCAGGACTTTGACTTGATGAACCTGGGATTACCCACCTCTGCCTCCTGTAGACACTTTTCCGTGCACACTTTTTTTTGCGCAGCTCAGGTGGAATTTCAGTCGGGTGTCTTTTTGGAGGTGGTGGTGGAACACTGAAATAGTTACTTAGTGGGGCTTTTGCTTCTTGGACATTTTGACGAGTGCTTCCTCTAACAGCAGCCCCAGCTGTTGGTGTGCAAGAGCGTTTCAATGCGTTTGAAGTTCCGCACAGTGTGCACCGCGCGCACCAGTTATGTGCACCCCTGTCCATAGGTGTCTTTAAGTTGTGTTGAGGTGTCTTCAGATGTATTTCAGTGTGTTCAGATATATTCAGGTGTTTGTCCAGGTATATCCTGGTGTCTGTTCAGGTGTCTGTCTAGGTGTGTTCAGGTGTCTGTCCAGGTGTGTTCAGGTGTCTGTCCAGGTGTGTTCAGGTGTCCGTCCAGGAGTGTTCAGGTGTCCGTCCAGGTGTGTCTGTGTGTCTCAGTGTCTCTGCCTCTGTCTCGTTGGTTTTAGTCCGTATTCTCAGTGTTGATGCGTTCCTAAACCGCGAAGCTCCTGGACCTCCTTCCAAAGAAGGTAAAAGATCCGATGTCGTTGGTGCTGTAGACTTAGATGTGTCTGATAGTAGACCACCAGGATCCGGATGCAGGTAGTTTAGAACCTGTGCAGGTGAATTAACCCTGTCATTTCTAGTCGTGAGCTGTGTTGAATCAGCTTAATGACCTGGAGGTGAAAGGGTTAATGTGACGTGTTCTGTTTTAACCCATCGTGTTGTGTTAAATGTCTGTTTGAGACTGTTTGTGATTTGCTGCTGATGAGTGTATGTCGTTGGTGCTGGTTCCTGTTTTTCAGAAAACAACGCCTACAGCTTTGGACGCACCACCATAGCAAACTTGAAGTCCGGGTGAGTGTCATCAAATGCACCATAACAGGTCGGGTCACATGACTTTATTTGTACCTGCATCATGACACATGTTTAACCAACTGAGACCCACAGTTCAGAAATCAGATCTGGTCTAGAAAGGAGATGTGGTCCAGTAGAAGTTTCAATTTCAATTTTATGGACAATTTAGAGTAATCAATTAGCCTATAATTAGCATGTCTTTGGATTGTGGGAGGAAGCCGGAGTACCCGGAGAGAACCCACGCAGACACGGGGAGAACATGTAAACTATGTGTGAGTTAAATTCCAACACCACTGACTGGTGCTGGGATCGAACCCACAACCTTCTTGCTGTGAGACACGAGTGCTAACCACTGCACCACCGTGCCATCCCTGGAACAAATGAACAAATTTCAAACTGATGTAATTTGAAAACAGTTTAAGATATTGATATAATTGCTATTGGGAATAGATGGGAAGTCACATATGGGTTTTTACTTGGTGTCGTGACCTTGGAAGGTCAAAAGAATGTTAATTAATTTCTTTAAAGAAGTGTTGGACTGCAGGACCCTTGGTCTTATTTTTCTTGTAGCAGCTCAGAACATGACTGAATCTGCCTAGTGACACAGTCAGAAGTTCTGTGATTGGTTGATAATTTTGTTTTTATACAGAAGCAGAAACTATTTTTATGATAAAGATTTTAATAAATTATAACATGTCATGTTTTAAATTAATATTTTATTGATAATGTTTTATTTAAAATTAAAACATAAGTATTTCATTTATTTTTTAACCATATTTTTACAAATTTTTTTATAGGAATCATATTTTTACTGTAATATTTTGGTATCATGTTTGGATGTAAAACATTGACAATTTAATTTATATTACACTGATTAGTGTTGGTTGTTGATTGTTAGATGATCAAACAGATAAAAAAATATACAAGCAATGTTGATTAATTTTAACTTTGATTTTCATGGACATGTAAAATGTCAAAGTATTTCTACTTTTATAATAACATAATTTTGCTTCATTCCAATATTTCTTATTTAAAATAATTTTCTTGATTTTTAAATTTTTAAAAAAATTTTTAATTTTTGTTCATTTTCATTGTCTCCAATAATCCGTTCCTCTACCTTGGAATCTTTTTTGTACTGAAATATAAAAAACTGCTATTTTGCCATCCAGATTCTCCAGGTAGAATGAGTCGTCTTCCATTGCAGTTTGTAAATCGTATCCCAGTCTCTGTCTTCAGTTACTGCATTTCCCTCCAGTTCCATCTCTGCTTTACACTGAGGGCATTGACAGTCCTCAGAACAACTTTGTTATAAAGTTTTATAATAATATATAATACTCTGTGTTTAAATGTCTTAACATACACCAAATATGACCCCAAAAGATATGCAACATCAGCAGACACCGAGCAACATGGCACAGTAGCATGTATGACTCGAAATGAGTAGAAAAGTGGTTAAATCCGTGTGTTTGTGCAAACACCCACATCGATCGACTTGTTTAGATTTCTGGAAGACAGGACAGTAAACAAACCGTTATGAAGCTGCTGCACACACAGATTTAGCTACTTTTCTGCTTATTTCCAGTCGTACACACTACTTTGACATGTTGCCAGGTGTCTGCTGATGTTGCATATCTTTTGGGGTGATATTTGGTGTATGTTAAGATGTTTAACCACAATGATAAATTATTCCCTCTCTGTTTGTTGCCATGCTTACTTCTCCGCTCAAGAACTCTGTCAGGGTCAGATCAAAAATTGATGCGTCTTCACTACTATCAAGTAAAGAGTAGATTGAGCAATACAGCTGAAAGTTGAAATCCAATGATATTCTCCTTTAACGTCATATTTACTCAGGGATTATCTTGTGGCATTTCTTTACTTGGTCTGGACCTGGTTCTGTTTTGTGTTTCAGGACGAACTTGCTGTGGCTCCACACGACGTTTGCCTTCATGTACCTGCTGTTAACTGTCTACAGCATGAGGAGACACACGTCCAAGATGCACTACAAGGAGGACGACCTGGTAATGCCGATCCCATCATGCCCCCCTGCAGGACCAGATGCACCATCTGCGTCACACTAATCCCACTGTTCTGTCTTGCAGGTGAAACGCACTTTATTCATCAACGGCATTTCGAAATATGCAGAGGAGAGTCAGATCAAACAGCACTTTGAGTGAGTTTACCTTGAATGCTGCAAACATCAGATGATCACAGTGAACATTGTTTCAGTCCAGGTTCACCCGTGTAGACCTGAGGTGTCAAAAACCTGCTTATAGAAAAATCTGTGATATGCAGTGAGACAAAAGACGGAGTCACTGGAATCAGGTGGTCAGTTGACGAACACCAGGAAGTCTAAGATTTTATAATAGAATATAGATAATACAATCATTGATCCAAGTGTCGAAACATAATGATGTTGATCAAGTTGACTATTGGTCTCAGTATTCAAAACATGGTGATTCATGGGTTCAGTGATGATGGTGTTCGTCATTTCCACCTGTTTTCTGTCTCTTCATATATATTTGTTGTTCTTTCTTTGCATGTTCATCTTTTCATCTCCTCTCCCAACAATTTGATGGTCTGATCTTCCCCAAAGGCAACAGGCTGCTCTGGATGGGAAACATGCCGATACACTTAGACTTTATTGGTCCCGAATGGGAGATTTGTTTCCACTTGACTGTACATAGAAATTATCATAATCACACACGATATACAGAGAAGATGGACACAAAACAAATACATTAATTGTGTTGGCGTGGCAACAGTTTTTAGGAAGAGGAGAGTTTCAGTGGGGTATACTGTTTAAAGTGGCTATGGTTGCTGGGATTAAACTCCTTCCCAAGCGAGCCCTTCTAAAAGAGAGTGTCCGGTATCTTCAGGTATTTGAGGGTAGTGGGAGGAGGTACTGGTTGTGTGGGTGTGTGCTGCCCTGTTCTATTGAAAGTAGACCTGTTATTGACTTCTGTATGGTTACTTGTGGGAAGACCGATGATTTTGGTGATGCGTGTTAGTTTTGTTTGGTTGGTGATTGAGATTGTGGAGAAGAATCATGTGGAGCAGTAGAGGTTGGATGATGCTTTTTAGAGAAGAAATGGTGACATATCCTGGATGAATATATCTAGACTCTAGACATCCTTACAACATATGTAATCATGACTCGAGCTCTGGAAGCGTGATGTTTACAGAGAATAGTCCAATATAATATAATATTTTTCTAACACTCCCCACCCCCATTTAGACTATTTTCAGTAAATACTATTTCAAATTAACAGATCCCCCCCCAAAAAAATAATTACACTAGAAAAAGCACTCAAGAGTGCGCAGACTTCCGCCAAGCAATGCAATCCCCCACGGTGACCCGGATCACCACCAATCACCACCAAAAACTAATCCCTTCCAGATCTCCTCATTTCCGACCTTCCCTGAAAATTCCATCAAAACCCGTCCATAAGTTTTCGAGTTATGTTGTACACAAACAAACCAACAAACGCTGGCAAAAACATAACCTCCTTGGCAGAGGTAACAAAATTTTCCTCCTTTTTTTGTATTTCTCTTTTATGTATAATCCAAAATTATAAACAATGCAAAATAACAATAATATTATATTTTCTAATACCTGCTCATCTGACCACTGGCATAGACTAAAATCTGTGTTTCTCCAAACACATGGAAACATAAAATTAAGTCCTTTTGATAATATAAACCTTTGGCTATTATCATGAATCCATATCTTTGTCTCCATGTTTTAGTCCTATCAATCCCAAAAAAACACAGATCTAAAAGTGTGAACTCAAAAACCGAGACATTTTAGACTCAAGGAAAATAAATCTAGGTTCATCTGAGTCTCCAAAAGCTCAAACTTAAAGTCAGAGGTAAAGCTTTAAAAAAAAGAAAAAAAAGGAATTTCTGCATCTGAAAGTTACTAATGTCAGTATTAAGAATAAAGGAGGACGATCTCCGCGCTTCTGCGGACAATTTTTTTAAAGCACTTTGAATTACCGTGTGTGTGTGAACTGTACTGTACAAATAAACTGGAGGTGTGAAGCGGTCCAGATCCTGAATCAGATACAGACCAGTTCCAAAGGGACCTCAGTGTGAACATTAAGATTTGGGCGGAGTCATTCACAGGCCAAAAAGTTGTAAAATACAATACGTACCAAAATTCAGCAGTGAAATAATACAACACATTTTAATTTAAGGTGTTAAATACTCATCTTGTGCTTGGGTTTGGAGTATTGTTATTTGTTTTCAGGAATATGCCAGCTGTAGATTAGATGTGAACGGAGCAGTTACTTCAGATATGTCAATTAAATGGTTTAGTTCAGATGCATCTCAAACAGAATTCATCTGCTTTGAATTTTTGGATAAATCTATTTCAGATAAAAGATAAACTGATAGTAAAAACACTGACATAGAGCCGCAAGGCTTAAATGAGGAACTAAACCTATCTTGCTTTTTATAATAATGGTTTGCTGAGGTTTATATATATTTATGATGTATGTACTACTATCAAGATCGTTATATGTGAATATTGGATGTTTGTTATTTTTAATATTGATACTTTTTACTCACTTTTTGACTTACTAGTGGGCGTTTGCCCTTAATGACTGATTATTGTGGCACCCTGGTTGAACTGATTGAAGGCTCAGGTAGCCCACGCCCCTTTACGCACACCTGTTGATGATTCCACCTCAACTTAACTAGGGCTCCCATACCCAGTTCTCCAAGGACTCTGATGAAGATGTGATCTGACATCGAAACGTTAGTCATTTGTTATGCACCTTGTTAAATAAAAAAGTTTAAATTTAAAGACATCTGTGCTGCACCGGCGTTTCCCTACTGTCTGCATTACCCTGGTCCTGCCTTGGTTGCACCGGATTGTCCGCAGAAGCGCGGAGATCGTCCTCCTTTGTTCTTAAACAAACGTGGAATTTGCCCCATTAATCGATTAGGGGGGGGTCAATAGAATACTCAATTCCAAAAATATTTGATCGTTGCAGCCCTAATATACACCCACCCACCCCCCATTGCTGTATTCAGATGTTCAGCCTGTTTATTTCCAGGATCGAAAGTTGACAGTAACAGAGGAACAAGCAGGGAACGGTCGCCCTGGAATCCTCCACTTCCAAAGCCGTCCCACCGTTACCAAGACGATACAGTGGGATGCTGTCCTGAGCAGCAGTGCACTCTACGTGGAGATACCTTTGGACCCTCTTCCCGAAGGCAGCAAGGAGAGGTGAGGTCACAAATCCCCTCAACACAAAGGGGATTAGGTTTTCCACTGGGCTTTTGCTCTAAATAAAAGTCCGTTCAAGCTTCCCTTCCGAACAAATCCCCTTCATAGGCTTACATTCGATCTGGAAGGTAACGTTTGAATTTATCTCTGCACAACTTCAGCATCATGAGCAGGAGGATGCCTCTGCAAAATGTTTTCTCTTCGTGTGACCTCGTCGCAAGTCGTCTGTAAAATAATATATATATTGTATTGTAAGGATGGATTAAAGCTACGCAGTTGATCCTAAATTATCCATTGGCTTTTGCAGTTCAGGTGCAGGTCAAAGGTCGCATCGAAGTCCTAGCATTCCTTTGTGCACCTTTTTAATGTTACTTAAACTTTACTTTAGTGGTTCCCAACCCTGGTCAACATGTTTTCGATGTATCCCTCTGCCAACACTGATTCAAATGATCAGCCTATCATTAAGCTCCACAGAAGAATGACAGAAGGCGCTTTTCCTTTGACTCTCAAATATCGCTTGTATAACTTGTGCATAAAAATTGACGTAATGGAAAAACAACCATTTCGACAAAACTAATTTTTCAATTAAATGTTTTTGTGCTGGTGAGAGGTGGTTTTTCAGGAGTATCGCAAATGGTATATTGTGCAAAACTGCAATAGAAAGACCATTTTTCACAACTACAGTCAGGTGAATTAAAAAGCAGATGGTGGCAGACGTTATACAAAGCAAAGAAGAAGAGTTTGAACAGAAACATGGTTTAACTGAGCGTCTGAAGGATGAGCCCTGACAGCGTGTTGTGTAAAGGAAAGAGTTGAACTTCAGACACACTTTATTACTCATGCCTCCGTCTGTAAACACATCAGTACCCACAGTCAACAGCACAACACACGGCACAGTTCCTGCCTTCACAATAAAAGCATCCCATATAATACCCTAATCTGCAGGAAACCACAATCATTTTTAGTTTGGTAGGAGGTAGAGGGTTAATATGTAATAATATTTACATCCATCTCTGTTTATAGAATGACTTCTCATGTCATCTCACGATAATAATGAAATCATCACATTGGTGATTTAATGGAAAAACGGACATTACGCACTTCTGTTTATTTCGACATTCAATAAATATCTGTAAAGTTTTTCGCATGTATCCATTGGAAAATCGGCTAATGAATATCAGGTGTGTTGGAAGAAGGAAACAGCGACAACATACAGAATGGGAGTCCTCGAGGACCAGGGTTGGGAACCACCTTTAAATGAGAAACTAGTGCATTTTCCCTGTCACCTAAACAAGTAATCACATTACAACCAAGGTTGGACAGTGCTTGAAATTCTTGAAAATGCTTGAATTTCAATGTTTTGTTTTCAAGATCTCAAAAGTGCTTGAGTTTTAAGTGTTTTTATATAAATAAATCACATCACATACTCTCTGCCAGGTTACATGGCAAACCAAAGCTATTGACAGTGAGGTGAAACATTTAGGAAAATTCAACTTTATATCTAAGAAACTTTTAGATTTAGCGGAGAAGATAATTTCCATGTCTTGTCCTGGACAATCGACCGAGACAAACATCAATTGAATGACAAAAAGCTAATGTACTGGAGGAAAAGCATTAAGACATGACTAACATAGAAAAGTCTGTCCAGGAGCAACAGCTTCAGTCAAACGCATAAAGCATGACATACATTCTAAAAATACTAAAGCATTCATCGAGCAAGAAGGAAAAAAAAATGAGCAAAGAGGGAGAGACAGGAAAAAAAGAGACCAAAATAGGGCTGCTCCATTATGGAAAAAAATCATAATCGCAATTATTTACACAATTATGTCTGTGAATTTGGAACAGCGTTTATTGAACATATTAAAAAAAACACAACTCTCCTGTCAAATATATAAAGATAGTGTCGATGACACTGCGCTCATCCGGAACATGTCTTAATTGGCAACCTAATTATGCACAATTTCACAAAACAAATGAATAACATTTGTGCCCATGTCAGAGATCTACCTAACAAGCCAATCAGAATGGAAATCGGGGGAGAATTGAGGGAGGAGATACGATTTTTGTGAATTGTGGACGCATCACCACGGCATAAGCTCATCCGGATGAGCTAATAATAATTAATAATAAAAAATATCTTGTAATGCAGCAGTAAAAAATAAACTGTTATACTGCACTCGCCCTTTGGAAAAAGTACAACATGAGATCAATGTACTTGAAAATAATTGTTTTCCTAGATTATATGAAATTTGAGATCGGCTGGAGCCAAAATCCTAATCACGATTAAAATTCAGTGAATCGAGCAGCCCGAGAACAAAATAGAACCAGATGGTTAATTTGAAAATGACCTGATAAAGTGCTTGACTTTGAAAATGTGTACAAACTCTGTCCAATATCATGTGGAATAATCCCAGTGTAATGTTTATAACCTTAATATGATGATGCTCGCCATCGCACATAAATTCTTCTGTCATGTTAACAGAATGTACTTTAATAAACTTCCGAATTCACATCTGTATTTTCTCTCATAAAACAAAACCGCACAGACCTCGAGATGAAAATGTGATATCATGAATTTTATACAGATAACACCCACTTCTAACTGGTGCGTTATCTGTGTGCATGATGAGCTTCCTGTGTGCATGTTCACACTGTTTATTAAAAAAAATCACACAGTTTAGGGTTAGTGGTTATGGACGTCTAAACCGGAGATCTTGGCGTACATTGACGCGTGACCAAATGGTGTTGAATAACATGCAGAAGGATGAAAATGTGTTTGTGATAACGCACCGAATGCCATAAGATCTGGTGTGACTTATAACATGATTACATGAAATTAGTCTGAAGATGAGGGACAGGAACTCAAACACATTTCTAAGCTTTAATGGTTTGGTTTTAGGGCTGTAAGAAAATATCTGTTCTGCAATATTTCATGATATTGTGTCAATATTGTAGGTATTTATTGACAGATATGGCAGAGGCTAATGTTTTTGTTTTTGGTCTTTTATTTTATTTCCTTTTTTTTATGCTGCCTAATTAAATAAGTTTATTTGAAGCACCCTAAAAACACTTTTTACTGTCTGAGAGGCAGATGTTAGTTCCTTTGTTGGGACTGTACAAAAATAATATGTCGGTTCCGACCTAATAGAATATGAGCATTTGTGCAGGATCTTAAACAGTTTCGTCTGTAAAACATAATTTTAAGTTTTTAGAGGAAAATTTTTGATTTCCATTAATTCCTGTTATAATCAAATGGAAGCTTGATTAGTATTTGCATATTTCTGGTGGAATTAAATTTTTCCAGGATATTTAAAAAAAAAAAAAAAGCTGCCTTAACAGTATTATGATGTGTTGTATATAGCCAGATTTTTTGCCAACACACCCCCCTTTTCGTTGTTGGAGTTTGTGCATGTGTAGTTATTATCGGAGCAGAAGGAGCTTTGACTCAAAAACCACCTGGATGTGAACGTCCTACCACAGATCAAAGTTACGTTTCAACCGGACGTCGGCGCCACGCCCTTCACCCGCATCACTGCTGTTGTCATGGAAACGGAATCAGGACATGCAGAAACATCATCCTGTCTATTATTAGTCAACCCCCCCCCACTCCTTTGTTTTGCGTTTCCAACAGGATGTTTGTCTTTTCTAACTGAAGTTGCCGTGTTTGTCTTGCAGTTTTGCGTCTCTCCTGGAGTATGCTGAAGAACATCTGAAGGTCATCAGTGTGTTCGTCTGCTTTTACAAGAACAGAGATGATCGTGGTAGGTTTGAATGTGAACATAACGACTGTTTTATAATTTTTTTGGTGTGTGTGTGGGGGGGCAACTACTTATTATTAAAGACAGTTTCGTTTCAGAATGAAATACGATCTAATTTGACTTTCCAATAATGACAGACGGATATATCGGCTGATATTTAAAGTTTTTCCCTTGTATCTGACATGATTTACTGACAGATGAAGGGATAAGTAAAGGGGAGAAAAGAAAAATGAAAAGGGATAAAAAAGGGGGTTAAAGAAAACGATAGAACAAGAGGAAAGGGCAAAGTAACAAAAAGAGGAAAAACAGCAGGTGTACTTTTGTTCATATTAGTTTAAGGGTCACTATTTATATTTTCTAATTGTAAGTAAAATAAGATTTCCTGACAATTTTTATCATTTGACAAAATAATCAGTATCTGTGGCCTCTATCGGTCATCGGCTAAGGCTGATGTAAAAATAATCGGTATTGGCCCCAAAAAAATCCATATCAGTCGGTCACTATTTTTAATGTGAAATGATTTTCCGTAGTTAAAAAAACAGATGTTACAACAAAAGAAGAGGAGTTTTAACAGAAATAAGACGCTGTATGTGTGGACGCACCAGGAAACCACATTATTTTAATTTAGTAGCAGATGGAGGGAGAATATAGAAGAAAAATGAATGTATCTGTAGAACATTTATGGAATGACTTCTCATGTCATCTCGCAATAACGCATTTTTAAAATATCTCATTTGTGATTTACTGGAGAAACTGACATTATGCACTTGTTGTTTTTTTTTAAGCGTTTAGTAATTATTGGTAAAGTTTAACACGTAGATCCAAAAGAAAAGTGACGACAGGAAAAGAAAAATGCCTTGAAACTCAATTTCAATTCTTCTGTTTTAAATCCAAAATCCAAGAACTACTAGTTTTCCATTAGTTTCTATAAATTAAATCCAGTTTCTGAAACACACACTGACCGTCGCTGAATCTGACCCTAACCCTCCAGACCAACCCTAACCCCCCGTAGATGACGCTCCGTGTGTCTGCTGTGGTAACGCCGCTCCTCTGTTTTACCGTTACAGCTAAACTCGTACGTACATTCAGTTTCCTGGGCTTTGAGATTGTGAAACCGGGCCATGCCCTTGTCCCACCTCGACCCGACGTTTTCTTCATGGCCTACAATTTTGACAGGGACTCCTCGGACGAGGAGTAGCTCTCCGGACAGCCCCTCCGCCCCATCCTCGCTTCCCCTTTTTCTTCCCTTTACAG
>JAPTYR010000001.1:39112425-39124105 GCA_029814505.1 Siphamia roseigaster | reverse complement strand
AATTGCATATTCGTCACTGTCGAAACGTTTAGAAATCGCATATTATGGCCGAGGACTATAGGCAAATACGGGCTCTGAACTAGTTCACATAAATTAAGAACATTTTCAAGTCCGGTAAGAATATGCGTGTGAAATTCCTGTTGAACATTAGAGCAGAGTTTGATGATCTGATCTGTTTGTTCTGATTGACCTCAAACACCAACAACATCAAACAGAACAAAATACTACAACTGTGTTTTTTTCACAATCACACAATCTTTCATCAGAATATTGAATGAAAAACAAAGCAAAGATGAAACTACTGATGGTGTTTAAGTCTGACTCTAAACCATGAGCTGAGGAACATTTACAGATAACATCTGTTCATGTGACGCTACATGACCGTGATGTTAATGGTGATGTTTAGTCATATTTCAATATCACTTTTTTTCCACATAAATGGTGGACAATGTAAGTTTGTTTCTTGTTAAACATCCTAGAAATCCCTGAATGAAAATGTCATAAATCACACAGAAATACAACAGGAAGAGTCACTGTGTTTGGCTTTGCCAGTATTTGATACAAATCAAACATAAGCTAAATCCAGTTTATCAAAGCGTTAAAACAATAACAGTCATTATATTAATGATGGCGGTAAAACATCAACAGTAAAATCCAAAATAAATAAAAACTGCAGCGTTGCATGATTTATTTGCCCCAAAACCATTTTAATGGCATTTTGGTTGTACACAAGCTTTTAAAGATTGTCTAGATTACATACATTGATATAAAAGGCACAAAAAATGCATTGCAGAGTTTATCCTTAGACAGCACGCAGTCTGATATCAGGTGATTTTCAAGTGTTTCCCTTCATAAAGATTTTAACATACAGCCTGTACATACATACATACTACACCCCCCTAATTATCATGCTATTAGAGATTAACTGCAAACCTAATTACTCTACATTTCTGTATATATGTACATGGTTATCATTGGATTTACAAAAAGTTTAAAATACATGCTTTACCTGTAAATTATACAAGCAGTACTGTACAGTCGTATAGTGATAGAAAAGAAATGCTTACATGTATTTTACATGTGAAAGACACTCACGGATCATCACACTGAACAAACACTGTGAGCTCTTAAATCAGTTTTACTTCAACGACACAAAACCCTGCTTTTATTGTGAAAAATGTTAAAGGAAAATTTGGAGATACTAGAAAATCCTCTGTTCGGCTGTTAACGTAGCGTTAGCTTAGCACAAACACTGGACGCAGGAGGAAACGACAACTATGAAAGCAAATGGAAACTATGCTTCCACCAAGTCTCAAATAAGATTTTACAAATACAACCATCATGGATTTTTACCAAAGTTGTGATGTAGCTGAGTAGAAAAGGTTAAGAAAAGTAACAGTAGGACAAGACACGAAACAATCAAATCAGGTGTAAATGGAACCTGAAACCTGGGAAATTGGTTCAAAATGAACTTATCCTGTACAGAAATGATGACAGTTCATGTTTTAATAAATATCCAGCAAAAATCTGATGCTTAAGTGGGATAAACTGAGTTCCTACACCATTAACTTTTTTTTAAGCTTATTTTGTAGTTATTTAGTAGGGTCAATGGACTATCTAGATTTACTGTAGCTAAGTGTTTATATCTGTTGTCCCTGAGAAGAAAACAAATCATTTATTTACAAATCTTTGTCCATAAATAATGTGTCTTCTGCATTCATCTGGTGATGCCAACTTTTAGAAAAAATAGATGGTAGATATAAATAGTAAATAT
Source organism: Siphamia roseigaster (assembly GCA_029814505.1). Taxonomy (NCBI): domain Eukaryota; kingdom Metazoa; phylum Chordata; class Actinopteri; order Kurtiformes; family Apogonidae; genus Siphamia; species Siphamia roseigaster. The sequence goes on along the minus strand of JAPTYR010000001.1, from coordinate 39,122,331 downwards.
GATGGGGCCTAAAACTGATCCTTGCAGGACACCAATAGAACATATTGCATTTTTATTCCAGTGTTAACACTGACTGAATCATATCCAACAGTAAAATGCTACGAGTAAAATCAATGACACAAACCTAAGAATTACACAATAAAGAAGCAGCACTTAATGATAATGGAAAAATTAAAGAGATGAAAAAGGTAAACTTGCATTGACAATTTAGCAGAGAGGTCGTGGAATGAAGTTTTAGTTTCTACGTTGCATTTATCGGTGCATTATTCATTGTTATCGGTTGTTTAGTTGAATTGTAGCAGCAGTTAAACGATAATATGTCATATTGCCAGAAATTGTCTATAGTTAGAACATCAGGATGGCAACGCAAACCAAACATCTGTCCGTGTTTCAACATCAGCCCTGAATCACAGTGTATACCCAGATTGATGAAGGTGATTTGGGAGATTTTTGACAAAACTTTAAATCAACTTCCAGACTTTCCCACAATTACATCACTTCATCAAAACACATGATGGTTATATTTGAAAACAATTAATCAGAAGAAAAGCTGTGTTGTTCCCCATCTTTGATCATGCATTTAGCAGAGTTTAACACAAATAAACCAGACATTAATATAACAAAACATTCAACTCCACATTTGTCTAATTCGATCTGTTTTACTGAATGAAAGGTTTTAGCATCAGTTCAATCTGAACTTGTGGTCGATTAATCAGGTTTTCAGTCCAAATCCAGCGAACATCATATAGCGTATGAATAAGCACTCAGCTAACAGTTTCCATCTGGGTCAGTTGTTTGAGATATGCTAAGCTAATTGTATCCACGAACAGCTGAAGGATTTCCTATCATGTGTGAACTACTACCGACACAAGGTGAGTCTATAGGTGAACAAAGAGACAAATATAGCTCAGAAAAACACATTCTGCAGTTTCACCCTGTTACTCCATAAAGTTTAGCTCCAACATTTCATGAAAATAATGAAATGTTCATCTGGGAGGAGAATAAAACGTTCTCTTTTACATTTTTTTGTCCTGTGTGTGATACAGGACGTCAATGTTGTTGTGAACTTTGGAAAAACAGTTTCAGGGAATTCTGGAAAATTTTCCAAATAATTTTCACTCATTTATTTAAATTAAAGGAATTTAAGAACGGTACAACATCTTTCCCTGAAGTTTGCGTTGGGATCTATTTGTGTTTTATTACAGTAGCCATCTACATTTGTAAGCTAATGTTGGTTTCTAATCTTTGTTACACCTGTGTGCTGTGGCCATTAGATTAAATAAGGAATGGTTGTGACCATCCAAATGGGTCATATTTGACTTTTAGCACACAAATGGACATTCTAGTCCTGGATTTTAGTTCAGTTTTATCGTTTTTCCCTCAAATCAAATTAAGAGCACTTATTTGTATTATTGATATATTTTGGTTTGGACGTTTGGGACCAACATCAAACCATTAAAGTTACAAATATCTTCATGTTACTGATCTGGAGGATGGTCAGAGTTTTGGACGTTTAATCTTACGTACTTTAGTTTATTAATGCCAGTAAAACATTTTGTTATTGTTTCCAGATAAACTAAACCCAGGGGAACTATCATCTGCTGGGCAGGAATTATGACCAAAACTACAAAATAAGACCCATCTAATGTAAAATGGAAGTCTCATTTCAACTCCTTCCACTGATAAACCCTGGATTTAAATATTCACATCAAGAAGGAACGTAAAACAGTTCAATGTCCCAATGCGTTCCTTGGCCTTAACATCATTGATCCGTGAGTATCCCGTCTGTTAGCGCCGTTTCATTATGTACAAAAGAATCACAGACATGTTTTCAGTCAGAGGTGTGTATTCACTGTGTTTCGTTGTAATTACAGTACAGTGCTGTTTTTAGTCATGTTACAGTCAGAGGTGCGCTTCGTACAAACAGCAGATCTCATGCAAAGAATGGCAACAGTCCCAACAGTCTTCAGAAACCAAATGCCGCGCAAGCGCCGATGGATTTTAACCACTACGGCGTCGCGTTCACAGACTAAACATATTATCAGTGACAATCTTGTACGGTAGGTAGGTGAATTGTTTTGCAGACGTGCAAAATAAAGTTAGCAGCTTGACCACTTCATACATTCTCTTAAGCGATTTGTACGAACTTGTGTAAGCGAAGCAGCAAGAAAATAAACTGTTCAGACCCAGCGAAGCCAAGGCTGAGCCGATACAAGTCAAATCAAACAGCATGTGGTGCATATTCAGGAAATGTAGCCCTTTAAACCATGGAGAAAGCAACAGATTGGCTTTCATTGCACTAAACGGCCATAAACCATCAGCGTCGAACTTTGACCAGATGTTCAACTAATCCTGCACACGTCCATCGCCTCCACTAATTTCGTCAACAGCGTCCTCTTAATGGACATTATTAGAATGATGGACAGTGTGGAGGAACCTGTGAAGAACAGAAAACCTTGTACTTAAACTCCTAAATGTTCTGTTTTACAGGTCCCATAGAAAGTTTATCCATAATATGCTGACGACTCTCTAGTTTCAGCTCTAATCATGGATCATTGTATCAGTTTCGTCTTTCCACAAAACACTTGCATGTGTTTATTAACCATTTTCCACCGAGTTGCGACATTATTTCAACGTTGTTTTTTTAAACCTACAAATGACTACTTCTGAGTTTCTATGAATAAACTTTAAAAACACAAAACCTGTAAAACAAAGCATTACCCAAAAATCTGAATGAATTTTTGCAGCTTCCCCTCGTTTGGCATGATGCAACTTGAAGAAATAAGCTTCACGGTTGTATATTCTTAACAGTATCCATCAACAGGAAACAACATATAAAGTCCTGATGCTGACGGAACCTTAAAAACCACCTGCAACATCCATAAAGATTCACTGAACCTCCTACATCTGGTCAAACCACCTCCACCTTTTCCTACAACTGGGGGTTTTAACCCATGACCGTTTTTTTTTTTTTTTTTTGGTGGCTAGAAATAAAGTCAAAGACAAAAAACACGTGGGTCACTTGAATGTACAGTAGACAATCACAGCTTTTTGCCTCAAAAATGACATAAAATGTGATAACACAGACTCAAAGCATGAGCTGTTAATGATCTTGTGGTGTGTCACTTTAACTGTGTGTGTGTGTGTGTGTGTGAATTCTCAACCACTGACACACTTCTACTATAATGGACATAAATGATGATGTCAACAGTGCATGTCCTTTAGATTTAACTTTTATTCTGTCTCACTGCTTCTGAAAATGGTGCTTTTTCCTCACCATTGGCATATTTGTCATTCTGGCTGACCATTTTCCTTATCATCCATCATTTTTACAGCATGGGATCAAAAAATGGGAAAATATTTTAGTCTGGAAACTATGGGATGATGAATGGTTGGCTGACTGGCTTATTGTATGCAACTAGAATATTGGGTAGTAGAGGTGGGACTTTGTTACTGTACTTCACTAGATTTTTACTTGAATATTTATTTTTCTGGCAACTTTTTAGTTTTACTCCCTATATTTTTTCATAAATATCTGTACTTTATACTCCTTACATTCTTAGAATAGACTCGTTACTTTTTTAAACTAAACAAAATGCTAAATCGCTAAAACACTAACACTAGATGCTTCAGACAGGAAATCAGTGAAGAGAAAATGTGACTTTCTATGTCATAATCATAACATTTTATCTCATAATTATGATTTTTTATTTCAAGTGTGCCATTTTATCTCATAATTTTTGACTCTTTTGCTCATAATTATGCATTCCTTATCTCATATTTAGGACTTTTTTAAAATCTCATAATGATGACTTTATTGCAATTGTGACTTTTTTTTTCTCCCCATTTTTCAACAAAACTGAGTACCGTGACTTGATCAAACACATTATCTACACAGTACCTCACTTTTAAGGGCTTTATTTTTGGATACTTTTGAAACTTTTCTGATTTTTCCTAGTTAAATAAGTATTATTTCATCCATAGCAAAAAAAAATGTAGTTTTACTTTATTACAATTCAGAAGTTGTACTTTTTTTTACTTTTACTTCACTAAAGTAGTTGAATCAGTACATTTACCGGTGGTATTTTTCCACACAAGTTGCTGTACTTCTACTTAAGTACAGAATGTGTGTACTTTTGCCACCTATGTTGGGTCGTGAAAACAGAAAAAGATGCAGCAAAATCATGAAAGAGAATGTGTAAACTGTAATAAATGGCTATAGTTGTTTTTTTTTATTGAACTTCACCAATTAATGATTTATTTAGCAACTAATGTGCATTTATTCACCCTAAAGCCAACTTCTGGATTCTATTACTTTGTCTCATATTCAGTTTAGATGAAGACAGATTTAACATCAGCTCACGGACTTCCTTAAATACAGTCTCGCTCAGAACATCATCATTTAAAGAGCAGAGAGTTGGACGATCATAAAAACACTTCACTTATTGCATGTGCTTCCCTCGACTCAGTGATAAAGTGCAACAGTGAAAGTCCAGTGGTGAGACAGCACTGGAACAGATGAAAACACTCATCCACTCACACAAAACCTTTAAAAACACCATGACGATGCCCACATATGGCAAACCAAACCCATTTGGAAGACTTCAACCCAAATAGCAGCTGAACTCAGACCACATGTCAACATCAACGCCAAATCATCTGAGACGTTCAGTCCTGATCACAGTCTACGTCATTAAAGATCCAACCACCAGAGCACAAACTTCACTACCAGGAAACATTAATTAACAGGAAATCACTGCTAATTAACAGTCAACAAATGTGTGTCAAGTACTGAATAAATGAATACCTTAGTGAACTCATCCATTCACAGAATATCATAGAAACACAACGGACAGTGGAGCTGCATTGAATCAAATAAAAACAGACATTTCATGAAATATATCAGACATTTGTCAAGTTTAGTTTACTTCATGACATCTGATTTGGAACATAATGTTGTAATTTTATACAATTTAATTGTAATTTGCGTTTTTATGAAAATGTGATTTGTGGTTGAATTAATGATTTATTTTCTGCTGAATTGTTTAGTGAAATGTATTGAATGATATTTAGAACATTTGTTTAATGTGTTGATCTGAAATTTTTATAATTTAATTATGATTCAATTTATTCTTGGGGTTCTTAGTGTTTCTATATAAATATCTTTCCCCTTTCCCTCTGTGTAGTTTTTTTTTTTTTAATTTTGTTGTGAATATTTGTTCTTCTGAGCCTCCGTCCTCAGACTCAGATATAAAGATCAGATTCTGCCACCTTCACATATAAAACTCACACTATGTCACACATTGAATGAGGCGAGGCGTTCAGGTGCCTAATTTTGTGTTGGTGAGGACGCGTTAGGGCAGCGTATTGCTCAGTGGGTGGGGTGATCGGAGGGGAAACGCAGATTCAGATCGTCGGGACGACCCGCATTCCTTGACGATCGCTGCTTCATTTGAGCAGGAGAAGCAGAAAACAAACGAAAAACACCGTAAAGCTCAAAAGTCCGTCCACGGTCCATCCACCGCTTCGCCGCCGGCTGACAGGAAGTCTCCACGTTCACATTTTTCCAGCAGTTAGCAGGTTTGTAGTGTGTGCAACATCAGGTTTGCAGAGAGGCTTTGTAGAGTTTATTGCATGGAAAAGAGTTCCCATCATCCCCTCTTCCTCCTCCTACTCTTCCTCCTCGTCTTTTGTTCCTCTGCGTTGCAGTCATAGTTGAGCTGCGTGTGTTGTTGCTGATTGTGTTTGTTGAGCAGCTGTCCTGCTCTGACTCATATGGCTTGTTATGTTCAGTCATTGTGGACAAAGATGTGACTTAGTGTTTGTGTTTTTACTGTCCATGTGTTTTTTTTATGCAGAGCCTGTCTGAAGCGGCCATCAGGGGGTGCCACGGCAACACAAACACTAACCTATCAGTGAAAAACAAATAAAATGGGGGGGGGGGAGACTATGGCTGAAACAAAACTGAAAAAATACCTGAAACTGAAGTGTGTTTTCACAAAACTAACAGTAAAAATATTATGTATTTTTCCATATTTATTTGTATTTAAGTTGTGTATTTTGGCGACTATGAAAACACCAGCAGAGGGCAACGCATGACGTCACAGACAAAAAAAGGAAATCTGATAGTAACAGGAATTTTAAAAAAAAATTTGAAACAAAAATAAAACTAATCATCTTCACAAAATAAAAAGTCAACCTAAACCTCAAACTGAAAACAAAATGTCAAAATAAAAGTTAAAGAGGGAAAAAAGGTAAAAGTTCCATCAAAGTTTCAACCAAACACAGACATGATGATGGCCAAACACTGTCTCTGACTTTTGACCACTAGCCTCTAATGACCTCCGACGTCCTGGACGGATGTTAAACTGCAGACTAACATCATATGTGTCTGGACTTTACTTTAACTAATGTTCTCAAAGTGATTAGAATCAAAAGTTAAAACCACAAAAAGTTGGTTTTTAGTTGGTTCAGATTTATTCATTTCAACTGATTTACTGATTCAGTTTTCAATCAGTATTTTCTCCTTTTCATTGGATTAATCTGCTTTTAGTGACCTTTAACCCCTGTGAGCATCTGACCGGCTCTGCAGTGTGTTCCTGACATGTTGCGTGTTTTCTGTGTCATACGTGTGGGGTTTTGGACCGGCGCTGTCTCAGCTGCTGTTCTTGTTCATGAGCTTGGCTAACATCTGCTGCAGTTGCGTCCTGGACACATTCAGGACCGAGTGTCTGCTCCGTGGGCTCCCTGGCGTGGGCAGCGTGCCAGCATGCCGCCGCCGAGCCGAGGCGGTGGCGGCCGTGATGTGGGCAGGGCTGCTCTCGGCGGAGCGGCTCCTCTGGATGAAGCTCCCTCCTCCGTGGGGATACTGCTCGGTCTCCAGGGTGGAGGAGGAGAAGACGTAGGAGGCCAGCCTCCTCAGCTGATTGGGCCGTGGTTGGTGCCTGTCCTCCTCCAACTGCAAACAGACCAATCAGAGAGAGGGAGGGAGGGGAGGTTAATGAGCGGAAACGGACTCTTTGTAAAAAAAGTCAATGTTGGTCTAATTTCTGATTGGCTTCCTGCCCTTGTCTCCGCCCCCTCCCTGACCCACTCAGACGTTAGACAGGAGAGAGCTGATTGGTGCTCTCGCATATCTAAAGTCTTCAGCTGATTGGTCAAAGGTTGTGAGGGGAGGAGCCTGGGGAGAGAAGCTGAGGGAGTGTTGGTGTAAATCTGGCGCTTTGTCTATGTTACAGCTATCGAAGAATCTACTGAACACAGCAACTAAAAACCAACAGCACCGACAGAGAGCTGCAGAAACCACACCAGGGCCTGAACAGGGTCCGGATCTCTCACCTCAGATAAGGTTTAAAGCGTTAATGGTATGTCTTTAACTCTGATTTAATTTAATTTATCAGATTAAATACAGAGTAAATTTTCCTTGTGTCATTCGTGGCTGATGTGAGACCTGGATCTGGATCTGTTCCTCCAGGTTTTATGTTGCGTACAAATGGCTGATTTATGACATGAAATTTCTTATCACTGATAAAACAAGAAATTGAAGAAAAACAAGTGCATTTAGTGTATAATTCAATAAAGATGGAATGTAACTAAACAGTTTATCATACTTTCAAATACAACAGGAAATGTCCTGGTTCATTTTTTAACCATGACTTTATCTTGAGATTAAACAATAGGTTAGAATACGTCACTTGGTCACATTTACTGAAAGGTGACACTGGTCTACGAATAAAATGCTTCTAGAATAAAACTAATGAAATCTGACCACATGTGTGGAACTGATTAAGAAAACTCCAAGATAAATCTGAATTTAAAAATGTGAAATTGTTAGAATTAATATGAGAATAGTTTTTCCCCCAAAGGAATATTGGTCTCAGATCGACCAGATCTACTTCCAAACACTGTCTGCACATGATGATCCATTCACTTTACAGGATCTTTCTAGTGAAATATTTATAAATCCATTGTATAGATGTACATAAAACACCATATATATGGAATAACACACCATCATATAGATTAAGAACATGAGCTAACCAGCACTTTGGTCATTTGTTTTCTGATTCATCTTATTAAAGTATGTAAGATTTAGTACATTTAATGTCTGAAGCAGATGTTAAGGGAGTGGATTATTAGAGATTGGTTGTTCATTAATTAACGAATGAGAACCAAGAGCTTGATCTGATTGAATACTGTTCAGCGTTCATCATGTCTGACTTTACACTAAGATAAGAATCGATTCATCATCATCATAATAATCAGAACAGAGGAAATTTAATTAAACTGTGATTGTCTAGTGTTAGATTTGGCCTCATTATCTCAACATCTCAACCGAACATTTAACAGTTTAATATTAGATTAACAGTAGCGCTTGTATTTACACGTAACAGTGCCTTTTTTATCGACTACTTTTTCCTGATTTTTGCGTGGAGGGAAGCGGGCGATGCCGCCTTCAGGGTTCTGTGATTAAACTGGTCATCCTGCAGCTCTCCATCGACAGTTGGCTCTGGGATTCACCACATTGATCAGATCCTTCTAGCTATGGAAAAACTGTTGATAGAAATATTTTTCCCCACAAAGAAGAAGAAGAAAAGGAAGGAGAAGAAGAAGCACTTTAAAAGGACACAAAGTCACCATCACGAGCACTGCACAAACTGATTTGAATATCTACGATAGTCTGAGCCTGGACAGGTCTGAGCTGAGGTTCTGAAGGAAAATGACCATTTGATGCTGAAAGAAACAGGGAACAAAAAGGAGATGGAGTCGTCGAGCACACGAAACACAGACACAACGGAGGAAAAAAGGAGGAAACATGGCTGAACGAAAGGAAAAGGAAGAGGAGGAACAGAAACTGAGTGAGAGAACAGAGGTAAAGGACTATTCCTAAACTGTGCTTACCCCGAAACATCACTTTTTTTCTTCTCGTCTTGTCCAATGGCCTCGCTCTTTTCTGTCTCGTCGGGTGAGTCAAACTCGACATACTGTGTACTTTTAAAGCGATAGGTTGGGGGCAAAGGCATCAGTAGTCATGTGGAAGTGGGGGTGGGGGTTGGAGAGGAGTAAAAAACAGAATGGCAGTCCTCGATGGTTGGCGGCGAACAGCTCTGACTCTACGGCAGAACGGAAATAAAACCAGAGCCAAGCTGAGCTCGATAGGATGTTACTGAGGCTAAAAACGAGTTTCAGCACTGACACTTAAACCAATGAGATGCTCTGCTGCAGATCAATCAAAGCCAGTTAAAGAAAAGACAAAGATTAATAAGCCACCAAGTATGGAGGACCAAACCTGACGTTAGCAAAGAAAGTAATAAATGAGTGCATGAAGAAACCAAATGGTCACAGAAATGTGTAAGTAAAGAGCAAATATGGATAAAAGAAACTGAAAAACTGAGAAATGAAGCAGTAAATCAGGTTGACACGCCCATGAGCAAAAGCCTGCAGGCTCCTGATGTCAAACAAATGTGAAATTCATTTATTCCACATTTTACACAAATGACTGCGAACGATTCTGATGACCGCGACTCGACCTTCACTTCAATGGTAAAAAAAAAACCCCAAACAAACAAAACGACACAAGATCCAATTAAAAAAAAAACAAGTCAAAGATTTTAACGCGTCAGTCTGTGATTTTATCATTAAATCCTGAGTTTAGAATTGGCTGCAAACAGTTTTTAACTATTAATGAATTAATTGTTATTCCAGATATGATGATATTCAGCCTTTAATATCATTCATGTCAGATTCATGAATCAGACCTGATTATAAATGTCTTTTCACACTGAGCCGATGAACCAGAGCTACAGCTTACACTTTGTATAGACAATTTGAAGCTTATGCTGCGTTCCAGTTCCACCTGTAACTCCTACTTTTCCAACCTTCAACCGGCAAAAATGCACTAGAATG
>JAPTYR010000001.1:37692945-37705010 GCA_029814505.1 Siphamia roseigaster | reverse complement strand
TATATATATTCTATCATCTGATCATTTGTATATATAGTCTGTCCTCTGCTGGTTCTTGGTACCACACTACTTACCTGTTGTGATCCGGAACATCATGGACCTGTTTTCCACCTGCCTGTTTCCTGACCCTCAATTATTTTCCAGATTCCGTCTTCCTGTTCTGCCCTGGTTTTGACCTGTTTTCGTCCCTGATACTGTCTCTGCATCCGTCCCCTGGTAACGACCTGTCTTCCGTCCTTGACTACCCTCTGTCCCGTCCTTGTCTGTGCCTGCAGGATTCCCCAGGGGTTTCCCGTATGGACCTAATCTCCGTAACGTTTTTGTAATTTTCCATGTTGGACTTTTTAAACGGTGTCTTTGTTATTTAATAAAGACAGTGAACTGTACTGGTCCTTCTACCTGTTCCAGGGACAGGATCTGTTTCTGTCATTCCTGTGTTTTCATTGACTGTTTTTACAAACCAACTCTGGAAAAGCCTTTGACACAGGGTTCTACAAATAAAACTGAATTGAATAATTCCAAACATTAACCATTAATCTATCTGACATGTCAATAACTAGAGTATAAACAGTGATCAGTGTGATAGACTACAGTGTATGTGTACTGAGTATGGAAATATTTAATATTCACATCCTTCTTATCCTAGATTCTAATCAAATAAACAGCTGATCTAAAATGATCCTATGAGTGGATCTGGACCGCCACTCAACGAGCTTTCATCCGCTCCTCAGAGGTCAATGAACGCTACGCCAACCATCATCGTGTGGCAGCACCAGACAACAAAGAAGGACAGCAGGTAATGTTGTCATCAAACATAATCCACATGACAGTGGAGTCTCGGAAGCTGGCTCCATGGTTCCTAGGATCTTTCGAAATCATCAAAGTAATAAACCCAGTCACAGTTCGGCTTAAGCTTCGTGCGTCCATGAGAATACATCCAATATTCCATGTATCACAGATGAAGCCACACATCACCAGCCCGCTACAGCCACTAGTAACCAGCAGACCCACTCCACCCTGCATTATTGACAGTGCCCCTGCATATACAGTTAACCGGTTACTCGACGTACATTGACATGGTCATGGATTCCAGGGGGGGTATGTTGTGGTTTCGTCAGCCGACCCCTAGAGGGCAGCAACAGGCCATCTAACCTTTCACCCACAGATATTCCAAGGGCTGCCATTGCTGCTATGGGCCCCTGCGATGTGGACACCTGGGTCCATCCGCACCTGTGCCACATCGTTAATCAACACCTGTACTTAAGGCTGTTTCCCGTGGATGATGGCATCAGTTTTTCGACTAAAAATCGGAGTATTTTCTTGCAACAGATTTGTGTGCTTTAGATCTGAGTTTTAGCCTGTCCTGACCCTTGTCTTGTTTTTTTTTTTAGAACATTTTCTGCCTGAACTTCCAAGTCATTTTGTGTACTCCTAGGAAGCCTGAGTAAAGCCCTAGCTGTCGGATTAACCACGGATATCCTTAGTTTAGTATTAGTTGGTTTTTCCTCTTTGAGGACACTTTGTTTTGAACTTTGTCTTAGTTGTATCTTGTTATTGAGAATCTACATTTGAACCCGACGAGTCTTTGTTGAACCTTAACAGACTGTTTTTGAAAATGAACTCATAAAACCCTTTGAGGAAACGCTGTTGTGATTTAGGGTCTACAAATAAAATTGAATTGAATACGTGGAATCAGATGTTGGATCCCATAGTTAGTTTTGCAGAGGGAGGGGTCAGGGCCTTTTCAGACTCTGATGTGGACTTCCTGTTTATGTCCAGGAGCCATAGTCAGTGTCTTTCAGGTTCCATATAATAGAACTAGGTATGATAGAAAGTGACTGTGTTTCTTAATGTGTTGTTGGGGCAGTCGATCACATAACAGCTGTTTACCATCTTAGAAATGATTAGTGCATTAACATCTGCACTGGGTCAAAGCTAGCCAAAACAAAGGTCAGCCCCTTTGCACTGGTTACTATGGTTACACGCTTCCGGATAAAGGTCAAGTGTCCATATGTTCGTCTGTATCCATCTGACTGAAAAGTACCTGTGTAGGTGATTCTGTCTGATTTTCAGTCTGATCAGATATTTGGAACAGAAATGAGACAAATAGACTTGGTCAGATGTAGATGTTTCCAGAGTGTGTATGATACAGACCTTTTGAAGAGCTTCATGAGGAGGCTGACGTTGAAGATCCCTCCCAGGATGAGGAAGAGGCAGTTCCAAAGGCCGATGCAGGCGTAGAAGGCTGGGAAGTCCAGGTTGTAGTCGTCACAGATTCCTCTGATAACTGCCAAGAAAAGCACACAGTCAGGTCAGCACCAGGTTCGCTAAACTGTACAATACTGTACAATACTGTAAAATACTGTAAAATACTGCGCAATACTGTGAAATACTGTAAAACACTGTAATATACTGTACAATACTGTAAAATACTGCACAATACTGTACAATACTGTAATATACTGTACAATTCTGTAAAATACTGCACAATATCGTACAATAATGTAAAATACTGTAAAATACTGTACAACACTGTACAATACTGCACAATACTGTACAATACGGTAAAATACTGCACAATACTGTAATATACTGCACAATACTGTAAAATACTGTAAAATACTGCACAATACTGTACAATACTGTAAAATACTGTACAATGCTGCACAATACTCTACAATACTGTAAAATACTGTAAAATAATGCACAATACTGTACAATGCTGTAAAATACTGTAAAATACTCACAATACTGCACAATAGTGTAAGATACTGCACAATACAGTACAATACTGTGAAATACTGCACAATACTGTACAATACTGTAAAATACTGTACAGTACTGTACAATACTGTAAAATACTGCACAATACTGTAAAATACTGCACGATACTGTAAAATTCTGTAAAATACTGTAACATACTGCACAATACTGTACAATACTGTAAATACTGCACAATACTGTACAATACTGTAAAATACTGTACAACGCTAAATACTGTACAATACTGTAAAATACTGTACAATACTGCACAATACTGTAGAATACTGCACAATACTGTACAATATTGTAAAATATTGTAAAATCCTGCACAATACCATACAATATTGTAAAATACCGCACAATACTGTACAATACTGTAGAATACTGAAAAATACTGTACAATATTGTAAAATACTGTACAACACTGTACAACACTGCAATACTGTACAATACTGTAAAATAATGCACAGTACTGTAAAATACTGCACAATACTGTACACTATTGTAAAATACTGTAAAATACGGAACAACACTGTACAATACTGTACAACACTATAATACTGCACAATACTGTAAAATACTGTACAATACTGTACAACACAGTAAAATACTTTACATTACTTCACAATATTATACAACACTACAATACTGTACAATACTGAAAAATACTGTACAACACTGTACAATACTGTACAATACTGTAAAACACTGCTCAACACTCTAAAATACTGGAACATACTGCACAATACTGTAATATACTACACAATACTGTAAAATACTGCACAATACTGTACAATACTGTAAATACTGCACAATACTGTACAATACTGTAAAATACTGTACAACACTGTACAAAACTAAAATACTGTACAATACTGTAAAGTACTGTACAATACTGTAAAGTACTGTACAATACTGCACAATACTGTACAATACTGTAGAATACTGTAAAGCACTGCACAATACTGTAAAATACTGTAGAATCCTGCACAATACCGTACAATACTGTAAAATAAAGCACAATACCGTACAATACTGTAAAATAAAGCACAATACTGTACAATACTGTAAAATACTGCACAATACTGTAAAATAATGCACATTACTGTAAAATACTGTAAAATATTGTAAAATACTGTACAACACTGCACAACACTACAATACTGTACAACACTGTACAGCACTGTACAATACTGTACAACACTAAAATACTGTAAAATACTGTACAATACGGAACAACACTGTACAACACTGTACAACACTATAATACTGTACAATACTGTACAACACGGTACAACACTGTACAATACTGTACAACACATTAAAATACTGTACATTACTTCACAATACAATACACACTACAATACTGTACAAGACTGCAAAATGCTGTACAGCACTGTACAATACTGTACAATACAATACTGTAAAATATTTTAAAATACTATAAAATGCTGCACAATACTGTACAGCACTGTTGAACACTGTACAATACTGTACAATTCTGTGCAATTGTGCAACTTCAACTGTAGACCTTCAACTGTAAATCTCTAACTGTACACCTTCAGTCCATAAACCTTGAACTGGAGACCTTCAACTGCAGAGCTTCAACTGTAGACATTCAACTGTAAACCTTCAACTTTAGACATTCAACTATAAACATTAAACTGACGACCTTCAACTGTAGACATTCAACTGTAAACCTTCAACTGTAGAACTTCAGCTGTAGACCTTCAACAATAGACATTCAACTATAGACCTTCAACTGTAGACGTTCGATTGTAGACCATACACTATAGACCTACAACTGTAGACCTTCAACTGTAGACCTTCAACTGTAGACATTCAACTGTAGACCTTCAACTGTAGACATTCAACTGTAAACCTTCAACAGTAGACCTTCAACTGTCAGACATTCAACTGTAGACTTACAACGGTAGACATTCAACTGTAGACATTGAACTGTAGACCTTCAACCATAGCGCTTCACTAGAGACCTTCAACTGTAGACCTTCAACCTTAGTCATTCAACCATACACCTTCAACTGTAGACCTTCAATTGTAGACCTTCAATTCTAAACCTTCAACCATAGACCTTCATTTTTAGACCTTCAACAATAGACCTTCAATGTACATCTTCAACTGTAGACCTTCAACCATAGACATTCAACTATAGAAGTTCAACCCAAGACCATCACTATTGACCTTCAAATGTTGACCTTCAACTGTTGACCTTCAACCGTAGACCTTCAACCATAGACCTTCAACTAAAGACCTTCAATTGTAGACATTCAACCATAGACCTTCAACTGTAGAACTTCAACTGTAGACATTCAACTGTAGACCTTCAACCGTAAACCTTAACTATAGGCCTTCAACTGTACACCTTCAACTGTAGACATTCAACACTAGACAGTCCACCGTAGACCTTCAACAGTAGATCTTCACCTTTAGATCTTCAACCTCAGACCTTAGTCTGTAGACCTTCAACTGTAGACCTTCAACCATAGATCTTCAACCGTAGACCTTCAACTGTAGACCTTCAACTGTAGACTTTCAACGATAGACCTTCAACCCTAGACCTTCAACTTTTGACCTTCAACCATAGACCATCAACTGTAGACCTTAAACTGTTGACCTTCAACTGCAGACCTTCAACCGTAGACCTTCAGTATAGAACTTCAACTGTAGACCTTCAACTAAAGACATTCAACTCTAAACCTTTAACTGTAGACCTTCAACTCTAGACATTCAACTATAGACTTTCAACTGTAGACATTCAAGCGTAGACCTTCAACTGTAGACATTCAACTGTAGCCCTTCAACTGTAGACCTTAAAGTGTACATCTTCAACTGTAGAAATTCAACCGTATACCTTTAAGTGTAGACATTCAACTGTAGACTTTCAACTGTAGACATTCAACTGTAGACCTTCAAATGTAGACCTTCACTACTGATCTTCAACTGTAGACCTTCAACCGTAGAACTTCACTTTAGACCTTCAACTGTAGACCTTCAACTACAGCCATTCAACTGTAGACATTCAGCTGTAGACAATCAGCCATAGACATTTAACTATAGACCTTCAACTGTAGACCTTCGACTGTAGACCATACACTATGGACCTACAACTACAGACATTCAACTGTAGACCTTCAACTACAGACATTCAGCTGTAGACATTCAACTGTAGACCTTCAACCGTAAACCTTAACTATAAGCCTTCAACTCTACACCTTCAACTGTAGACATTCAACACTAGACAGTCCACCGTAGACCTTCAACAGTAGATCTTCACCTTTAGATCTTCAACCTAAGACCTTAGTCTGTAGACCTTCAACTGTAGACCTTCAACCATAGACCTTCAACTAAAGACCTTCAACTGTAAAACTTCAACTGTAGACCTTAAACTGTAGACATTCAACCATAGACCTTCAACTGTAGATCTTTGACTGTAAACCATATACTATAGACCTTCTACTACAGACATTCAACTGTATACCTTCAGCTACAGGCTTTCAACTATAGATATTCAACTGTAAGCCTTCAACTGTTGACCTTCAACTGTAGACATTCAACTGTAAACCTTCAAAAGTAGACCTTCAACTGTCAGACATTCTACTGTAGACTTACAACGGTAGACATTCAACTGTAGACATTGAACTGTAGACCTTCAACCATAGACACTCAACTGTAAACCTTCAACTGTAGACCGTCAACCCTAGTCATTCAACCATACACCTTCAATTGTAGACCTTCAATTCAAAAGCTTCAACCATAGACCTTCATCTGTAGACCTTCAACTATAGACCTTCAACTTAAGACCTTCAATGTACACCTTCAACTGTAGACCTTCAACGATAGACCTTCAACTATAGAAGTTCAACCCTACACCTTCACTATTGACCTTCAAATGTTGACATTCAACTGTTGACCTTCAACCATAGACCTTCAACCATAGACCTTCAACTAAAGACCTTCAACTGTAGATCTTCAACTGAAGACCTTCAACCGTAAACCTTAACTATAGGCCTTCAACTGTACACCTTCAACTGTACATTCATGCCTCGACAGTCCACGTAGACCTTCAGCAGTAGATCTTCACCTTTAGATCTTCAACCTTAGACCTTACTCTGTAGACCTTCAACTGTAGACCTTCAACCATAGACCTTCAACCATAGACCTTCAACCATAGACCTTCAACCATAGACCTTCAACTGTAGACCTTCAACTGTAGACCTTCAATGATAGACCTTCAACTTTAGACCTTCAACCATAGACCTTAAACTGTTGACCTTACACTGCAGACCTTCAACTGTAGACCTTCAGTATAAAACTTCAACTGTAGACTTTCAACTATAGACATTCAACTCTAAACCATCAACTGTAGACCTTCAACTCTAGACATTCAACTATAGACTTTCAACTGCAGACATTCAAGCATAGACCTTCAACTGTAGACCTTCACTATAGGTCTTCAACTGTAGATCTTCAACATTTTACCTTCAACTGTAGACCAACTGTTGACCTTCAAACATAGATCTTCATCTGTAGACCTTCACCAATAGACCTTCAACCCTAGACCTCTTCACTATAGACATTCAACTCTAAACCGTCAACCATAGACATTCACTATAGACATTCAACTTAAGACCTTCAATGTACACCTTCAACTGTAGGCCTTCAACTGTAGACCTTCAACTGTAGACCGTAAACTGTAAATCTTCAACTGTAGACCTTCAACAGTAGAAATTCAACCATAGACCTTTAACTGTAGACGTTCAACTGTAGACTTTCAACTGTAGACATTCAACTGTAGACCTTCACTATAGACCTTCAACTGTAGACCTTCAACCATAAAACTTCACTGTAGGCCTTCAACTGTAGACCTTTTCAACCTTAGACATTCAACTGTAGACCCTCAACTGTAGACCTTAAACTGTATACCTTCAACTGTTGACCTTCAACCCTAGACCTTCAACTGTAGACCTTCAACTCTAAACCTTCAACCATAGACCTTCAACTGTAGACCTTCACTATAGACCTTCAACCTAAGATCTTCAATGTACACCTTCAACTGTAGACCTTTATCCTTAGGCCTTCAACTGTTGACTTTCAACTGTAGACATTCACTATAGACATTCAACTGTAGACCTTCAACCATAGACCTTCAACTGTAGACAATCAACTGTTGACCTTCACTGTAGACCATCAACTATAGACCTTCAACTGTAGACCTTCAACTGTCAACCTTCAAATGTAGACTTTCAACTGTAGGCCTTCATCCCGAGACCTTAAACTTTAGACCTTCATCCATAGACCTTCAACAGTAGACCTTCAACTGTAAATATTCAACTGTAGACCTTCAACTATAGACCTTCAACTTAAGATCTTCAATGTACACCTTCAACTGTCGACCTTGAACCATAGACCTTGCACCGTTGACGTTCAACCCTAGACTTTTACTACTGACCTTCAAATGTAGACCTTCAACCATAGACCTTCAACTGTAGACAATCAACTGTTGACCTTCAACCGTAGACCTTCACTATACACCATCAACTATAGACCTTCAACTGTAGACCTTCAACTGTCGACCTTCAAATGTAGACTTTCAACTGTAGACATTCAACCGTAGACCTTCAACTGTAGACATTCAACTGTAGACCTTCAACTGCAGACGTTCAACTTTAGACCTTCAACCATAACCCTTCACTATAGACCTTCAACTGTAGGCAACAGTGACATGCAGTGAGCTCTGTGGCAATTGAGGCACTGGCTTTGTCTAAATCCAGATTTTCAAATAAGGCCTATAAACTACATATTTGCTAAATACCGATTAGTTTCATATCTCATTGCAGCATTATTGAGATGAGGTCCATATTTTAAGATGCATATTTGGCCAAGGAAGAGTGAACATTGAATGGGGTTTCAATCGCCAACTTGTCCAAAACACCACGGTGGACACCACCGGCCACACTACAGCTGGTACCATGCGCACAAACCACAAAGCACCACGGCGGATGGCACAAACACACCAGACAGAAGAGAGACAGAACAGGCCACAGCACCTGCCTCTGCCTGTTTTACATTGTCTACATCCACAGAAAGGCACAGCATCACGGCGGATGCACTTCACAACATACAAAATAGAAACAGAAAAGGCGGTTTCTTGTAGCGCAGCCACACAGCCAAACTTTTTGCTTGTACCACTCACTTTGAAACGATCGTGTTATCTTCTGCCCAGTCCAGTGCGTTGGGTTCACGTGCTTGTTGTTATTGTTTACAAATTAAAGATGGCGGACCAGATTAACGTCATCATCTGGTCAACTCGTGTGTCAAATTTTCTTACGAGTTGTCCAGTGGAAAATTCCAGAAGGGGTGGTGTTCAAGTGTGCTTCCCATGTCGGCGTTTGGTATTTACGATAATTATGAGAGCACGTGAACGCACTATTATTTCAAGAAAGCGTACCAAGATAACTTTCACTTGTTCCATTGAGTCTCCTCATTCTACATATAATGTCTTGCACATACCGTTCATACTGTATATAAATATGCTTACATTTATGCTGGTCTCCTTGCCAACAGGTTGACCTCTTGGAGACGTAGGGGTTTCCCTCCTCTCAACATTCCCATTTGATTGTTGTGCAGAGGGTATTATATCGCTCATTACCAGCTCTATATTGTACCCACTGTCTTCCTCTCCTTCAGTGCACTCCTGCAGTGGGGTTTGGACCTGACAGTCTCTCTGCAGCAGGTGTGGGAAGTGGTCCTCTTCGATGGAGATGATCCTCTGTAGCGGTCCTTTTACTTTCTCTGCACAAGGCTGTTGACATGACCCATTGGCTACATCATGTCTTACTAAGCCAGTGGGCAGGTCCACACTGTCCTCACTGCAAAAAAACATGACTTTACAACATGGGAGTCAAACACGCAGCCCACAAAGGGTCTGATATGGCCCGTGGGATGAATTTGTGAAATGCAAAAATTACACTGAAGATATTACATACCTGCAAACTCAGACAGTCTGAAAAAGGTGACAAACATTTTGCACACCTATTTACCCACTCTCATGAGCCCACACCCAAACATACAGTACAAACTCCAGATTAGTGAAAAAAACAAAACAAAAAAACCCCAAAAAAACAAAAACATACAAAACTAAAACCCTCTTCATTCACTAAAAAAAGGTGACTATAGCCAAAAGGTGACAAGTTTGCAGCTATGTAATTAATTAATATAATAAAATAACCTAAAATTGTTAATAGATTACTTGAAATCCTACACATAGGGGCTTTAAACTAAACCATCCATTCTGAATGCGTCAGTGCTGACACATCGGGTTAAGGGTTAAGTACAGAATGGGAGTACTTTTACCACCTCTGATATATTCTGGACCACCTGGTACCTTTCCTGAAAACTTCATGGAAATTGGTCCGGTAGTTTTTGTATCAAGTTGCTGACAAAAAAAATAAATAAATAAAATCATCGCACCAATAACAACAATAATCATCATCATAAAATAAAATGTCACATCTTCAAACCGCAGACACATCTGAAAGTCCTTTGACAAAAATGGACACCTCCCACACTGTTTGATTGACAGGTGATCATCGCTGTGACTCTCCATGTTACCCACTATGATAACGCTTAAAAATAAAAAATAAAATAACAGTAACAAAGAAGAGGATTATGAGTTTATGACCTGCACAAAGCAGCCACTTGAAAATGAAAGCTGACCTGGGAGCTGCCGGTCATCTGACACTCTGCTTCACACCCGCTGGAGTTTAAAGGGTTAAAGGGCGATGGAAAACCAGCTCAACTGGATCAGGAAACAGAGAAGACCTGACTTTTCACCTCCTCGTGTTCTGTGTCTTTGGGAAAAGATCAGGGCGTGGAGAGAGATTCTGACCTGCACTTTTAGACTTCTTCTCCATCTTCAAAGCAGCTGAAAAGTCTGTTTTTCGCCCTGACTCAGTGTAAAGGCTGAGTCCAGGTACTTCTCTGGTTTTATTACGGTGTCCATCACTGTCTTAGGTTTTAAGATGATGTTCATGCTTCTGCTTCACTGTCTGCTTTAACGGTGGGACGACTGAACTTCAGGAGGAGGAGTGAAAAAGTCAGATCATATTCATGGACTCGCCTCATCTGGACGTCGTGTTCGTTATCTGAGACCTTGACGGATTCAATGGTTTAGTTTTTAAGGCGAGAGGAAACTACTGTGCAGGACGCAGTGTTAAAAAAACAAAACAAAAAAAAAAAACACAGGTCCCTGATGCTGCCACCGAGCTCCATAAGAAATACAGGTACGAATGGGAAAGTTAAAATATGGTGTAAAAATTGTTTTATTCAGGTAATTCAACATAAAAAGGTGAAACCAATACATTTTAACACATGACATGCACAGTGGGATATCTGCAGCATTTCTTTGTTGTAATTTTGCCGATTAAGATTTACAGTTTATTAAAACCTCAAACCCAAAAAGTCAGAAAATTGGAATGCTGTTTCAAAGTGAGTTTTCCTCATCAGCAAAATCAAAACACATGAAAGTTTGAAATATATTGATTCACATACTATTTGTCTATAGTATTTAGATTCCACCTTTATAGTTACAGAAATGAATTAAGAAAGAGGTGCAACATCTGAAACTGACCAGAGTGAACATTTGACACATAAACAGTACCACAGTGCTTCAGTTTCACACTCAGTTTATCGTGTCTTTTTTATTTATTTTGATTTTCTCTTCCAACTCACCATATATTTTTTTTAATTCTGAAGTTGTTTTTTTTAACCCCCGGAAGGAGAGAAGGATATTGTTTTTGGTTTGTTTTCTTTTTGTCAGCAACTTCACACCAAAACTACTGGACCTATTTTCATGAAATTTTCAGGAAAGGTGCGAGGTGGTTCAGAATATATATTTTGGTCAATGAAGGTCAAAGGTCAAGGTCACCAAAAATACATTTTGGCAATAAAAGAAAGAGCAAATCAGGTCAAATGTTTGTAAGAGGAGGAGTTTGTTGTGACTGGAACCATTTGTTTGTGTGGTATTTTTAATTACTAGCAATTTCAGGTCAACCTTTTTGAATTCCAGGTGACACTGGTTGGGTCCGACCCCAAGGTTGAAAAACATTGAATTAGACACTCTTAAACAAAGGCAGATGATTAATTCAGGACTGTGATTGGCTGTTACAGCTGTCAATCACCACTTAAAAAAAACTGATCAGAAAAATAATGTTATGAAGTCAATAAAATGTACATAAAAAACTAAATGTGGAGGGAAAGGACCAGACAAGTTCAAGTTAGGC
>JAPTYR010000001.1:37534899-37545575 GCA_029814505.1 Siphamia roseigaster | reverse complement strand
AGAAACAAGAAATAATATAATAAGTAATAAATAAATATAAGTGCAATATAACTATAACAAAAGAAATAGAAAGGCCAGGTTACAGCACAAGTTGCTGTTATCAACACTCATACTCATACATATCAAAAGTTACAACCATGTCTTAGTTGCCATAGTAATAATAGCCTAATGCTTAACTATATAAGAGAAGTGGTATGTTATTAAAAATAGAAATAGAAATACCACGTAGTTATCTTAAACACATACACACATACATTTAAACATTTAACATTTAAATACCATACAATCATATCTATGAACCATTGGATACAGTGTAAACATTGTAATTCTCATAAACCGTTACGGGTGAAATAAGTATAAAAATCGATATACTAGCAGTTCCAGTATCATTAATACAGAGATCCATATACTAGTATAAACATAGAAGTTTGTTGAAATATTACATTAAACAGTAAATAGATACCTGTGGGTGATGAAAATGAATAAGATTGGAGACAGTTATGGTTACGTGACGTTTCTCTCTCAGCTGTTTAATTTCTGAGGGACAGCGCAGCAACGTCTCCATAGTAACCACCCACTCGCGCACAGTCACACAGCGCCCTCTAGTGTTATTTAGTAGAATAGGCTTACCAAAGTAAATTGAAAAATAAATAGGAGGGGGGAAAACAACTATTTTTTTTTTTAATTAAGGAAGGGGGATTTTTTAATTGTTTACTTCTTTTTTATCCCGCTACACTTGCACACTGCCCTTGAACTGGTGGTTCCGTTAAAATGAGTCCAAATTTTATTTGGTTTTCTGTCACTCATTATGTTGGTCTCCCTTTCTCCTGCCGTGTGTATGCTGTCTTATCCACCTGCCGATGCCTGCTACACAGCTTGGACAATCACATGCCGTTTTCACAAAAAAGTGTAGAAGCTTTTTCCGCTACCTTCTTAATTGAAAGCTCAAAGCTGCGTGTGATTGGTCAAGACATGAAGAGCACATGCTTAGGGCAGTGGAGACGGTAACGGAGGAGAAAAAACTAACGGATCTGTGGCACCTGCCGAGAACATACATACGATGGAGGAGGAGAGACAGAGGCACAGGAAAAAAAAAAAAAAACTGCTCCCATCGTGGAGCCGACACACCAATAAAAGAGGCTGGGTCTGAAATGTCTAAACTGCATATTTTATTCAAACTAAATACATTACACATGAGCAGTTCGACTACAATAAATACAGCTAATCCTTAAATGATGATTTTACTCACACACCAGGTTCGAATATCATTGAAATAATGGTTCAAAACAATGTCCTGTCAAACATGGGTCAACACTTTAGTTCTGGGTTTGATGTTTTAATAAACTAATAATCAGTAAAGACTTGAGTTTACTGGAGCTGTACATTCTAACAAGAAAAATTAAAACCAATTGATTCATATACTAGTGGAATGCATACTCATTTTCAAAGTTTCGTTTCATTTCATAGTGTTTACTATCTGGTTTTATATCAGTATCTACAGACACAGGTTTTAGTGAATCCACTTCTTTCCTTGACTGATTCTTTTCAATTCACCCATTAATATCACAGTTTGTTTATTTATTTGCCAGACTCTTATCCAAATCCAAACATAGTAGATATACACACCAAGATACCAGGACAATAAATAACACTGTATATAAAAGAAGAAATAAAGACACTTTCCAACAGCTACAGGTGGATCTAGTTTAGTACATGTGGAAACCCTGTTATTATTACTGTATAATAACTCAGTAAATTATTTCTATAATGAGCATTCATTAATTTCACAGTATGTCACTTCCACTGTGCTATTATGTTTTTAATACAACACATTTATAATACACTCAAATACTAAACTGGAACTGAAAATGTACTTTCATCAGTGGTTTTCTGATTAATATTTGAATCATTTATTATCCAGTCCCTCGTGTCAAACATGATTGTCAGTATTTGTGTTTGCAGAGGAAGGTAGTCTGGTTAGAGTGGTGGGGGTTTGATACCCAGCAGTGCATGTTTGTTCTCTGTTGGTGACAAATAGTGTCACAGTATTAGATATTTAAAAAAAGAACAAAACACACATTTCATGAATGAAAAAAAAAAAACACCGTACCTGAAAAAGCCTTTTGCAGTGTTTGATAAAAACAGTGATTTTAATGGGGGGACTTTTCCAGGTCTCTTGAGTATTTCTGCTGCAATATGAAATGATGCCGTAATAAATTTACATTTAATGATTTTTTTAAAAAAAAAGTTATTTAATATCTTCATTTGAAGTTAAAGTATGTTTAATATTTTAGATGGTCAAATGAACATGTCATAACTATAAAATCTAAATGAAGAAATGATATTCTTTAACTTGTGAACTGAGATTTCAACTTATGCCAAAATCAAAGTGTCTATTTGTAAACTATTGTCCAGTTCAACTGTAAAGTCCATTGTGTGTGTGCAGAGGAAGGTAGTCTGGTTAGAGTGGTGGGGGCTCTTAAAAGAGCCTTTTGGAATAAGTGGGGGTCCTGTCAGTGGGACTGGGACTCTTTACTTCTTCTTGGCTGCTGCCTTCTTGGCTGGGGCCTTCTTTGCTGCTTTGGGCTTGGGTGCCTTCTTGGCTGCGGGGGCCTTCTTCACCACCTTCTTGGGACTCTTCTTGGGGGCTTTCTTCGGGCTCTTCTTGGCTGCCTTCTTAGGGCTCTTCTTGACCTTCTTCGGAGACTTCTTGACTGCCACGGACTTCTTGGGCTTCTTAGCGGCTGCAGGTTTCTTGGCCCCGGTCTTCTTGGCTTTAGGGCCGGCTTTTTTGGCGGGCTTCTCGGTCTTCTTGCTCATCTTGAAGGAGCCGGAGGCCCCGGTCCCCTTGGTCTGGACCAGGGCCCCCTTCAGGACCAGTTTCTTCAGGGCGGTCTTGACACGGACCTTGTTCTTGTCCACATCGTATCCTCCGGCGGCCAGGTTCTTCTTCAGGGCAGCCAGAGACACACCGCCCCGCTCGTTGGAAGCGGACACGGCTTTCAGGATCAGCTCCGCCACACTGGGGCCGGGCTTCTTGGCGCCTTTCGCCGCCTTCTTCTTGGCGGCCTTGACCGGAGCCGCTGCGGGAGCTGGAGCTACTTCTGCCATAGTTGGACTGACGAATGACTGTTCACACAAGTGTCTGATTAGACTGAAGCGGAACTCAGAGCACGGAGGGTCCTTAAACACACCATGAGAACCGTGGAGACTCAATCGCTCGGTGTTCTCTCAGTCCAGTCAGGATGATGGGATTCTTGTGTTTTCTCTTGACAGATAAAAGCCAATAAACAGCTGGAGGTGAAGGACTGGAGGCTGACAGTGACCGGAGCCCACAGCGGACCTTTGGCTCTTCCTCTTCCGCTCATGTAGACCTCTGATCAGCTCTGGATTGAGCTCCAACAGCCTCCAAACCTCACACATCCACCGGCTCACGCAACACACACGCAGACATTTTCACACTGATTTCCTTCAGAAAACACTTTCAGATGTTTCCAAACTCCAGTAAATGCTGTGGTCCAGTTGGTCAACATTCCTGTGAAGAATCTCAGAGTCTGGAACCGAATCTATGATGAACAGGTGGAATCACAGTCCAAGTGTTTGGTCCAAAGCAAACACAGATTTACAGCACAGATGAGTGGAGTTCTGATCAGCTCTGCAAACATGTACTGGCATCATTCTGCTGGACTTTTAGCATCAACATGGATCTAAACAAAATAAAATATCACTCATCTGTTTGTTTCTAACAAATCAATAACAATAATAGAATGTTACTGCAATAGAGACAGACTGAACTTCAGACATTTCCTGTGTCTCTGCTCAGCTGTTTACTCTTTATTCCAGTTTAAAATATCTATTTACTGGTAGTTTAGTTTTCTTACTCATGTAAAAATAATGAGTTATTTTTTTTATTTGTTATTACTACTATTACTAAGCTACTGCTTTTTAAACCAACTCTGTAAAACCATCTGAGGCAACCCTGTTGTCATTTAGGGATCTACAAATAAAACTGAATTGAACTTTTATTTAAATCAGTAGTGGGTTCTCCCAGTTCTCCCAATTTTTTTTTTTTAAACATGTGTGCTTTTCTTATATGTATCATATGTGTTTGGTAATCAGAATTGTATGCTGCTACTGGAGTTTTGTTTTTTTTTATTATTATTATGGCTCTGACCACATCAATACATTTTTAATCAATCTAATCCAATTAGATTTTGATAAATTGGTGTATTATACATGTATAGGACACTCATAGAAATACTCAAAATGAAAAATACATACATGAAATTAATACAAAAATAGAAGAAAACACACATAAAGGTGAAAGGAACAGTATTTTCCTAACATTAGCCCAACATGTGCTGATCCAGACCCCTGTCCACTTCCACATGGTCCCTTTGAACATCAGTCCTTACATTAGTACCAGTACTGTATGGTACCAGACAAAGCAGGTCCACTCAGACCCTGGAGACCAGACACTATGGTACGTTCTGGAATCAAATATAGGATTATGTTCGGATGAAGACCTGATGGGATTTGATGATTTTTTTTTAAAGGATGACATGCCTGTATTTAGTAAATAATGTGTTATCTGTGTCCCATGAGTTCAGTCAGAATGGATTCAAACATGTGTTAAATGTCAGACTGGGTCAAACTGTCCTTTGGTTTTTGGTTTGTAACATAGATATCCTGCCCTCCAGGAAAAATGAAAGTTTAGGAAGCAGTCACATACACATTTATCAAACTATGAACAGAACTAAAACAAATCCAGTAAAACTCAGTATCTGTTCAATCGGGTCCTGGATAAAAAATATTTGTTTAATGTTTTTTGGGGTCAGAGTGTAACTGACCTTTGTCCATTAAGTGAACATTTGTTTTTCTTCAATAAACCTGTGAATGTCTTGTTACCGACAGAATAAAAACCACACATTGCTGAGTCTCAGCAGGATGTGCTGAATATGACTCCGTATGAAGTCAGTCCTCTGCCTCCTTTGGGTGCAGGTTTTAGTCCAGGATTAACATGAAAATACAAATTGACTGTTGGTGTGAACATGCAAGGCTGCAAAAACAAGTCATGTGAACCAGATTTTATGTAGTGTTTTGGGGGGAAACAAAAATCATTTGAGGTTTCCACTCAAAAAAAACCCCACTAACAAACTAATGAAATGTTATATTATTGAGTATTAAAGCTACAGTTAATAAAGAGCAATTCCAGTGTTTATGAGTGTGATGCTTTAACTCCGAAAGTCAACAAATGACCCAGTTCTTTTCATCTCCCAACATCTAAACATCTGTTGATTAGTTTAAGGTCATCCTTTATTGGAGAAGTGATAGAAAAAGAAACTACATTAGAGCACGAGAAAACAAAAAAAAAGATGTGGGTGATTGATGGGACAGAAAAACTGTCCTGAGTGTTTATGGAACTGTGTGAACTAGCAGAGTAGAATATCCAAATGCAGATACCATCTGATAAACAGGTCCAAGTTGAACAAAAATAACTGTTTTGTTTGAACCATTTTGCCAGTTATGGAAGTGAAAAAATAAATGCAGTGTCTGGGTTAGAGTTAGATTAATATTGGTTGCGACCATTTGTCATGGAACCTTGAAATGCACATGTTTTTGTTCTTAAATCATAAGCCTTAATATTTAGAGGTAAGTTTCAGTTAACATTCAGGATGTCTGCTTTTTATTTGACAATTAGGTCTGGTTGATTTTACATGAAAAAGCTTTTAAGAGATTAAAAGTGAAAACTGAAACCATGACACTTACAAGTGTGCAGTTTTCAGGTTGTGGTTTTAACCCTTTACTCCTTAAGTTATTCCAGGGAACTACAAATATGGATACTACAATGTAATGAGTACGATATGAAAAAAGTTTAAAGTAACAAAGTTCACAAAACAGAACATGCAGAAGAATATTAACCATGCATTATGAGTAAGTTCCAGTGTTTGTCTATCATCTTTTTGGACTTTTTTTCCCTCTGTGCAGTTAACACTCAATTAGAAAAAATAAGTTCAGTCCTGCAGAATCAATTAAGCTAAAGGTATAATTACTACACACAGAAGTCAGTTCATTTGTTTTTGTAGGTGGCTCTTAAAAGAGCCTTTGGATTCTGTTTCAGTCCAGATGGATTTACTTGGAGCTGGTGTACTTAGTAACGGCCTTGGTGCCCTCAGACACGGCGTGTTTAGCCAGCTCACCGGGCAGAAGGAGGCGCACCCCGGTCTGGATCTCCCTGGAGGTGATGGTGGACCTCTTGTTGTAGTGAGCCAGACGGGAGGCTTCAGAGGCGATGCGTTCGAAGATGTCATTGACAAAGGAGTTCATGATGCTCATGGCCTTGGAGGAGATGCCGGTGTCAGGGTGGACCTGCTTCAGGACCTTGTACACGTAGATGGCGTAGCTCTCCTTTCTGCGGGCTCTCCTCTTCTTCCCTCCTTTGCCGGCGGTCTTAGCCACGGCTTTCTTGGAGCCCTTCTTGGGCGCGGATTTTGCGGGTTCAGGCATTTTTCTTCTATCACTGAGACAGCAACGAATGTTCCAACTGAACAGAACAGCTGCACTTATACAGGCTCCATGTAAATGTAGCTGTCCAGGACCCTGATGTATGATTGGTTCAACATTGAATGAGGCGGGATTTCAGGGGGAGGGTCTGAGTTCCACAGGAACAGACAGGGGGTAAAAAAAAAAGGGGGAAAGTGTCAGGAATTAAATACAAAACAGTTTATTTGAAGAGAATAAAAAGTAAATAAATATGATTCAGTCACAAAAACAAAGGTTCAGTGTATTTTATTTGTTTGAACTATTTGATGTATTTGTTGTCGATACATGTTGACACTTAATTTTGTCATTGCTCATTTTCTCCTGCTGTGATTGTTCAACGGTCGGATCGACACAGATTGTGCATAAAGGAGGGAAAACGACCATTAACATCTGTGGAGACTAAGGACAGTGTTTCCCTTAAAGTGAAGTAAACCTCAAACAAAGGAGTGTGTGAACTATATGAACTAAACCAAATACATGTGAACAGATGAGCACTAAAAAAAATACCATGTTCAGTTCATTTGATCTTTAATCAAACATTAAACATATAAATTAAGTGCATTTTATTTCTTTGCTGAAACCAAAACACCAAACCTATCTGAAACATTTACTTTGAAAAAAAAAAAAACAACCTAAGAAAAACCTTTTGTTTTCTTGTTGAATTCCATTTGTCAAAGGTATCCAATACATAATACTGTTTTTGGATTATATTACAATATTCTGAATAGGAGCCTTCCCTGTTTTCATCCAAAGTGAAAACCACCAGAAAACTTCAAAGACTTAATGTATTAATAGTAAGACTTTATCTGAAACACATTAAAGGAAGTAAAATCTCTCCATGGTGAATGGGTGGCCCTTAAAAGCATTTTTGGTTTGTTGGTAGTATTATGGGATGTCTAACCTCCAAAGTCAGAGTGTGGCCCCGTCCTGAATTACTTATAAAATGTACTTTTTACATTCACTTCCATTTTTGTGAGGCACCAAATAGCATTGTATTACTGTATTGTCCTATAACTCCCTTGTTAATGTAGTGTTACAATACCAAAACCGTAATTATTCCACATATTTAGCCCTCAGGTATCCCTCCCAGAAAGGCTTCTGTTGTGAAATGGTGACAATCACATTCAGTTTGGAATTTTCTTTAAGTTGATGAACTGGAAATAAATAGTATTTTAGCACCCCTTTGTAAAAATATTTTCATTGTGGAAATACAGTAATCTATTGATGACTTCAGCATATTTGATGCAAAACAATATATTCATGATTTATGTGTGCTGGAATGTTTATGGATGTAAAGAGCGATACTGGGAGTATTGACTTTTTGGCAGATTTGCTTTTGTAGTTTGCTTCCAGTGCTTTAGTCATTTATTACATATTAATAAAACATTAAGTGCTTACTAAAGAGCATAGAAACCATTAACCGACGGTTTAATAACAGTTAAACTCCTGAAACTGTTAGTTCAACATAAAAAAAACATATTAAGTGACAAATTTAGCATTCAGACTTTCAGACATTCAGACAAAATATTCCAGATTAAGTACTTAAGGAGTTAATTACATGTAGTTTTGATCTATGCTACCAAAGTCAGTGTCTTTTAGGAACCAGTCAACACCCACACACGGGTTCTATCAACAAAACTCTGTAAAAATGCAAATGGGCAGGTTGCACTTTAATGTAAACAGTATTCAATATGATATCAGCAGTGACGCACAGAACAAATGAAAGTCCAGTCTCAGTATACTGAGTGGTTGGTCCTTAAAAGGACCTTTGGTTTGTTGGTAGTTTTATGGATGTTTAACCTCCGAACCCGTACAGAGTGCGGCCCTGTCTCTTCAGAGCATAAACCACATCCATGGCGGTCACGGTCTTCCTCTTGGCGTGTTCGGTGTAGGTGACGGCATCACGGATGACGTTCTCCAGGAAGACCTTCAACACTCCTCGGGTCTCCTCGTAGATCAAACCAGAGATACGTTTGACGCCACCACGACGAGCCAGACGGCGGATAGCGGGCTTGGTGATGCCCTGGATGTTATCGCGGAGGACTTTCCGGTGCCGCTTGGCGCCTCCTTTGCCCAGTCCTTTACCTCCTTTACCGCGTCCACTCATTATCTCTGTTGGTGTTTTCTCAACAATGAGGAAGCGAGACCGAGTCCCGTGTATTTATTGAGTGTCTGAGAACGTATTTGAGGACAGCAGGGGTGGGGTATTCTTCTTCTACGACTGTTGACAGAGGGTCAGTGTTTACTCTTTGGTATATTAGTGCCACCAAGTGGACGACAGCAGAACTGCAGCTCATCTGTGCCAGGCTGTTCCGTTCGCTGTCCAAGGTGCTGAAGTGTCTCCAACAGGAGGCGTGTTTATGGCACCGTTTATACACAAAGACATGGGACTATTAGAATACATTCATAAAGACTCTCTCATATCTATATGTGTGTGTGCGCGTGTGTATGATGGCCCAAATAACTTTGAAATAAAAAACAAACAAACATGTATAACTAACAGTTTGTGTAGCCAACACACAAAAAAACAATAACAGTCACTTGACAGCCCAGTCAAATCACCGCTCCTGACAAAAGTACTGGAAGTTCCAACAGTGGGAACACACCAATTATCCTCTGTATTTTGTGTAAGTCGTGCATTCTCCTGTATTTAATTTACAGATAATACACGTTTCTTAAAACTAAATAAATTCAGTATGTTGAAGTGTCAATAACAGGAGGCACATGTGTTCATCTATTCATATTTTAAAAAGCAGAACAGACTTAATATCAAAATGTTAGACATTTTTTTTTATTTTAAAAATCCACCAACCAACCATCCTCATTCACATGTTCACTTACATTTTCACATTATGATACATGTTCGCATTATTTATTAACTGCTCCTACAAATATTAGAGGTTTTAAATTTAGATATGAATCAATGCAAAATACAATGACTTAAATTATACTATTGTACAGTGACGTGCACAGACATTTTGTGGGGCAGGTGCTCAGTGGGGAAAAAAGGGCACCTTGTGCAACATGTAGTGATGTGTCAAGCTCAAAAGATACGGTTCCAAGAGCAAATGCTTTATAGTGAATCAGAAGAGCCGACTCAAATGGAGTCAGAGCCTAGTCCCAGTTTTTTCCTTTCACTGCTTACCTCAGTGCTCATTTGTGCAATAAAAAGCTCCACGGTAACTGGAGCTCCTGAAGAACAAAATGGGTCATATCTGACAACCATGAAAAGATGAACTATATTTCGACACTATTTTGTACATAAACGGAGAGGTATAAAGCATCAGCCATATTAAACCGTTTATGGGTTTAAGAGTTTGGTTTTAACTGCGTGATCAGCATTTGTCAGTTCAAGAAAATCCAACACTATGTTCATGTGAAATACAGCTTCTCTATCCACCTTATTCCACCTGTAAACAAGGGCGGCACCATGTTTGTCGTAAGTTAGTGATAGTCTTTCAACTTCCATTTGAACCGTTCTGTCCATTGCAGTACATTGGCACATTAATGAAGATGTTTAGCATGACCTGTTCGGTGAGGGGCTGCCATAATAATTGGAGTAAATAACGACTGTTCAAAACCAGGTGCACAATGTTGTGAAACACCGTATAATCAGCATCCTCCGTCATCCATTCCATTGGGATGGGCATAACCGCTAGCATATACTGTCACAATTCATATTAGAAAATATTCAATACAAACAATTCCCTGATTTTGAGAGTCAATGGAAAATAAATGGGGGAAAATGGCAGTGATTTTAAAACGCAGCGCACATCTTCACACAAAACTCGCCTATTCACGGTTCTGAAAGTCTACAGCTTCTCGTCTCCTTGGCTCATAAAAATTCAAATAATGTAAATGCTTGAGATGTTCATTTATGCTAAATAGATGCTCTACTTTCCTTCCACAGAATTGCATCAGCCTGGCTAAGATTTCCCCAGGTTCTGTCAGACTAGCATTCCTGCATTTGTTACCATGTTCCAGTAGATGTTAATGCTCTGCAGTTAAACACAGATGCATGCTAACCATATAGCTGTTTCCAAATTCATTAAATACTAGTGGTGTGTCGTTCGCGAACGAACCGTTCTTTTTGAATGAGTCTTCGAAGTGAACAACTAGAACCAGTTCGCGCT
>JAPTYR010000001.1:37282320-37295170 GCA_029814505.1 Siphamia roseigaster | reverse complement strand
CACTCAATACGGCTGCATGAGTGCACAGACAGACCTGTTGCTCTGTAATCCTGAGTTGAATTGAGCTATTTACAGACTATAAATAGCATACATACATACATCAGGAAAACTAACGTTGCATTGCAACTCTCAATGGAAATTGACGAAATTGCATATTCGTCACTGTCGAAACGTTTAGAAATCGCATATTATGGCCGAGGACAATAGGCAAATATGGGCTCTGCACTAGTGTATCAAAATTTGCCTTTTGTTAGGATGGAAAATTGGTGAAAGTGTTGTTTATGGCCTGGTTTTCAAGCTAAGTTATCAGTCATAGTACGAGTATCAGACATTTCAGCCAATACCCACCCTTATCATTATCACTTGGGGTGATAGAAAATATCAGCTCTGCTATTTGTTGTGATATTTTATTTCATGGTACTGCATTAACATTGAAAAGTATCACTAGTATTAGGTATTTATTTAAATGCAGATATAGCGGATGATTCTATTGTTTTGTGATTTGTATCGTATCGCCAAATTCTTGCCAATACCCACTGCTACTTACAACCACCAAAGTTACCAGTGCATGAGAGAACATGCAAGTGTATATGCAGTGATGAGGGTGGTTTTGTCATCTTCCCTTTGGATTATATACGAGACAATGGTGGAGAAATGACTTGAACTTAATTCACCAAAGTATAAGCTGAAACCTAATTATATTTCTCCAGTTTAAAAGGAAATACCGTTACGTTACATTTCTGTTTTTTCTTCCTTATTCAGGCGTATGAGCGACGGTTTCCTACTTGCCATCTTATCCCCATGTTTGTGGCGAGTGATGTGGTGGATGAGGAGACCAGCGAAGATGGTAGCACCCACAGGATAGAGCGCCGCTGCGCCCTGGATGTAGATGCCCCACGCCTTCTCAAAAGGGTGTGTTACAAGTCAGACCATCCCCTTATTTCCTAACATTCATTACGTGATGTGGCTTTGACTATAGTTTTGTAACAAGCTGTTTGTCTGCTTCACAGATTGCAGGTGTTGACTATGTCTACTTCATCCAGAAAAACACATTGAACCGAAAGGAGAGGACATTGCACATCGAGTCTCACAATGAAACCTTCTCTAACCGAGTCATCATCCATGAGACCTGCTGTTATTCGGTTAGTATTGTACAAATTCAGACTGTTCTCTAAGGCCTCAGTCATGAAGATTCTTATAAATGATGGGCTTGTAAAAATTATTATTATTATTATTATTATTACTACTACTGCTACTATGTACAACCTTTATTTAACCAGAAAAAAACGAGATTATTTTTTAGCATATTTATTCACTTCACTGTTACAATTTTTATTTTCTCATTGCAATTATAGAAGTTTTCTTACATTTGCTTTCATTTGACATAGAGAAAAATCATTATCAGCTTAGAAATATCCGTGGTCTATATCGGTCATTGGCTAAGGCTGATGGAAAAGAAAATCTGTATCGTCCCCAAAAAAACCCATAGCGGTCAATCACTAATTCTTAATGGCAGGTTTGACTGGGGGATTAGTGGCAACACATGGATAGGTGAATTTTTAGCACCAACAGCTTGAGAGAAGAACTTAAACCCTGACCCTTTTTGAGTCATATTAAACCGAGTGATTTCACGAGAAACGCAAATCTACACAGGGAAATGATCAAACACATCCTTTAGCTGCTGAGTGTTAAGCTTCTGCCAGCACACCCATGTTAATATTTGTAATCTCTCTCCTGCTTTCCTGCAGAGAAACCATGTGTAGACCGGCACTGAGTGTGATGCTTGCTATCTCAGCTCATCTCTCTGTGAATTATTCAGTCCCCTCTGAGTGTGGCTCAACGCCCTCAAATACTTATCCCAAACCAGCATGCCTGCCCTGGTTTTTGACATCCAGCTTCTGTGCGCTGTAGTCTTAACTCTGACTTCAGATCAGCCTGTCTATGAATGGATGTTCTCTGAGTTAATGAGGTCAAGCATGTTGCGTTAACCTCCAACTGTGCTAAATTTAGCTCTCTGGCAGCGCAGGCATTTTTATTGTGTATTTTAGCAAACTGTGCTAACAGTAACTTGAATGGACAGCTTAGTTAGACTGAGCTAACGGACCCGTTTAAAACTAAAATACTTGGGTAGTCAAGGGTAGTGACACAACCGGCATGCTGATTTTAGAATGGCAATGACATCTATCTTCTAGGTAATCCAACGCTCAGTACATTTCCATGCACTTGGAGAAATTTTAATTATTAACATAGTCTGACTAAAAAGTTTTAAAAACCCTGTATACACCTTAGTCGAACTATAATTGAATTGAAGTGGAGTTTCAGAAGTCGAACTAACCAAGTCAGGTAATACGATTCTAATTGAATTTCTCAGTGCGTGTAAATGCCATCCAACCTTTGTTCAGCTACTAACTGACCTGGACCCCTTCAGGAAGTGTCCAGAGACACGACATGACAACATGCACGTTGCTGTTATAAATCAGAGTGTACAGTTTGTCCCAAATATACTGAGCTGCTGCGTCGTTGTCATGCATTTCTTCTCTGGGCGTTGTTGTCCTCTTTCTACTACGTCTGCTTCAAATCTGCTGCATTTGTTAACTGATTGTTCTTCTTTTGTGGATCTAACTGGAAGAATGCCAACGCAAAAGGGCGTGTACCACCACCTAGAGTCTGGGAGTTGAACAATAATTTGAATGTCTTGCTGTAATGTTCGCCGTCATGTAAACTCGGACTCCTGAGAAACTCCAGTTCAGTCCTTAGCTCAATTACTGCCAGCTTGAGTTAGATGTGCATATAAACGTACTAACACTCATTCTAGTGTCCACAGTAAAGATTTCAGTTAGTTCTGCACACATTTACCATATAACCGGTTTTGGTTAGTTTTATTGATATTTTTTTTTTTTTTTTTTTTTTAACTACAGTTTTTATTTGCTTCTTCTATGTCTGTATGTAATTGTACTGTTAGCCTATGTGGTTTGTTTGTTTGTTTATTTATTTAATTAATTTATTTATTTATCCAGCTTGCTCTTTCTTTTTTCTCTATTTTTCCCGCCTTCCTCTCTCTCACCTTCTCTCCCCTTTTTCTTTTCTCTATTTTATTTTTCTCTTTCTCCCTCTCTTCTTCTTTCATTCATCCTTTTTTCCCCTTTCTTTCATGCTTTATGAATGCAAAATTATTTTTAGATTGTACTCTACGTTTTATGTGAATGACGGAAGCTGTTAAGCCTGAACAGACTTTTCTAAAACAGTCATTTTCCTCTAGCACTTTGTATTTAATGTGATGTTTATTTCATTGGTTGTTTGTCCAGGACAACAGATGGAAACTAGCTTCTCTGCTAAATCTGGTGCATGTATCTTGTTCTTTATAACTAATGCCAGTAACCACTGTCCTGTAACTAACTACCTAAATAAATTGAATGAAATCTTTCAAAATATAATAATATACTGTATAAAGTGACATTCTCTATATTGATGTCAGATATAGCTGTAAATGTTCATGTGAAATATTTTACATGGACAGACTGACACAATGCTGATGAAGTGCACAGTCTCTGTATGTTGTTATCAAGTGAAACTGAGTTCGGTTACCATAGTAACTCAGTCAGTATCTCAATCCTGTGTCTGTGTAGATACAGTATATACAGTATTTTTCCAAATGTATTCACAGGTTCACCCAGAGAATGAAGAGTGGACTTGCTTTGAGCAGACTGCCAGCCTGGATATCAAGTCTTTCTTCGGTTTTGAGAGCACAGTAGAGAAGATTGCGATGAAGCAGTATGCCAGCAGTATCAAGAAGGTTGGCTGCACCCAAGCATTGCATTCACTGAACACAACACAGTATTTAATTGCATTAATTTTAAATATGTTCTTTTTGGTTGCTCAGAAATCATCATTTCTTAATAGCTGTATAGCTACAAAATAACAGGTGTTGTATTAATAATGCATCAGTGTATTGTGTGAAAAGAGTGGTGAAGCTTGCTCTTTTTTGACGAATGAGTCAGTCTGTCACAGGATAAATAAGCTTGTATAATCGATGCATGTGGACAGGGGTCTTGTAGTGTGGACACAGTGACTCATCTGTCTTTATTTAGGGTGAATGTGGGCAATGCTAAATGCATTTATTTTTTATTTCATGTACCCAGAGCCTTTCAAAGAAATATATACAAGTGGCTATAATTATCACAGCCCTCCAGGTTTTAATTAATAATTAATAAATCAACTCAAGTCCCACTACATAATTTCTCTTTTTAGTTCTCTCTGTATCTGAAATGAGTTGATTACAACTTCATTTTTCTAATGCGTCTACTCAATGTCCAAATTTCTTCCTTTATTTCTCTCACAGGGAAAAGAAATCATTGAGTTTTATCTGAAGGAGCTTGAAGATGAAGGGATCACTCACGTTCCACGCTGGACTCCCTCATCCCTTCCCTTGCCTCTCCCCAGACCAACCAGTCCCTCTACAAGTCCACCTGCTCTTCCCAAGCTTCCAGTGCCACCTATGGTTTCCATCCCACTTCCTGCTGATGCAAAGGACAGCGCCTCGCAGGACACCAAGCAAGACAGCGTTGCACTTCAGTCAGACAGTCTTACTGAGATTCTGGCTGGAACACCTGAAGGTCTGATCTAACCACAGTTTTTTTTTTTTTTATATGTTTTAGAACTTTGTCAGTAAAACCTGGTATTCAGCCAGTTAAATGACAGCTTGCTGTAAACTTGTTTAAATTTGTGTGCATATGTACACTATATTGCCAAAACTATTTACTCACCTGCCTTGAAATATACTTAAATGACATCCTATTTTTAATCCATAAAGTTTAATATGACATTGCAGTGTTCTGCAACTGTGGGGGTGGGGGACTTAAGTCTATTACGACAATGATTTTTTTGTATAAATGTATGGTGTGGTAAAAGGATTTAGCCGTGGCACAGTTTTTTCCACAGCTAAACCTTGCTTCAGCACCAAGAGATTTTGGACAAAGAGACTTTGGACATTTTCATGCTCCCAAGTTTGTGGGAACAGTTTGGGTATGGCCCCATCTTGTTCCAACATGATTGTGCACCAGTGCAGAAAGTAAGGTCCATAAAGACATAGATGAGAGAGTTTAATGTGGATAAACTGGACTGGCCTGAACACAGTCCTGACATTTAACCCCATACAACACTTTTGGGAGGAATTAGAAAGCAGACTGAGAGCCAGGGTTATGATTAGAGCCAGGGTTAAGACGAGGGTTAGGATTAGGATTAGGGTTAGTGTTAGTGTTAGAGCAAGGCCTTCTGTCCAAAGTCAGTGTGTGATCTCACTAATGCTTCTGGAGGAATGGTCCTAAATTCCCATAAACTCACTCCTAAACCTTCCCAGAAGAGTTGAAGCTGCAAAGGCTGAAGCCACATCAGATTAAACCCTGTAGATTAACTATAGGATGACAACGTTCATATGTCAGTCAAGGCAGGTGAGATAATACTTTTGGCAAACTATATATATATATATTCTGATAAAAGTAGAAGTACTGATTCAACTCCTTTACTTAAATAAAAGTATAGAAGTACAACTTCTCAATTGTAATAAAGTACAAAAGTAACAAGTAAAACTCTGTTTTTTGCCATGAATGAAACAATACATATACCTATTAATTGTGCAAAATTATAAAAATTTCTGTTTTCTGATTCCACAGTGAATGGTACTGGATAAAGTAAAGGTCTAATATCCAACAAAAACATGTGGCGACGGATGAAAAAATGTCCACATTTTTATGTCCTGGTACATCCATTTAGTTTGAAAAAGTAATCCTATTCTAAGAATGTAAGGAGTATTAAGT
Source organism: Siphamia roseigaster (assembly GCA_029814505.1). NCBI lineage: Eukaryota > Metazoa > Chordata > Actinopteri > Kurtiformes > Apogonidae > Siphamia > Siphamia roseigaster. Next base: position 37,289,357 of record JAPTYR010000001.1, on the reverse strand, counting down.
ACAGATATGTATGTAAAAATATAGGGAGTAAAAGTGAAAAGTTGCCAGAAAAATAAATACTCAAGTAAAGTACAGATACCTGAAAAAAATCTACTTAAATACAGTAACAAAGTACATGTACTTTGTTACTTCCCACCTCTGTATCTGTGTTTGTATTCTACGTCACATTTTATTTACTGAATAATGTTAATCGCTGATGTTTTCTTATGGTGCAGACAAGCTGGATGCTGACTATATAAAACGTTATCTTGGCGACCTCACCCCCCTGCAGGAGAGCTGTCTGATCCGACTTCGTAAATGGCTGCAGGAGACACACAAGGGAAAGGTCATCTACCGTTTGTATTTATTATTTCTCACAATTAAATAAAGCAACTTCACTTAAAAATGTCCTCTCCCTCTCTAGATTCCTAAAGACGAGCACATCCTGCGCTTCTTACGTGCTAGGGACTTCAACATGGACAAAGCGCGGGAAATTCTGTGCCAGTCGCTGACTTGGAGGAAGCAGCACCAGGTGGACTACCTGCTGGAGACCTGGACCTCACCACAGGTTCTTCAGGACTACTACACCGGAGGCTGGCACCACCATGACAGAGGTAGATCAGTATGGCACATACTCATGTTTCTGTGCTGCTTGAGTACACTTGGCATAGACTTTGTGTGCTCTTCACTTGAAGCAAACCTCAGCTCTCCAGTTTCTGACAAGGTTATGTTACACACACCTCATCCATGTAAATTATTCTTACCTAAAAGACCCACAGGAATCAACTGTGCCAGTCATTTAAACAGGAAACCAATTTGTCAGTACTCTTTGGTTACACATTGAGCTCATGTCTACTAGCATGCTTGTTTGTTTCTATTTTTAGGAGAACATCTCATTGATGTGTGTTAAGTGGGTAGAGATTTTCTGTCAAAACCACACAAGATTAATGATAGACTGATGTTTATGTTATTTTTCTTGCATTGGTATCTGCCTGTTGCGTTGGCCAATATGCTTTTATTCCTCCTGCCATGATTTATGGATAGGCAAAGGAAAAAGAGGAAAAAAGAAGAGAAAAGGAGGGGAGAAAACACAAAAGGAGAGAAAAACAAAGGTGAAACAAGATAAGAAAAAAGAACAGAAAAAGGAACAAAAAGAAGAGAAAAAGGAGGAAAACAAAAAAGAAGAAAAAAAGGAAGGCAAAAGGGGTAAAAAGACAAGAAGAAAAAAGGAAAAAAGAAAGGAGGGAAGAAAGAGAAGTTGCATGTTTGTTCATATTTATTAGTTTAACTGTCACAATTTATATTTTCTAGATTTTCTGACATTTGCTTTCATTTGACAGAGAAACAAAAATCGGTATCCGCTCCAAATATTGGCCTTGAAATATCACTGGCCTGTATCGGTTATCAGCTAAGGCTGATGCAAAAGAAAATCTGTAGCAACCCCAAAAAATCCCATAATGGTCGAACATTACAGTACACTACATCATTACAGTCACAAAAAACACTTTTTAGGACTTCAGATTTAAATTTTCATGTATGTCATCCTTATCATAAACAACATACAAGTCACAATAGCTGAAAAAAATAAACTGATTTCTCTATTTCTCATTACAGCACATAGGCTATAATATAAATTAAGCTTACCGTTGAAATGTAAGCAAAATGGCAGGAAAATGTACATGAAAATTAAATGAAAACTCATGAATGTAGAAGAATTTCATATAATAAAAGAAAACAGGCAAATCATTTCCTCTGACATGCTCTGTACGGTTTGTGCTCACAGTTGTGGAGATGGCAAGAAAAGCGACACTCATGCCATTCACTAAAAAAAAGTGACAGTTTGTACTCAACACTGGTGATGTAGTCATTCACGACATCCCACGTAGAGCAAAGTGCAATATATGTGAAATATCACACAAGTCTTAATGACAATGCATTAATTATCACCCCCATAACCTCACCCCAACCCTAACCATGACCCTAAGACGGAGACGTGGCCATCATGTTCAGATGACCAGCAGAAATGTCTACGACATTTATTTAAACTTGCTAATATAATGGCTCAAATATATGTATATTAATGATAGACTGATACATCTGCTGGCTGACATATTGGGCTGATATTTAGTTAGATATTTTTTCCCATAACATGATTTACTGACAGGTGAGGGAAAAAGGAGGGAAAAAAAGAGAAAAGGGGAGAGAAAAACAAAGGAAAACAGAAAAAGGGGGTAAACAAAGGAAAAAGGGAAGGAGAAAGGGGGAAGTAACAAAAAGGAGGAAAACGAAAAGAAGAGAAAAAGGAGGACAAAGAACAGGACAAAAGAAAGGATAGAAAAAAGACAAAAGTAGAAAAAGGCGGGGAAACAGAAGAAGAAAAATGAACAAAAAAGGAGAGAAAATGAAGGAAACAGGTAAAAAGAAGAAAAAAACAAGAGGAAGAGGGGGAAGTAAAAAAAAAAAAGGAAAAGAGGGAAAAAGGAGAAAAAAGAAAGGAGAGAAGTAAAAAGGGGGCAAAAGAAATATTGAGGAAAAAATATGACAAAAAAGGAGAAAAAAGAAAACAAAAAAGAAGAGAAAAAGGAAGAAGTTGTACGTTTCTTCATATTCATTAGTTTAACTGTCACTATTTATATTTTGTAATTCTAATTTAAAAAAGATCTTCTGACATTTGTTTTCATTTGACTGAGAGACGAAATCAGTATCGGCTCCAAATATCGGCTTAGAAATGTCAGCAACCTGTATCAGTCAATCGGCTAAGGCTGATGGAGAAGACAATCGGTATCGGCCTCAAAAAAATCTCTATCGGTCGATCACTCATGCGTACACACGTTTTGTTTGTGTTCTCCTTCGCTGTCAGATCATGTTTCATTGACTGTTTTGTCACCACATCAGCTTGCTCCTCATATCTTTGCTCAAGTATTTGTGTGGAATGAATAGGGAAGACATAAAAGCATTCCTCATTGTACCCACTCAGTAATTATCTTACACAACAGTGCACACAGCCAGTGCAGCTCTTTCTCTTTTCTATGTACCATTACACAATGTACGGTAAATACAGAAATTGATCTTTTACATATGTGCTTTGTTTTCCCTTTAGATGGACGCCCTTTGTACATCCTGAGGCTGGGTCAGATGGACACTAAAGGACTGGTCCGTGCCCTTGGGGAAGAGTCTCTCCTCAGACATGTAAGTTTTAGTTCACTCCACATTCATATATCCGACTGTGTCCACATCAGTCTAGTTCTTTACATTTATTGATCAGGTACTTAGCAGCTGGATTACAGATTAAGAAAGGGATGTACGCAGGATTTACCTCACAAATGTGTTAGCACCAGGATGTCTACAGTACAGTACTTGTACAAAAAAAAAATAACCATCTTATCATCTTACAATTTCATTAGCTCACAGGGTTCCCACAGGTCAGGGAATTTCTGGAATATCAGGGAATTTCAATTAAGGCTCTTCCAGACAGGGAAAGTCAGGAAACTTCATTATTTTGTTTGTAAAGTTAGGGAATATCAGGTAATTTAGTAACTGCACCCGCAAACCTAATGTGTAGCAAACATTTTGTGTTGTTTCTCTGTGCTTTTATCTGTAAAAACACCTGCTCTAAAAATCTCTAACATTCTCAACCTTTGCCTTAGAGTTTATGTAGTTGGACATACAATGGTGTTTGTAAAATCAATGTACCTGTTATTGAACCAAGTCATACTGAAGAATAACAGTGGGTTTGTCATGTATAAACTACAACCATGTGTTAAAAGAATGAACTGTGGGGAGGTCGACTCCAGGGGAGGACACTGGGATTAGTTTGACCGCTTAAAATGTGCGGTTCTGATCTTTGCCCATTTGTTAAATTGAATATTTGTTTCTATGAAAAGTCATGGGATTTCTCCTTGTTGGTCAGAGAAAAGTCAGAGAATTTTAAGTTTGACTTGGAGTGGGAATCCTGAGTTCACTAAAAGCTTGAAAGGTAAAATCATGGCACGCCATTGAGTTCATGTTGTGTCATTTAAGGTGCTGTCTATCAATGAGGAAGGTCTGAGACGCTGTGAAGAGAACACCAAGGTGTTCGGCCGACCCATCAGGTAAAACCTTGGGGACAGATCAGCTGATGCATTTCATCCATTGTACTACACTAGTGGTTTTTCCATTGGACATCTGCGCATCTGCTATATTTACTAAATGTTGAAAAAGCAAAAGTGCGTAATGTTGGTTTTTCCATTAAATCCCAAATGCGATGAAACAAAAAAAACGTCGAAAGTGTGGGACCATCTTACACTGCATAAGGCAGAAAATACAGTGCAGTGTTTGCACAGAAAAATAGCATTCACCTTTCACTGCAATCGAAAGTATTCACACATCAACAGGACTTCCTCAAATGGACTCAGAGCATCTACAAGCTACACTATTATAAGTAACGTGTTGCTAACTCATGAATACTGTTAGAATGTGGCTTTACTTGTTATAATTATTTTTCACAAATGTATCTCACTTTGGTTGCGTAATTATTAGGCGACATCGCTTTACATTCATCCAAGTGCCACATACACATCCAAATACCTCAGCCTTCTCCAATCCCCATTTATTGATTGATCTAGTTTAAAAAAAAAAAAAAGGAACTTATTTGATTGCTTGATTAATTGCTGAAATAATCGACCAAATACTAAACTGCAAAAATATTCAATAGTTGCAGGCAGCCCTAGTGAGTAAGTGGAGTTGCACATCGGCTGTTTTCCTTTTGTGTTTTATGTAAGGCTGTCAAAATTAATGCATTAATGCGGATTAATCCATCATCATGATCAATCTGATTAAAAATTTTAAACACAATTAAGTGGAACAGTTGTTTACAGTTGTTTTGTTTATAGTTGTTTTGTTGAAACTGTTGGAGCTGTTGAATATATATTAATAGTTTTCCTTATGTTTTAGATATTTTATCACATTTTTTGGTGTTTTTTCAGTATTTTAAAACTTTTTTGTATTATGATTTTTTTTTTTGAAGAGTCAAATTTCAGTAGATTTTAGCATTTCTTTGTTTGGCTTTTTCCCTCCTTTTTTTGTCTTTCTTAGTGTATTTTCTTGTGTATTTTGTAAGAAATGTAAGTAAAAAAAACATAACAAAACTGGGAACAGCCAACTGGCACAAAGTGGTTTGATTATGATTAATCCAATTAGATCCAAAGCAACCCTGTGATTAATCTGATTAAACCTTTTAATCATTTGATAGCCCTAGTTTTATGTTTAAATGTGTATTTTTACCATTTCTTGTTGTGGGACTCATTAGGGTTCAGTTTAGCAGCGGTATCCTGAACACAGGTGTCCATACCCTCGCCCTTATTAAGTCCAGTGGTGTATCTCCGCCAAAATGGAAGGAATGTAAGGGGAACTTTTCTGTGTGCACTGATTCAGAGGAGAGAGGGAATGCGAGCAAACAGAGATGGTATCTGTAAAGTGTCAGCTCTCTGGAACAAGAGGAGGTGGCTGGGATGCGAGCCATGCAGGAAGGCATGTCAACTATGAATGGCAGTCACGTCAGCACTTTCCCCCAGAATAGAAAGAGGAAGAGAGGAGATGACGAAGGGGTGGGGTGGGGGTGCAGTCCACAATTAGCAAGCGTTGCCTTCACCACTTAAGCATCTCTTCAGGATGACAGGTGCTAAGTGTTCAGGAAGAGGCTGCAGCCGTGCTATGAGTGAGTGTGTGTTTGTGACTTTTATCAGTGCTCACCCTCTGACTGTTCCCTCTGTAGCTGCTGGACATGTCTGGTCGATCTGGAAGGTCTGAACATGCGTCACTTGTGGCGACCGGGAGTTAAGGCACTGCTGAGGATCATTGAGGTTGTGGAGGCGAACTACCCAGAGACTCTGGGACGGCTGCTTATCTTAAGAGCTCCCAGAGTGTTCCCTGTTCTCTGGACACTGGTGAGAAGCAAAACAAACAGCATGACAGTATTAATAAAGAATGCTCCTTAATACTGCTCGGTTTTAGGACACGCAAATTCAATCAACAGCAACAGACTTCCTATAAAACCATCCAGGACATGAAAACCTGGATGTTGGACAAAAATTAATAACATTCTTCTAAGTGCCTTTTGGAATTTTTCTTTTTTTTTTTTTTTAATTTTGTTTTTATTGTAAAAAGTGGCAAAATATTCTCAACATTGCCATTTATACATATATCTGTTTTTGTATTTCTTATTTTATACATATAAAGTGTTAAAACCAAAATAAAAAAAAACATATAAACTAGGTGCTTACAGTTTTGATATCCCCCATGTAAAAAGAACAAAACAATCACAGTTTGTCTATGGGTTCTTTAAGCATTACCCACGTTTATGCAAAAAAAACCCCCAAACAAATAAAAACAAAAAACAAATTGAAGAATAAAGACAGATTATAAAATAGAAGACATTTTTAGAGGAGTGATACAAATTCTGGGCAGCTAGAGGATACAAATGTAATCCATTTGTCCCGAATATGATAAAATGTATCCCTCTGGATTTTGATAAAGTAAGTCAGTGTTTCTCCTTTTGAATTTCAAACCTGTAAATTTCTTGCATCTGCTAAAACAATTGCTAGTTAACAGTGTCACAAACAGAGGTGGTCCTGATCCGAATCAAACTGGAACGATGGAAGAAGTTAAAAATGAGCTGAAGTAACAACATACCGACCGCAGACGCACAGCCGTCCATAAAGTAATCAGGTACAGGGAGAAGCGGCAAAACTATAAAATGAAAAGATAAAACCTTGTTTTAGACACTAGGGTGTGAAAATATCCTGAGCTGTACTAGTTAGTGTATCAGTATGTTCATTTGTGTATGCTCTTACCAGCCTTACGTCCTGGTCCTGGGATGTAAATGACATTATTTTAATAACACCTGTGTATAAACAGTTCCCACATAATAACATTATTTTAATAACACCCATATATACAGCTCCCAGTTTAATGCCCCTGCACTTGTCACACATCAAATAAAAGTGAACTAACTTTCTTTCTGAAAATATAAACAATTAAACCTGGTTTAATCACAAAAAAATTAGGGGGGGGGGGGGTGT
>JAPTYR010000001.1:37047056-37057259 GCA_029814505.1 Siphamia roseigaster | reverse complement strand
TCGTTTGTCAAGATCCAGCTGGGGGAGCGTATGTCAGAGCTTCCGGAGCGCGCGTCAGAGCTTCCGGAGCTAGCTCCGCCTTGCTCCCCCTCAAAAAAAGCCCTGGTAGTGGGCATGGGATCACTCCAGGGTGTCTTTTTATTCAGGTGTGCATGTAGCAGGTGGAACTAATGTTTTAGCATTGGAGCACCCTGGGACATAGTGGTAAGATAAATGCGCATTTCCTATTTTTATTGTAAAAAATATTGTCTCAGGGAGTAGTCGTGTTGCGTTTATTTGTATTGTTTAAGAAAAAAATTCGAAGTTTTTTTTTTTTTTTTTTGCACAACAAATTATTCAAGGAAAAGAAAAAAAGTATTGTTAGAATATTGATGAGAAGAGAAAATAGACTTTAATACAGCTCTGCTTTTCTATAAGTCTGTCCATGGTCTAGCACCAAAGTACATCTGTGACATGTTGGAACCATCTCGGACCCTCAGAACCTCAGGGACTGGCCTTTTGCTGGAGCCCAGAGTCAGGACAAAACCGGGTGAAGCTGCATTTCAGTTTCATGGAGCTAAACTCTGGAACAGTCTTCCTGATGACGTCAGACAGGCTTTGACTCTGACAGTGTTTAAAACCAGGCTGAAAACAGTTCTGTTCAACCGTGCATATAACTGAAAGGGTTCTAGCTGCACTCTGACCTTTTACTTTATTTTAATTGATTTAACTGTAATTCTACATTTTTAACTTGTCTGTTTTTCTATTTTTGTAAAGCACTGTGAACTGCCCTATGTATGAATTGTGCTGTAAAAATAAACCTTGCTTGCTTGATGTTTGTTTCAATAAAAGTTGTAATTGTGTTAAACAATTAAAATGTTGTGGTGGGCCTGGAGATTTCTTGCCCTCCTAAGGAGGCCTGACAGAAAAAGATTGAGAACCATTGTATTAGAGGATTTACTTAATTGGTTGTAATCGGGGTGTGAAGTGGATTTTAAGCAACATAGTAAAAAATGCTCCAGAAATACATCTCAGACTCTACTTTTAAGTGAACGTGTCTGTGTATTTACCCAGCAGTGACTGCTGCACTGGCCCACAGGCCACAGACAAGATGTTCTTGTGAACTAGTTCGATGGGACCCGGTCGATGGGAGATCTTATCGTTGAGGTCGTCGGCCAACCGAGCTCGCTTCAGCTGCAGCTGCTTGGCCTGTAGGGACGGTTCAGCTGACGTCTCTGTGGACGACACAACAGGAGACATGGCAGGAAGTACCAAGGAGTGCATTTTAACCAAGACGCCATCAGGTAAAGCATGAAGCATTTTCACTGACATCCATTTAACAAGCAAATGCAAGAAGACAGGAAACAGCCCTGTATCACCTACAATGTAATTTCACCTAGAATGTCAATTTCACCCTATAATGTAACAATCAGGGCCGTCATTTTAACGCATTCCTTAGATTAATTTATTACACTGCAAATTAACGCGTTACAAAAATTAACGCAATTAATTACTAGGTCCGGTTCATAGTCAACGGGCACAAGCGACGCATCCAACGCGTGGAAATGATGCGTGCGAGGCACACATGCGACGTAGTGGCGCAAGCGACGCGCAGAAGCGGAGCACGGAAACGACGTGCGCAAGCGACATGTTTCTATGATATTACTTATGAAACATCTATTAGCCATTTTGAATTTGTGTATGGAGTCAGCTTTAGTTTCATTTTGAATTGAGGTTCTGCTTAAGTGACTATTTGAGACTCAGCCTTATTTCATTTCTGAATTTTATTGAACTGGATTTGTACTGCATTTTTGAATAACGCACCTGGCCTCATTGGTTTGCTGGGATGTGCTTGACTTTTTTCTGGTGGATTTCAAATCTTTTCTTCTTAGTTTATTCTATTGATTTGTCAAGCACTACAATTTCGTAATGTACTATAATTCAAATTCTTTATTTGAGGACCTTTAGTAGATATGAGATTAAAATGCGATTAATTAAATTAATTACAAATCCTGTAGTTAGATTCATTTTTTTAAACGCCTGACAGCACGAGTAATAATTTCACCCTGTAATGCAATGATTTCACCCTATGCCACAATTTCACCTATAATGTAATAATTTCACCCTATTATGCAATAATTTTACCTATAATGTAATAATTTCACACCATAATGTAATAATTTCACACCATAATGTAATAATTTCACTGTATAATCTAATAATTTCATCCAATAATGTAATAATTCCACCAATACTGTAATAAAATATCCTGACTAATATTGACTGACCAAAGAATTTTTTATAAACCCCCAATAACATAAGGTATTATATCAGGAGTCTCAAACATGCAGCTTAGGGTCCAAATGCAATCAACCATAGTTTTCCAATGCAGACCGGGGAATACATTTCACAAAAAGACAGTCAAGGCTGTCAAAGTCATTTTAGTTCAGGTTCCACAAACAGACCAATATGATCTACAGTCAAATAATAACAGAATAACCTACAAAAATTAATGACTCCCTGTTTTTCATCCCAGTTTGATGTGAAAAAAAAAAAAAAAAATCAAAACAAAACATTATGCTGATAAATGACAACTTGGTGTCAACTTTTAGTGCAAAGAATAATATTAAATTCTGAAAATATTTCTATTCACAAACTATCCTGTAACAATAAAATATGAATAACCTGAACAAATATGAACAACCTAAAATGTCCAAATAAAATTAAAAACAGTTTAAACAACTTTCTGTTACTAAGTGTTTAGTGTTTTTGCAGATCTGATCCATAATGCACATGGACTAATGAGAAGTTGAGGCAGAATATCGTTACACTCATTTTTCTTAAGAAACTTAGTTTACAGAAGTAAGTATTTTCATAATTTAATGGGGGGGCCACTAAAACAAAGATAAAAATTCAGAGTTGTCATTATTTATAGGTTATTTTACTGCTCGGGTCCACTGCAGATCAAATTGGGCTGAATGTGGCCCCTGAAAGAAAATGAGCTTGAGAGCCCTGTATTATATTATTGGAAACCATTTAATTACATTATCAGTCAGGATATTTTATTACACTGCTCAAGTTGATGAAATACAAAACAAAAAGCAAAAGAGCTAAAAACAAATTGCATGAAAAGTTTTTTGACATTATTCCACAAGTATGCTTTTTCCCCCACACACTTGGTGCTTAGTAAGGGCCTCTGTGGGACGGTAAACCCAACGTTAATATGTACAGGTGTTATTAAAATAATGTAATTAATGTGGGAGTTGTGTATATGTATGTGTAATTAAAATAATGACATTAATGTGGGAGCTGTATATATAGGTGTTATCAAAATAATGTCATCTACTCCCCAGGACCAGGATGCAAGGCTGGGAAGAGGTTCAAGTACCGCAAAAAAAAATCCCCCCTCACCTTCCAGAATATGCATCCTGACCAGCTCCGAGCGTTCAGGACGACTCCGGATCTTCCTCTTCAGATAGTCCTCGGTCTGGAGACACAAGGTGAAAGTCAGCGGTCAGTCAGTGAAGGTTAGAGGTCAGCAGGTAGAGGTCAGAGGTCAGCAGGTAGAGGTCAGAGGTCAGCAGGTGGAATAAGTGGTAGAATCTACAGATAAGTCAGTTTTTTCAGTTTTGCTCCTGTAATCAGATTACTCCAGTGACTCTAAAGAGGAGAACCTGATATGCTTTATTCGGTAACTGCAGCTAATAGTTATGACAAATCCAATGAACACACCTTTTTTTTTTAAATAAAAAAATAAGAACTTGCTGAAAATCATGAATGCAACCAGTAAACATGCTTTAAATGCTTTCAAAATAACTGAACTGAATTTAATGTGTTTCCAAACTTTCTTCTTAACACTCTATATACGTTGAATTTGTAGCCCCACGTCCAGTTTTTTGGACCAGTTTCATAGAAGAACCCATTTACGACGTCAAACGTAGGGTTGGGTACCGAAACTCGGTACTATTACTATTACTCCCGACCGAAACTTAAACAGTAGTAACCGAACCGAAATGTAAGCTGCTTATCGGTGCCTGTCAATCATAATTCCATCTGCTGTGGACATGCGCTCTGCGCTCTAACAGCAGCACGGACACTGTTGCAAGTTCCACGCAACAGGTTACAGGACAGACAGCTCATCATGCCGAGGCAGATAATATCTCAAGTGTGGCTCTATTTCCCACGTAAAGATGCTGAATCCTCTGTTTGCAAAAAGTGCCAGAAAATACTTGCGTGTAAACATGGGAATACATGTAATTTGACTAAGCATATGGTGGCACACGGTGTGAATCTCAAAGCAGAAACATGCACCGTTTTCCAAAGTCTCAGAGAGACAAGCACATCAGGCACGGATAAAACCAGGCTTTCAGGGACAGTCACAGGAGCAGGACAGACTGATAAAACTTCTGCTATGGAGAGGGGGACACTGGATGACGACAGTAGCAGTGTCTGTTCTTACGGTGAGTAGTTGTAATGCAGAGCATTGCGGCATCTTGCCAGAAAAGGCTAACATGTTGACTTTTCTGAACAAAAACACATAGAAAGAGTTCAAAGAACTCCTGTTAACTTGTTAACAAATAGAAATTGTAAGCAGTCAGTTCAGGAATATGCTGCTATTTTTCGTTTTTTTTTTTTTATTTCTGGATCAACAGTGCAATTTTTCATTTTATCTGTAATTTATCTTTCAGGCTTTAAATATATCTTATGTAAGACCAAGTGTTTATATTTTAATAAACAAAATAGGATCATATCAAGGTATATGTTAATATGGAAAATAAATTAATAAATGTGGCATTCTATGTGAAAACGGTATAAATGTTTGGAGAAAATATGGAATAAAAATATATTTAAAAAAAAAAATCTAATGCATGACAACTAAAATGGCATTGCGTCTAAAAGCAATATACCTATTAAGAGACAAATAAAATAAAAAGGTGCAAGAGTAAAATAGAATGTGTGTGGGTTTTTTCCCCCTTTTCTTTTAAAAGTACCATCTCATAACATCATTACATTTTACGTTTTACATTTCGATTGACTTCACAGGATTAGTTTGACGTTTTATGCCATTGTGAAAAGGTGTATGGGGAGGTTTACATTATGTTTATTTTACGGTTTAAAAATTCTAATCAGCTCCCTTGATTTTTTGTTCTGTCAGTTCATTTTCTATTACTTATTAATATAAAAATAGCGCCTATTCAAGTATTCCCATAGGAGAGAGTGATTCATTTTTTTTTTTATTGATGAATATTTATATTATTTTATTTCCCGTTTTATTATAAGTCACGTTTGGCTTTATTTTACAAATGCTGTTGGCAGCTCCTGGCACTTCTCATTTTCACAATTAAACATAGAATGTTTGTGTCAATGTGTGTCAGTGTGTGCTTTTTTTGATTTGATGTGAATAGTGTTTATCGGTTGCACATATCGGTTATCGGTCTCCCATTTCCATAATTATCGGTCCTGAAAAAACATATCTGTCGGGCCCGAGTAAATTCATTAGACCTGATCCTTCCAGTTCCTCCCAGTTATTGGACTTTGGTGGTCATGGAAACAGGCTGGTTCTGTTGCTTTGTGATTCATGCCCATGTTTGGCATTTCTGTGACATCCAGTGCAGCTTCAGAAGTGAACTGTGCATAGAAAACACACTCACCCTCGCTCGCTCCAGACTCCTCCGCTGTTCGTGAAAAGCTGCCGGGCTCTTCAGTGCTGCATGGACAGGAAAATAAAGAAGCAAAAGGGACAGTGGTTAAGGATATGGACATTTAATGATAAGGAAATGCAGTAGTTGTGATGTTCAATACAGTGAGTCAATCTGAGAGAACAGCAATAGAGGAAGACAAGCCTCAAAGGAGAAGTGTCTGTAGGATGAGAAGGTCAGGAGTGCTATTCTAAACTGCAGAGTCTGACGACTGATGGGCTGCTGTTGCATGATGGGAGGAAGGAGAGGAGCAAAGGAAACTAGACACTGCATTTACATGGTTTGTTACACTGATGTTTACTTCAGAGTCATGATAGACTGATATTTTATACATATTATAATAAAGTTTTTTTTTCTTTTATTGGTACGGGCTGATATGTGATCTGTGAAAAGTAAATTCCTGGTGTAAAATTATAAAGCAACTCAGTCACAAAATATTGAGATACAGGCTTTATTCTTTCAGTCTTAACAGGCCAGTCCTACATCAGGCTCATTACTGAGTAAACCCTTCTAGTTTCATATGACTGCTGGGTTCATTGTGGCTGGTATCGGAGCATCTGCAGAAATTGGCGAGTTTTCGTCAATGGGGTAGTGGTGGTTTAGCTTTGGTACGTTTGAAGGTAGTACATAATCCACCAAACCTCAAAGCCATATCCTAACCACAGCCAGGACACTTTCCCAAAGAGTTCTGTCATTACCCCATCCCCTGAAGGGGAGGCAAGGGCTATTGTTTTTGGTTCGTTTTTTTTTTAAATTGTCTTTGAAATAGTCTGTTTATCAGCAACTTTACACAAAAACTAGTGGACCAATTTCCATGAAATTTTCAGTAAAGGTGCAAGGTGGTGAATCAGGAATTTCCTTTTCATTCCTGTATACTCAGTTTTGCATATCACTTCTTTTTGCTCTTGAAAGATTTGACAGAAACAGTACTGCAGTGCTTCAGTTTCACCCTACTTTTTCGTGTTTTTTATGGATCGTTATTGTCTCTCTCAACTCACCATAGATTTTTTTTATTAATAATTTGTAACTTTAAAATTAATTACTACAAATTTCAGGTGACCCCATAGTTGAAAAACCCTGTTTTGTGTTAATGCACAGACTGCACCCCGACTCAAACATGACCAAAGCGTTGGCTCGCACAGGCTGAACAGGTACAAAAGACACCCTAAAAGATAGTGGCAGTTACAGTGATGTAACAGGGAGGTCATCCGATTGGTCAACAGCTGGTGAAATTGCTGTTGTGGGTGTGTGCAAGTGTGTGGACATTCTGGCTGCAGCGGGATGTTGACTGTGTGTCTCAGATGACTGGGTGGTGGTGGTGGAAGTGGCATTCCTCATGTGACGTTCCAAGAAAACCTATAGAGCAGGTGTGACATAACAGTCAGGACGACACATCAGACCCACCTTGTATTGTCATTCATAAATGCCAATGGGTTCAGTGGCAGATGTCCAAGAGAATCTATGTATTAAAAGATTTTACTAGAATACTGGATTATATTTAAACACCTGTGTCATCTGTGCCGACTGCTGTAAGAACACGTGTGCTCTTCTTACCCACTGACTAATGACTGCGGTCTTGTCACTAGTGTTTCCCTCAGAGCTGAACAAATGCGAGTCTATGAGAAAAGTCTAAGACTGTGGGAGTTCAGACATAATATTAGTTTATTAGCATGATGGCCACAATAGTGGTGTTTATACAGAGATCAGGTGTTTATTCACTCACTACATTTACAGTCACATCTAAGCCCAGCTATTGCCAATAACGGAGCTAAGAATTTAAGTGGAGTTTCCCAGAAATCCCAGTGTACATGCACGGCAAGAGAACCCAATTATTGAGTGAGGTACGTGTGACTCCCAGACACTAGATGGCGCTACATGCACTGTGAAGTTGGCATTCTTCCGGATGGCATCTTGGGTAAAGAACAATTAGTAAACAAAGGCGTCAGATTTGAAGCAAACGTGGTAGAAGGAGGACATCAACACTGAGAGAAGATATGGATGACAACAATGAGGATATAAATGAGAATGATGAGGATACAGATGACAACGATGAAGATGCAAACAACGATGAGAATATGGATGACAACAATGAGGCCATGGACGATAACGAAGCAGCAGCTTGGGACATTTGGGAAAAACTGTTACACCCCGATTGGATTGCATGTAAACTGCGCACTTCTTCGTTATTCATCTTTTTCTTCTGCTACTTGTGCTGTTGTGTACAGACCAGTCAATAGTCGGGCTAACTGCATATACATGCGGGAAAAGCTGGACTTAGAACTGCATTATCTGGCACCAATATTCCGATTACAAAAACTCCAGTTGACTTAGACTACAGTCCGACTAAGGTGTAAATATGGCTTTAAAATATGGCTGTCAAATGATCATAATTTTCAATCAAATGAATCACAGGGTTGCTTTGGATTAATTTCAATTAATCATGATCAAAACATTTTATGTTGGGAAACTGTTCTGTTTCTGTTTTTTTACTCAAATTTCCCACAAAAATACACAAAAAGTAGACAAAAAATGCAGAGAAAAAAATATGTAAAACATGCAAAAATCTACTAAAATTCACACAAAAAAATCTTAACACAAAAAAGGGATGAAAAATCCAAAACATATTCAAAAACTCATCTACAATACAGAAAAAAACCCACCAAAAAATGTGATTAAGTATCCAAAACATATGCAAAAATTCAAATATATATGCAATTAACATGTTTATTCAACACCTTCAACAGTTTCAACAAAACAACTGCAAATTATTCTATTCAACTGTATTAAAATTTTTAATCAGAATAATCATGATGATGGATTAATCTGCGTTAATGTGTTAATTTAGACAGTCCTACATACATGGATTAATTTATAGTTTCATTAGTCAACTTTATTTTAGCCTATGTGTAAAACACAGTAGTTATCAGGCCAGAGCCGACAGATCATATAGTAGAATATAGAGTTAAACATTAGTGAATATAGTCATGTTATGGTAGAAGGGTTAATGTAGCCAAACCTTTATAAGTCACTTACCTAGAATCTCCTTTCACAGTCATGTTATAACCTCTGGTATAATTTCATATAAATTCTGTAAAATTTCAATGAACAGAAGCTCCAGAAGTCTGACTTGTGGATGATTGAGCGGTCAATCACACGTAGATGTGTGATTTTATTTTATTTTTTTACTGTTTTTACTGAGTTTTGTTGATGGAACTGATGTATGGAGATAAACAGATGTCAAAAAGCAACTGATTTAGAAAAAGACTAAACTAAAACTACTGGAACTAAATTACAATACTAGTTATTTATTTCTTTTAAAATTGTTTTTACTTGATTTCAGTTAATTTCTTTGCCCATTTTTTTCATGTTACTTATTATTTTGTAAATAGTTATTAGTTTTTTGTTCATTTTATTGACTATTATGTTAACTTTCCTACAATTTGGTTTTTATTTCATGATTTTTATTCCATTTGTGTCTTACTTTGTTCATGTTACTTATTTTGTTTTATTTTTTCGTTTTTGTTGGTTTTTATTCATCACTTTGGATGTTTTTGTTCATTTTGTTGCTTATTTTGTTTACTTTTCTACATTTTTAAAATTTTATTATTTATTCTTCACTTTTGTTCCATTTCTATCTTACTTTGTTCATGTTACTTATTATTTTGTTATTTATTATTCATTTTTGTTCATTCTTCATTGATCACTTTGACTGTTTTAGTTCATTTTGTTGTTTATTTTATTTTTATTTACTTATTGTTGTTTTTTTTTTTTTAACTGTGGAACTGCTGAAGTCTCAGGACTCAAAGGGTTAACCACAAAGGACAGAGAGAATTATTGGGAGATCGAGGCAGGAACATATAGAGTGAGAGAGCAGAAAACAGGCAGTGTAATATGATGAAAGAACCAATGAATGAAAGTGATGGAGTTAAAGCTGTGGGAAAACAGCGTGCTTCACTCTCACTCCCAGCGTATGTGTGTGAAAGCAGCAGAGCCAGTTTAACAGGATGCTAAACAGCCCAGAAGAGTCTGATGTGTCAACGCCAATTCATAAGCCTTTTGATTCCACGCACACAGAGGAAAAAAGAGCCACACAACGCACCTTTAGCTCATTACCGCTGATAGATACGGTGGAGGCGTTGGTTTTCTGCCCAGTAACACAGATCTGTGGAGATGAGACAGAAAGAAGACAAAATATGCATTAAAAACTGATATTTACTCCAAAAAAAAAAAAGTTGAAATGCATTAAAGTACAAATTAGTGATAATATAATTACATTCCATGTTGTTAGAAGTTGTACATTTAAAGGAGAATTCCATTCGTTTTACAAACATATTCCATCTGTTTGAGGCCAAAGTCAGTTTTCTAAAAGGGAAAAGGCCCAGATCATTTTATTCGGGCTACACGAAGTTTAACACGTGCACATTTCCATCAAAGTGGGCGATAATGAGCAAGTGTTTAACCTTCTGTAAAACTCTTAACATCTATTAAAATCCTTTTGAGTGGATTGTCCGTGGTGTGTGGGCCC
>JAPTYR010000001.1:33122825-33134218 GCA_029814505.1 Siphamia roseigaster | reverse complement strand
AAAAATCTGTAACTCAGTCGGGAGTATTTTATAGATATTCTATTTGAAAATCAATATTCAAATTAGTAGACAAAAAAATTATATCTGCAGATAAGGCCAGGTAAGGGGTATAGTTCCATAGGACTCCATTCATTCTGGTCTCCAGAAGCAGTGCGCCCCCTGCATGGATGACGGTGGAACTGCAACCAAAATCACCTCGCTGTGAAACCGGAAATGCACGGTGAGTACCCAATCTGGTCTTCCTAGAATATCTGTGCTACGGTGGCGTTGAGCTAAAGCTAACGCTAATTATTACAGACGTTGCGTTGAGGCGTAACCGGCTAAACCAGTTCGAGTCGAACATATTGTCAGACCACTGCGGTAAAATACAATGGACGGCAGAGGCTACGGTTCTGGTAAGTCTACAGGACTTTAATAATTTAATAAAAGCACGAAAACGACGAGAACGATTTCACTCAGCTTTCGAGCGTTGGTGTCTTTTAGCGACATGCGTTATGCGCGAGATATGTTACGCTAACCATACCAAGTTAGCTTGTGTAGATGTATAACTTGCCATGAAGTCTCAACAATCATTATATCATTGTTATCATATCTGATAGCTCGGCGTTGTATAAATGGTCTTGGATGGAATATTATAATCCTTACACGCCATGTCAGGCCCGTTGGCTCGCTAACAGCAACGAAAGGCGTGTTAGCCACTTGGATACTAGCTTAGCTATCAATGCTAATTTGTTAAAAAGCTAACTAGCTCATTGTTGGTGGTTTTAGGGCGTTTGCTGAATTGCTGATGCTAACTTATTAATCGTGTTAAAATGGAGTCAGCGAGGGGTAAAACAGACTTTTATAGGTTAGTCATTAAAATGGCCGCCCGTCCAAAATGCTAGTGCCATAAATTATACTGGCTAACGTTAATAAAGGCTCATCACTGTGAGTCATGTATCACGCATGTTTTCAGGGATTACCATAGGTTTTATTGGGGGGCTTGAATGGGTGCATCTCGTATGATTAAATACTAGACTACATTTTCCAATTAATTACAACAGGTAGGACGTTTCGTTTACATGCCTGCATTATAGTAACACACAGTCAACAAAGCAGTGAAATGCGGAGGACAAGAGCCAGTCAACCCACTATTTACGATACTAGAAAAAAATAAAACATAAAATATAGAATTATAAATGTTTAGGAAAAATACAAACCTTACTATGCCCTTGACAACATGCATTTACAGGGTCCAGAGCTGAAAATAAGAATCATCTATCCATCTATCTACACACACAAGTTGGGGGGGGGTTCAAACAAAGCAATATATTATTACATTGCTGCTATATGACACTGGGAGTCCAAATTAACTTTTTAAAATCACTTTATGCACATCTACAGACCACACTCTTCTTATAGGAAACCAGAGAATATTTTTACAAATAATTTGACTGTCCATAATCTTTGTGTATTCATGTACTGTTGAATTGTTAGTTCATATGCATAACTTATACAAGGAAGAGAAAAAGATTATTCAAGTCAAGATTTTACATATATGTCAGAAATATAACTGCATAATCAGATTTTTTTTTTTTCTACAAGCGATGTTGAGTTTTTGTAAACAGTCACATGAAATAGAGTTGTTAAGCTTTAAGAAAAAACTAGTAAACTAGCTGTTGGAAGCAACAGCTCGCGGTGTATCACCGAATGCCCCCAGTCCTTAACCAGACAGTACAGCTGTGATGTCATAACGTGAGGCATCCCCAGGTCATTACCTTTCATTTGCACTTAATTTGAGGTCAATCAGACAAGTAGTTCCAGAGATTAAGGCAAAAGAGTGTTTAGTGAGGTCAAACTTTTGAGCGGCCCCTTGTGGGCAATCTAGAAATGGTAAATCATCCTAAATCGAATCAGTTCTTCCCCTCCATTATATCCATCTACGTGCAAAAGATGAAATTTGTAAACTAAATATTTTTCACGTTATCGTGTTAACACCTACAGTATCCAGAGCCAGTGGCAACGATAAGACCAAAGACATAATATCCCCGAAACTCCATTCGAGGATATAATTATCTTATTAGAGAAGTGGTAGGTGAAACTTACATTTTTGACACTGACGTTCATTTTCGCTTAATCTGGCTCTTATGCAAGTTGTCTTTGAAAGGATCCTATCAAATTTTGTTTGAAAATGCACTGTTTACAACAAAACATACATATTTATTCAATATTCATATTATTATAGTACATTTTTGTATGCATCCCAGAAGACAAATATAGGATGTCATTGAAATAAATAACATTTTTCTCTATATTTTCTGTGTTTCTTGCATTACACACGGTAATTAAATGGACTACTTAAATATTTACTTTTTACTTGAAGTTGATTACTATTCTCCCTTTGTCAAAGGTTACTCCAGTTGGGGAGGTGGAGGTGGAGGTGGAGGTTCAGGTAGCAGAGGTAAGGAAACAAGTTTTCATACTTGTATGATTACACCAACATGGTAGTTTATTATAGGAATATTGCCAGCACAGATTGTCCATATAGCTTCATGTAGAGATGGGTGATGGAGGATTCACATGATATGCATGTTTTGACCCAGCACTGTCACTGATGTTATGAATTACAGTGTTAATATGGATTTGCAGTCGTCATTCAAAGCAAAAAACAACACAGTATTAAAAAAAAGTGGAGCATTGTTCATGTCAGCACTTCTGAATTTCTCACCGTTTTAGGATCTGGAGGATTTGACCTGTATGGGGGAGGTTATAAGGATTCCATGTCTGGATTGGGGGGATATGGAGGAGGGGGCCACATGAAGAGAGGTCTTTCTGGGTCCATGCTGTCATCTGCAGGCGTACATGCTGATGCAGTTATTGCCAAAATCAACCAGCGCCTGGATATGCTTTCTCAGTTGGAGGGGGGTTTGAAGGGGACACGTGGTGACAGGTAATCACTTCTGTTGAATATCATAAACATGCATCCAAGCTAATGACTAATATCCCGGTCATGATGTTAAAGACGGTGTCACAGCACATGTTGTTATTCAACATCTCATTTGGTCCCATGAATGTTCCTTAATGAAAGTCCTGTCATGACTTCAGAAAGTATATGTGCAGTAATTCGAGGTGCTGTAGATCTGATCCCATAGGAATTTTGGCAACAGTCACACACATGATGATCAAATCAAAAGATACTTTTAGAAAAAGTTAAGAAAGTCACACTTTTGAACTACATCTCTCACCTCACAAGAAAACTCTAAGGTCTGGTAAGTGTCAAAGTTTGATCACTTACCCGTAAGTGGTGTACATTTTTACAGTCCTACATTTGTAGTTTTAAGGATGATTTTCTTGACTTTTGAGACTTTTAAAATTAAATATCAAATGTGCAAATTTGAACATATTTCAAAACGATCAGAGAATTATCTCATCGTTGATTAAAGTTAAAATTTTTCTGAAATAACTTCCCATAGTGCTTCACCAGAAGTGAATATTCCATCCAACGATTTGAATTTTTTTAAAAAGTGTCTTAATTTCAGAAATGTATTTTGCTCTGGCACAAAAGATGCTTAGGCCTTCTGATGTCATTTGTAAAAGTAGGTCTTGTCTTAGTTTAGTATTCAGAAACGGTGCCTTTTTGTGAAAGAAATCAATAATGGTAGAAAAAAATAAAGCTCTTATGGGTATAAATGAAGTTATTAATTAAACAGTGGCCCTATCTTCTATAAATTAATGCAGAAGCATTCACTTATAGAACATAACCTTGGTTATATTATGTAGTTATCAATTCTCATTTGTGATTTTGAGTGATTGAGTTTCTCATAGACTGCATGTGAAAGCCTCAGCATCTGAGGGCATTTTTATTTCTTCCCACTTGTTTTTTTTTTTTTTTTTTCCTGGTTCGTCTAATTGTTGGGAGACCATATTAAGATCAGCTCATGAACATGCATGGATACTGTTGGAAGTGCAATAGAGACCACGTTTCCCATTTGTGATCCTTGTTCATGAAGTCAATCCTCTTTAGATTGAACTCCTTGAACATTGCCTCTTTTTATTTTTCCCCTCTCTCTCTCTCTCTCTTCACACACTGTTACTGTCATCCTCCATGTGACCTAACCCTCTGTTCTGGCCTTAGGTTACACAGGAGAACTTAGGTTATACTTGGTTGCGTTCAAATGTATGAAGTCTCTTCCAAAAAAATGTTAACATTAACTGAAAAAGCCCGGTTGTTTTTTACCCTTTTCTTTTGTCTACAAATTATAATCTAGGCACTTGAAAATATCCTTTTTGGCATCCATCTCCTGACATGACATTATTGGTTCTGATGAACCATTGCTCTTGTCTGTTACAGCATATCCTTCAACAAGGAACAGGGTTTAAATAAAGCTGTATTTCCCCACAGTCTACAGGATACTGGAAAATTATTAGTCCACTAAAAAGGTCACAAGTATACTGTTGACAGGCTTGGATCATTAGTTTTTGATCTTTGGTTTATGTGATTTATGAAATAAAGCTGGGAGTGACCAAAAAATCTGAAGAGAAAGTGAGACCATGGAGGAGAAGGTAAAGCAGATGGAGAAATCCAGATCTGACTGTCCTCCCTGCCTCCCTTGCTCTCTGCTCTTCTCTATCACTCCTTTCCCTCCCTCCCTCTCGCAGGTTTGACCAGTACGAGTCATTCGACTCGCGCACTTCCGCTCTCGCCTCCTCCCGAGATCTCTACAGATCTGGCAGTGGTAGCTATGGTTACGGTGATGGCCGTGGAGACAACATGCTGTTGGGTCAGCGTGGAGGCTCTGGCTTCGGAGGTGGAATGGGGCTAGGTGGAGGAGGAGGCTTCGATAGCCCCTCCTCTTCCTATGGAGTCGCTAAAATGCGACAGAATATGAGAGACTCCTTCACCAGTGGCCAGGGAGGAGGTTCTGGAGGATGGGCTGGAGCGGGCCGACGTTCCCCCAGAAGGGGCGGAAGTGCTGGGGGTCGAGGAACTGGAGGAGGGTTTGGAAGCCGCAGATCCGACCCCACTCCATTAGGAGGAGGTGGGCGAGGGAGCGGTGGTGGCGGCAGCCAGTCCCACCGTGGCCACTCTCCAGGAGGTGGTAGAGGCAAGCTCCCATCCCTCCTGTCCAACCGCATGTACCCTGAGAGTGGGGGTTTCCATCAGGGTTCCAATCAAGGGCCTCACGACTTTCCTGGGAGGCATTTTGGCGGGGGCCCACGGGCCGGCCGTCAGCGAGGCCGCAAGAGACCTCTCAACAAAGTAAGTACCTCCAGCTAAGAACCACCTCAGATACTGGGCAAAAGCTAAAGCCCTTTCTGGTTCCACCCTTTCTGTATCCTCAACCAACTGGCAAGACAGTCTCATCTGCTAAAGGAGATTGAATCAGATAGTCCATGAACAAATTGACACCCAATCTCTGCCTGTTCCCCTTATTTTATGTGATCAGCCCCTCTGATCAAAACTGCCCCATTTAAAGCAAATGGCACCACTTTCTGCCCCATTTCATTAGACACACAGTGGTGTTTAAGAATTGTAATCTGTGGGGTTTGCTTTAATTTCTTTTTCTTGACCTGTGACCTGGAATGATACACCTAATACTGCTAATACAGTAAAACCCCTTTTTAGTTGGGCTGATTTTTTTTATTTTTTTTATTTTATTTATTTCTTTAAATTATGTTTTATGAAATTGTGTTTAAAAAAAAAGTATTAAAAAATATATATATCAATGTCATGATTGTTTTCCCTTTACCTACAGAGTTAATTTGTGTTAACCTTCACAGCTAAAATGTTTTAAAGAAAACTTGCGCATGTGATTGCAATAGATTGTTCTGGAATTCCACATTCTCCAGCCTGAGTGTGTGACCCATGTGAATTATGCAGATCCGCCCTTCTCCACTCAAGTTGTAGCCCCACCACCACAGAAAGGAGCTGACACAGTGGCCTGATCATTGACTGTATAAATAATGGACAGTGCCTCCGTGATGTCACCCACTCGTCTCTACTATCCATTTTGGAAGCCTATATTGTCTCTTGCTGGATGCGGCCATCTTCACAGTGGTACACTCGCCCAGACTCCCCTTCACTGCAGAGCCCAGAGCAAGGTGTCAAAGTGACCACGCCCACAATTATGCAAAGCTAAGCCAGTGAGTTATGAAAAAAATTCACCCCCAGTACAGTTGTCATGGAGGTGGATATTCAACATTAAGATCAAAAAAGGTTTTGGAGCCAGGCTGTAAACATGTTTTTGGTTTTTCCTGCTCTGAAATTGGCTGTTTTTGAATGGGTTCATGGGAGTTTTCTCCCTCTTGGGAGCCTCAAGTGGCCTCTGGAGGAACTGCAGGTTTTTGCACTTCTGCATCGGCTTCAATTCCGCATCGTGGAGGTTGCTGCTTGGGCCTGATGAGCTGCAACTTCAGAGTTGGTAGGAGGGGCAGCTGTATGATTCATCTTGGTTACATTGTCAGGCTAAGAAGTCCAGACATCCAGAACAATCACATGTCAGAAAATGTTCGTTTTGCATAATTTTATACTGAGGCATATTCTGATGTTGGAAAAACATTTGAAATCAAACAGACATTTCTTTTATGGTTTCATCTTGTCAAATAAGACCTGAGATCATTAAATCTGCAAGTGTAAATCAAAATAAACAAATTAAGCACTGACAAATTATTTAAAACCACAAATAACTGATTTACCATTAAATCAGCTCTTAAACTTGAAAGAAATTATGATTTGACCTTTAGTGATGTTGACTGATTGGAAACTTGTAATTACATTATTTTTGGCCACATTGCCAGACTCTAATTTCAGAATGACTTGTATTACATTTGTCAAGTGTATCTGTGAATGAAAGTGGATTGTGTTGACTGTAGCAGGTGAAACCACAGCGTGACGTCCAGAAGAAGAGAAAACAGACACTAAGTGGAGGTGACGAACCAGAGTCAAAAATGAATAAGACAGAGGCTGCTGGCAGTGACGCAGCTCAAGGTACTTTACAGACCAAATTCACAGTTGACTCAATGTGAGCAACATTGGTACTCGACCCATGCTAATGCAAATATTCTCCATTTCCACAGAAGAAGCAGAAAAAAATGGTCATGAGAGTGAAGCAAAGACTGCTGCTACAGTGAGTAAAGCTTGAGTTATTGGGCCCATCTACTAATGTCTTGCACTGGTGAAAGTTTTCTTTTTGCAATTATACGAAACTGTTGGAATTTACTGAAGAAGTAGAGTTAGCCTTGAAAAGACATGGACACTGCAATGTTTGAACATGTATTTAAATGAGTATTGTCACATTTTTAGTAGAATATCTGCTGGTGTTGACGACAAATACATTTTTCACTGTCTCACAGGAAACAAAATCTGCTGCAGATGAAGACCAAGGTAAGCTTTGTCTGTTTGACGATGTTTCTCTATAATTGTAGTGATCTATAAATCTAACATGCAAATAATGCACATTTCCATCACTGTCGTCTCCTTAAGCGGTTTTATGTACTGCACTTCAAAACACACATGCAATATTTTATGGAAATGGAGTTCATGTCTGCAGCTTGTCTTATACAGTTATACTCTTACAAAAATGTACCAGCATTTTTTAAAGTAATCTTACATTTTCATGACTAGCTGAGCCACAGCAGGACAATGGTTCCCAGGCGAAGAAAAAGCCACAGGGCAAACCGAACACACCCCAAGGCCAGGAGAAGCACCCAAAAATGAGGAAGAGGAGGGGCTTCCTGGAAAGGTAAGAGGAGGTCCCATTTACTATTCCCTCTGTTTTGTCTAAAACCAAGAACACTGAGAGCAGTGGGGGCAGTGTTGAAATTTAAACAGAATAATTTCCATAAATGGTGGCTTTCAAAAATTTGAATTGGTGAAAAACTACTGGTATATTTATGGCAACTACCCTTCTGAATATTAACATTAGTATCCACATTAGCAAAATCTTCTGTCATCATGTTTTTATTATTGACTTTCTTCTTTGAAAACTTTACTCTTTTTTTGTGGTATTCAGTTAATTTAGAGCAGTGCCCTCTGGTGGATTGATTGAGAAACACTCATTCCAACATTCTATACAACATAGGATGTATAGAAGTATGAAGGAAGTGATTCGGCATTACAAATGAAGTGATGACGGCATTACAAATGGATATACCCATTTATGTACATAAAGTGAACATAAATAAGCCGTAAATCAGGGGTCACCAACCCTTGTCCTCGAGAGTTACTGCCCTGCGTGTTTTATGTTTCTCTCTTCAACACACCTGATTCAAACCAGTGATGGGAAGTTGGCTCCTTTGGCCCAGCTCCCAAAGAGCCGGCACTTTCAACACCTGAACGGCTCTTAATTTAGGATTTCTTCATAGGCCTTCATTTTACCATAACATTGCAAAAATGAATGGTTCATGTGGCGAAAACCCTTTCATGTCAGTGTTTTGAAGCCTTATAATTGCCTAATTTTGTGCATTTATTCTGTTGCAAAACCATTCGATTTTTTAAAAATATTCTAATCAAACATTTTATTGCACAAATTAACCTCAACAAAACTGCAAATAGATCCACCGAACTAGAACCAAACTCAAGCAAACAGTTTTATAACAGCCTTATACTAATTGCCTACTTTTGCGCATTTATTCTGTAACAAAGCAGCTTGTTTTGTTTAATATTTGAATCAAACATTTTTATTGCACAAATGAGCATTGAGGAACAGTGCAGTCTGTGCTGCACTGCCCACGTTACCCCATAGTATTAGAAGTATAATGACAATTGACGTGTGCTTAGACTTAAACAACTGAATAAATGAATCCCAAATGAAAAAGTTCAGTTGATTCAGACTGTAATTGTACTTTTTTTTTTTTTTTTTTAGGGTGATGTTTGCCTGCTCTGTGTGCAAGTTCCGTTCATTCTATAAAGAGGACATGGAAGTTCACCTTGAGAGTCGCTTTCACAAAGACCACTTTAAGTTCCTCTCAGGTCAACTGTCCAAACCCACTACAGACTTCTTACAGGTGACTCATACGCTGTATCTCACACACACATATCTACAAAAGATTCTACTAAAAACAAACAATGATGGACAGCCTTTAATTAGCAGAAGAGTCTTAACACCAAGTCAATCATTTTTTTTGACACTTTGTGTTAAAACAAGATGGCTATCCTTTTTTAAAAATGCATTTTACCAGAGAAGCTCCATCTGTTTCAGGTCATATTTTTGACAGTGATGATCCTTTTTAAAAAGCAGTTTTTTTTGTCTCTACAACTCGCAACTTGGGTGTCTTAAAAGAAATGTAGATTTAAGTGCAGATTTTGATAGTATTTAGCACTTGAATTGTTCAGATGTACAGTTTGAAATAGTTGTGTGGTTAAATAAAATATGAGCACAAGTTATCTTAATAGGAATATCTAAACTGCATGTAAAAATATCACCCAGTCATTTATTAATGGAATTAAATATTTGGCCAGTGCACATACATAAACCACAGTTGGGTGTCGACAGTTAGTACATTAAGAGTACAGAAGGAAAAATCATTTTGTGTCAGTAATATCTGACCTGTATAGAATATATATTCTGCATAAAACTATTCAGATAATTAAAATTTGAATCAAACCAATTATTGCCACGAGAGACAACGTTTGATCGGGTTTTAGATCTGTGTTCATCACTGAGCTAACCTCGTAGTGTCTTAGCAAGATGGAGAGTGGACAGCTGCTGAATAGCCAGGACTGTGCAGGTGGAAGTTGTCAAACATAAAAAAAAAAAAAAAACAGGAGGACAAATGGTTTTAATAATAGCCGCATACCAAACAGACCTGTATTGTAAAACTTTTTTTTTCTTAGTTGAAAATGCATACTTTAAAAAAATCATTTATGTCTACCTAAAACAATCTATATTTATGACAAAAAAAAATGCCCATTGTCAGCATTAGCACGTGTTGTTGTATAACACGCTTATGAAGTGGTTTGGTCGTTCTTTTTTATCTTTATAAACATACACAAAAACTCAAAGTAAAAATTATAACATGTCTGTAACACTGAAAAATGTCCGGCAAGGGCCTGAATGTAGGAAGTTGTTGAATATGTTTAACGCTCTTGTTGTTGTTGTTGATGTAGGAATATTTGCAGAACAAGTTTAAGAAGACAGAGCAGCGGGTTGGTCAGTTGGAGAATCACTCCGCTGCCATCTGCCAGGTTTACAAAGAGCAGGACCTCACCAGAGGTAAGGGATGCTTTGTGTAGCTGTATGTACACGTGTCCACATGGGAAGGCTGGTTGATGCTCACTGGATGTTTCCTTCTGCTTTCTGTTCAGATATTGGTATGGAGCATTTCATGAGGAAGGTGGAGGCGGCGCATTGTGCAGCATGTGACCTCTTCATCCCCATGCAGCCTCACCTCATACAGAAACACCTCAAGTCTCCTGACCATAACTACAATCGTAAGGTAAGGAGCTCTGTGCGAAAACTACTTAAAATACTCCTACAATCTGATTTTTGTAGGAAAAGATTTAACCAGACAAAAAAGGAACAGTTACACTACGTGCTGTAACACCTATGGTTTATGCTTGATTATATGAAAGGACACCTGATTACGATACAACTCGTGTATAACTTTTCATCTTTTGCAGGGAATGATGGAGCAGTCCAAGAGGGCCAGTTTATCCGTTGCTCGTAGCATCCTCAACCACAAACTCATTGGCAAGAAGCTGGAAAGCTACCTCAAGGTGTGTACAAATCATGAACTTGAGTTTAGATTTTTTCTATTTATATTTTTTTTAACTTATTGGCTGCCAGCATTTGGGAGCATTTTCACAGATTTTCTTTTTTCCAGACCCACAGAATAGAATCTTGAGTTAAAAAACTACATACACACTGAAACTATCAAAAGAAAGTATAGATTGTCTTCTTTCACTTCTTTCTAGCATTTTTGGTTCTTTAGTAATGGGCAGTAGAAAAGGCTGGTTTTAGCATAAGCACCTGTTTCTGACCAAAAAAACAGAGATAATTATTTTTTGTGAACAGAGGCATGTCAAGCAGAACTGTGACTGTGGTTATAGTGACACCTTAAACATCTGAAGACTTGTATATATCGATGAAGCAACAAGAACACTGAAAAAAATAGAACAGAATAATATGGATGTAAAAACAACCCATGTTTCTGTATATAAAACTGTTTTTCTGATCATAGTAGACTATTTCCAGTGCTGAATATTATACTGTTCTGTTGTTAATTACCTCCGCCGAGGTTATGTGATCACCCGAGTTTGTTGGTGTGTTCGTTCATTTAACAGCTGCATCTTAGTGGACTGCCACAAGGGTGTGCACGAGGCCAATATTGGTGGGAAGTAGGCCTGGGTAAAAAAATCGATCTGATCGATCCTTAATCGATCTCGTTTAAATTTCACACAATCGATCCACGGG
>JAPTYR010000001.1:32929998-32941000 GCA_029814505.1 Siphamia roseigaster | reverse complement strand
ATTTTGACGAAAGGCCAATACGTTAAGAAAGTGAGACGAATTCACGCGAATTCGTCTCCGTGTGGACGGGGCCTAAATGACAGAGTAGAAGTACCTATATTCCAGTGAACTTTGCCTTTTTTTCAGAGAACTCTGTTGTGTCTGTATGCTATTTTTCTGTTCTGTGTTCCAAAGGTAAGGCAATCAAGGTCTGTCTGACAGGTGGCTTTTGTTATTGTAAATAACCATTTCATGTGTTGTTTATCCTTTGGGAAGGGGAACAGCGGGGGTAGTTGAGGTGTGTAAAGCTTCTTCATTCTTCTGTAATGGCAGAACATTCTGGAAAAAAAAACAAACAAAAAACAGCTCGTTCTGGGGTTTGTTCTCAAAACTGTTAACAGTTCATCTTTGACTTCTGTGTGTTTTTATTTTTCCTCTTGATTGATATTTTATTACCAATAAATGAATAATTGTGATTTCAAGGTTTTTCCTCTTTTTTTTTTTTTACTATACTTAAATGGAGCAACTGTAAAACAATAATTTCTCCCTGGGATAATGTTAAGCATTTTGATAATTTGGGCAAACTACAGCAGAATCTAGCAGTACAAGTGTGCCACTGTTCCGAGTAATTTCCTTCATGAGCCGCAGCTTGTGAGTATTTTTATGCGGTTTTTGAGGGCTGGAACAGATTAATTACATTCCAATTCATTCCAATGGGGAAAACTGATTTTCAAAACGAGCGTAGTAATGGAAGGAATTGTATTGATTCTACACCACAGACAAACTGACCACACAACAGGGAAGAGGATGGCTCCACAGCAGATGAGGTCGACGAGAAACAGAATCTGCTTCCACATGGAGTATTCGCTGGAACCTTCTTCAGTGGACTCGATTATGATGAAGGCCACATTAGCCAGAACCTGAAGGGAAACCAGCGAGTGCACAAAGATTCATCGAGTGGAATTAATCTGACAAACTAAGAGAGCATTTTCAAAGTACATACACACCTGTAGAGGGATGACAATCATGAAGATCTTTTTTTCTTTGTCAGACAGGATGTATTTAACAAAAGCCCAGCCAGTGCCGATCAGTGCCAAAGTAATGAACAGTAGAGCCCCTTTTAGCCTGAAGAATACCACAGTATCATGAGCAAAACAGCACCAAATTGACCTTTTTATTACTCATTTTAATCTTTACATTCATGGAGAAACCCTACGTACAGGTGTGTGATGTAATACATGACGGCCCAGCCTTCGATAGGATGACCCTCAGTGTTGATGAAGTAGTAGTTGATCTAAAACCGGAGACAAAGAAAACAGGTGCACAGTGACGACAACAACACATGTAGAGAATTCAAAATGACAGTCGAAGTTGAATACTGACAGTAAATCAAACAGGCTTAGTCTGCTCTGTTGGGTGAGATGTACTTACACTGTGGAAAACCAGAGAAGTGGACTTGGTAAAGGCCAGGGCCGCCATCAACCAGTGAATCTTAAAAACGCTGTATCTGTGCTTCATAAGTGTGTAAACCCACAACAGGGCAGCAGTGAAGAACACTCCAGCCATACCGATGTAAAGACGTGAGAGAGGAATTTCTGCTGCAGACAAGTAGCAGTTGCCTGGATTCTTTTCTGTCACTTCCACCTGAAACATGGGAAACAGGGGTTAACATCAACATGTACTGCACATAAGAGGCAAACATGAATATGCATGAGAAGAACAATTTACTTACAGAGAAAGAATAGGGCAAGATGTTTCTAGTAGCCAAGTTCTGACAGTAGTGGAAGTTGAGGTTATAAAGACCCTGTGCAACTGAGCCAAACTCCACGTGGAACTGGAAAAAGAGAAAGTCGCCAGAGTTTAACACTCTTCCATATTAACGAGGTAATGGCAAAATCAAATATAATTGCAGTTAATGAAGGTGTTCTTACACTGAAGTTGTTGTTCACTGGATCCAATGCCAAGATGATCGGCTGTGGTGAGCTCCGCTGAAAACAAACAAATTAAATTAACTTGATGTGAACATTACTTATACAGTCAGATGCACATGATGCTTACATTGAAAGGCGTTTCATCTGAAGCAGGATTTGCTTTTTGATCCGCCTGACCATTTTTCTTCGGGTCCTCCGTCTCCCCTTTACTTTGGTCCTGACTGGATGTTTTTACTGCAGGGTTTGATGGTGCGCCACCTTCCAGGGAAAGATCTCTTCTATTCCTCTGATCTGGAGGGAAAAGAAACCAAGCAATATACACACATCATGTTTCTTTGCAGCAACAAAACTTAAGTACACCATAAGTAACACACTGACCTTTAGGTAAGTCTTTTTTCTTTCCTGTGAAGATGTTGTCTTGGTCTCCGTAGAGTGTCACATTGACACTACACAAACACAACAAAAACTATATGGTTAAAACTGTCCATCAGCAACTCAAAACTTGTAAAGAGTGGTGTTTAAGCATACAGACCATTTTCTTTTTACATCAATACGGAAAATAATTAGAGGCTCGTTGTTGGGTGACGTGTTGGATTTGAGAGGGCACGTATCCGGCTGCTCTGCCTGAAGAAAAATAGTTACGCTGTCATTAAAGTTGACAAGATGCCCATTGTTGCAAATTCTGTTAATGCGGAACTAATACAAGATGATCATAAGTCAGTTCAAACACACAAAACTGCACATTTATTTCAATAACTAGATACACTGATATCTCGCCTTAAAGTGGCCATACACTGTGGAATTTCAGCAATTATGCAACATGATTACACCTGTCGGCATACAATATAAAACTTTATTGATGCCTGTTGTCACCGTAGACCTTATTAAAGAAGTCGATGGGGCCACTTGACGCCATCCTTTGATTTACCAATTTGAGCCCCTGAGTGGACATTATGACTGCTACCATCTCAGCTTTCTGAAAATATTGCCCAAATAGACCAAAGGGCAGAGCATAAAGGAGTATGAGGCAATGAGAAACATTGGCTTATTCACAAGGAAAAATGCTGATAGTTATCAAGCATTTGTCTAATTAAACTTCTTAAATACATCTACAATTGAACTATCTGCAAGGAAAGTAAAAATTTGCATCAACGCCTTTTATTGGCTGTAGAATTATTTTAAAGGGAGCAATCATTTATAGATGGACCACCATAACACTGATCGAAGGATTTAAATGAAGTAAATGACACCAGACTCCTGGGACAAAATGTGGAGAAAAGTTCAGTTTAATAGACATCCACTTAAGGGGTTCATATTTTGCCAATCCCACTTTTATTAGTTTTTTTCCAAGTACCAGATAATTGTTTATCAGCAGCAGTTGGAGCAAAAATTGAAAATATGTCCCAACTTTGACCCGGATGACTAAAATGTTCAGTTGTTGGTTGTATTAACAAACGAGTGGCTGAATAGGACAGAGGAGCACAGTCAACATTCTGTGGGGTGTTAAGTTGCTCATTTGCATTCAAAGCAACCTTACTGTTATAATTACTCAGAAATAGCGTTGAAGAAAGCGTAAAGCATAGCATACAGTTTATGTAGACCACAGGGAAATGTTTTAAATTGCATAATACCATTTTAAAAAGAAAAATACCACTCTTTTACATATAAGAAACACTCTTTCAAAACTCATCACACATAGAGGTCAGTGTCCTTGATGATGCTGCTGACATACATCTGAGGTTGGAGTGTCTTCAATTGAAGTTCACTGCTCCTACTGTGCTGAATACTAAGGCTAATCACTAATGCTAATGGGTAGGTGCTGTGTGTCAGGATTGATAAAACAGAGATAAAATTTCCTTACAAAGATTATAAAACAGGGTGGCCTTTAAATTAACCTTTTAACGTTTTGCAAAATAATGAAAATGTCAACATTAAAGTGTTTTCAAAAGTGGCCATAACATGAAACAACTGTAAAAGTACCACAAAAATCTCTATCACTGAGAAGTGTGTTAGTGCATTTCTCTTTCTCTTTAGTAGAAAAAGGTTTTCATAGCAGTCAGCCTGCAACATGGTCAATATAATTTTCTGACAGCATTGGAATCTCTTTGGACTCCTGTGAATCTCTGCCAAAGCCTAACATAAGAACACTGTTTTGGAGCACATACTGCTATGTTTTGTCATTTAGAGTCAACTCTTGATGCACTCATGATAATTTATTACTTAAGATAAATGTTTTTTCTTAAAAGCATAGGTTTGGGACTTACAACATATCCCAGGATCATGTTGGCATCATAAATATTCATAAAACATACTCACTGTGTATGACAGGACTCCACTGACACGTGACCGAGAGAGGCTGAAACCAACCTAAAGACAAGTGTATAAAAGTGGTCATCAAGGGCCAAAAACATGACTTCAATATGTGTGCAGTATATATATAAAAAAAAAAATCATATTTCACTTATGGCATGTTCCAAACTCAGTGTAATATGCTGCACTCTCTGTGCAGGAACAACAACTCTGACTTAATGCATTTGAAACTTTTCACTTCAGCTCTTCTTTTTGTTCATGTTGTAACTGACTTATGTCATACAGGCTAAATATGTAGCCATTTACAAATGGTAGTCTAATTTTCAGCTTCAGCAGAATATCCTGTTTTATCAATGAATGTTTCATGTATCCGTTTTCTTCGACACTGCAAATTTAGGACAAGCTTCTTTTACAAAATAAATGATGAATGAATAATAGATCAGTATATCATCATTTCTATACGTTCATTAATAAGGGACTTTAAGTGAATAATAAATGTAACATTGTTTTAGCAAGAAAGAGCCAATAGCTGATCAATTATTTACCACCAAAAAAGTTACTTACTAAATAATGGACGTATAATGTACTGATAACCAAAATATAATAATTTTAATGGTATATATGTGCCAATCAAAACATAATAATGAATGTAATGGTATATATTATCTTTGTTTGCTCTATTTGAGTACCGTGTTTGCACAAGGTCTCAGGAAGTAGTTTATTATTTTGTGCAAGGGTATTAAAATAACTGCTTTAGATTAATGGGACTTTTACAGTCCATATCTACTGTGACATTAGATAATGTTATCAGAGCAACTTCCAACTATTTGATGCCTTCTAAACACCCAAGACTCAACAACAATGAAACTTGAAAACATATAAAACATAAAAAACAAGAAAGAAAACGTGGGGGGGGGGGGGGTGGACCACAAACTTGACTTAATGATAGTAATACACAGTTTTAGGGTAATCTTTTTTACAGTTAAATATTTTAATATTTTAGAATTAGCAGATGAATCAAAAGATTTATTCTGAAATCATGCTTATCAAAACAGAGGATAATGTCTCTTTGCTTGTGGTGGATATGGATGAACTTTATGAGACTTCTTGTCTGCATATTTATCAGCAATAACTCACACAGTAGCATCAGTGTATTTGATAATGTTCATATAGACCCATTCATTTAATATCCTCCAATGAAAAATACCTTTCTGATAAAAGTTTCTAGGTGACAAGCAGTTTATATACAATAGCGTAGATGGAGAACAAACAGCAGGCCAAGATTCTTACAGGAAAATCCTGATCGGGGAGGCGCAAAGAGTGCAGGTTGACATCCAGAGTCCCATTGGGATAGAAACCAAAGGAGTTGAGTGGGACCCAAACTCGAGTTTCATTCTAGACAGGAGAGGAAGTCAGAGAGGATGTATTACAGTTAAAGCCCCTTTGGAACGAAACACCATTCACCCTCCTCTCATTCTCATTTTATTTAGCTGTACCTTGCTTCAGTAGGCTTAGATTATCGTGCCACTGAAGCTAATTAAAGCTAGCTAATAAAGCAGCGGCTGGACAAGTGGACTGCAACGTTAGCCCTACAGCTAGCATAATTTAAGCGGTGGACGGTGGCCTTACCTTCAGGGTTAGCTTGTGTATCCTTGCTTTGCATTCAGTCAGTATCAGTAGGAATAAAAAACCGGCCACAACACCTCCTCTGAGTGCCACAGCCATCCCCAGGCAGGCAGTAACCAACCTGCTAACGGGAACTTAGTGCTAATGTTAGCGTCAATCTAACAGATGGCTAAATAGCAGAGCAGTTAGCAGTCCTACCGGGAAACGAGGCAAGTTGCAGCGATAATAATGTACAAAGACAGACTATCCGTTCTTTAATCGACGCGTGTCGTCAAATTTAAATGATGTATATGTTGTATTATTCTTTCGTGTGCTTCATCGCGTAAGGCAACAGCTAGCTTGTAGCAGTAGCTCCCTTCCGGGTCTTGACTCGATATGAAAAACATTCAACAAGGTGCAGACAAAAACGTCAGCCACTGCAGGCGCACATCCGTTACACGACAGCAAAATTAACTTAACAGGCAGCACCGAAGTAAACGGAACAAATGTACACACTGAGCGACATTTCTCTAAGGTCTATATGCCTGTCATTTCTGCTAGCTTCTGGAGTAATTTAGAATTCTAAACCTGTCGAAACCTTCGGCTACTTGTCCCAGATTTTGGTCACGTGGTTTAAACTAAGGCCGGGAACTTCCGGTTGAAAGTGGTCACATGACATCCCTCCACGTCAGATGTCAGTGTCCCGGTTGACATATCCGCAGACAATAGTGATGATGGAAATGTTTGACACGTGGAACACACGTTATTTAACTGAAAAGAGTATTTTTTTATCCCTCGAAACACGTGTGACTTGTTCTACATTGACCTTTGTGGCTTTTCTATATTTACTTATCATGATGGTTCATAGTTTCACTAGAATAGAATAGAATAGAATAGAATAGAATAGAATAGAATAGAATAGAATAGAATAGAATAGAATAGAATAGAATAGAATGTCTTTAATGTCATTATACATATATGGCTTGAATTGAAATGAACAGGTATATCTGATGTTTATGTATGTTAATAAAAAAGAATTTGAACATGTGTATTATACAAAAAAAAATTGTAAATTATATTAATGTACCATGAACTGTCAGACACCATGGCCACATCTATGGGTTGTATTGTTATTAATGAGGTTTGTATTGTGGATGTGTGACAACATTTGGATGACCAAACATATACTTTTAGCGCAGTGGCAAGACGTGAAAAACAAAGTCCTATTTAAGGAGATACTCCATCCGGTAGAACAAAATTAAACCTGTTTTAAATGAAAGGTATGGATGCCTTTCAACATATTATGGGGTTTGTATTATCATAAAGTGCATACAAGGTCATAAATTAACCCCTTGTTTGCCAAAACTTGTTGAATTTCTACAATTCATCTTACTTGCCCCTAAGACAGTATTAGGTAAGAAATTAAAAGAAACTCCTCTTATTGTCAAGGTTTTTATTCATGAAACATCTGGAGGAATACAAAAGATGTCTAAAAAGTGCAATATTAACCCTTCAGACCCTCATTTTAACCCTTTATTACTGAAACATCAGTGTTTCTAAGCAAATAATTGATTCTTTTCCTAATTTCTCATCACTAAATGGGTGCACCTTCATGAAAACTGCTCCTAAGAAAGATGAGGATGTGCTTTCCATTTATTTTGGGCGTGTAGGGAGATAGGTTGAGAAAAAGACACATATTAACCCTTTATTTCCACCATACTGAAATCCACTAAAACAGTTTTTCATGTGTGCTGAAAATTATTGATATTCAAGGTTTTGAAACTGAAATAAAATGTCATATAAGGATTCTAATTAACTGATATTCTTATCCTTGTTTGTAATCTGCTGTCATTTACTTGAATGGGCCAGTATTTGAAAACTTAACCCAGTTCTTCCTATGGTCATATTTTCTTAAATCTTCAGCAGCATAAATCTGGTTATAAATCCCTTTCTGTATCCTGAGAATTAATCAAACCGTTTAAACTATTCAAGATAAATGTATACTAATACAAAATCACTAATAAAATAATATTAAAAATAACTTTTTTTTTCTTCCAGTGGATGTTCTGTGTGATTTGCCTTCCCATATGCACCTACCAATAGATGTCACTGCAGTTGTATGCTTTTGATGAGCCGTATACTATTTGTTCTAACATATTTGACTCTAATAATGTCAGTTATTTTGCAGCAATCCCTGCATATTACGTATTCCTGACGGTGCAGCAGGTAAATAGTTGTAAGATATGCTTGTAAACCTTGAATGGTCAGATACCATTCAACAGCCACATCATAGCATTCATTGCTCCAAAGTGAAAAATCTTGCAGCCTATATTTTCTGATGAATTGCTCCTTCTATTCTTGAGAAACATATGTATATTGTTCTGCCTTGTTAGCATGTTATTCATAGCTTCCTTTCAATTGATTTCCAGGTTCAGAAATAGAGGAATCCCCTCAAAAGGTTCGAAAACTTGTATTATCCTGCATAATCTGTCGGAAATCACTTGATGAAGGAGGGAAAGCTTCCTGCAACCCAACCCCACAGGGCATACAGACTATGATCAATGCTGCAGAAAAACAGAAGGATGATGTTTTAGAGCGGCTTCAGCCCCATTAAGGACCCAGAGGGCAGTTTTAAAGTTGCATTCCACAATAATTGCCGGGCAACATATACAAGTATAGGCAACCTAGAATTGACAGGTATATGATTGTCCTTCATCAGTAAAGTTAGATGAATGGGAGCACTGTGGAGCATCAGTTAGTGCCAGCCAAACCCATCTAGTTGTCAGGAACAGACCTGTGCTAAGTTTCAGACAGTTCTTGAAATGGGGCAGGGAACAAACCTGCATTTCGTCAAAATAATTGCCTAAGTCATTTTTTGCCAAAATGTACTTTTTGGCATTTCTCAAAACCTTCCCCTGCTGGCCACCCTCAGTTAAGTTGATCATGTTTATCTGTTTAAGATTATTGCCTATGTCAATTTGCCTATATCAATTTGGGGAAATTTTTTGTGTTTCCTGAAAAACCTGAAAAAATGACTTAGGCAATTATTTTAGGAAGGTGACGATATAATAAATTCGGCATTACAGGTTTAATTATCTCAGAATAGACCAAAGTAAAAAGAAAATCTAAATTTTAGTCAATATTACATTAAATATTGACTGTGGCTATGCATCACAAATGTTATTGAACATTTTCAGAATTTTGTCTCCAAATTAACTTTAAAATTGCACTGCTGAATATGTTTTGATAAAGTATGAGCACTGACCATGTGTAATCATTACAGTTGTCTCTTAATTCTGCTGCTTTTTAGCATCTTTCAGTCCTTTGATACAGCTTCAGGTGCAGAAATAGTTTTGGCTTGGTTTTCAGTCTCAACATAGAAAAATAAAATGGAGTCGTTCCAATAAACCACGAAGCTGTTGTATGGGAATATAAAGAAAAACTAGGATAAAAGACACTGTTTTGTCATCGTAATTCCACACATATTGACTTTTTTTTCCCCTTTTGAATTCGTTATGTCTTCATCTGCTCACAGAAATCAATCTGTAACACGGAATCGGAATCAGATTTCACGTGGTCTTTGAAACTTTAGATTTATTCGCAGGCCTTATGTGCAGCCCCCGCTGTTGGCTTTGTACGAGCAGACCCTCCGCTCGGGCGGCGAAGGCGGCGCTCTGGTTGCCCCGGGCCTCCAGTAATGCCAGCTGTGGTCATATGGAAGCAGTTTGATCCCCTGGCTGTCAAACGCCCCGGTGCCCTCCGTGTACGGCTGCACGGACATGCTGCTGGTTGGTATTAGCACCGCGTCTCCCATCGCTCAAAAGAGTCGGGATTGTGTGTCTACCTCGTCCCCGTTCCCATGAGAGTCGGATGATTAAGAGGAAAACTGCTGGAAAACAAAGTGGTCTTGACACTGACGCCATGTTAACATTCTGATCTATTTTCTGCAGATGCTCTTTGATGCCGTCCTGGTAACTTTCATTCTTTCGTTATAAAAAAACACCACAGGCTGAATCATATAGAGTTCAAACATCAGCTCATGCACAAGGAACTGCTGTGTTCAGGGTTTTTTTTTTTACCAATCAATCAGCTGTAAGTTTATTCTGTCACTGTTTTATCATTTTACACCATTTTCATCAAATATGATAGTTTATAAGGTCACTTAGTACTTTTATTATCTACTTATTATTACTAATAATAGTATCAGAAAGGTTGTCCATTTACTTACGTATATGTTCAGGATATTTGTATGTTTAGTTAAGTATAGGCTTCAGTCCTTCCTCCACCACTGCTTATTTGTTATATTGACTGATTCTTTTATTTTGTCATGTATACAACAGTTCCAAACCCTCATGGTTTTACACAACACCAAAAATACAGTTGCAGTGGTCACATTTTATTACATTTCATTATACAAATTACAGCTTGGTCTCAAACGAAATATTCCATCGTCTCTTCCAAACCTTGGAAAGTCAGATCTGCTCCTGAAGTCTTCAGTTTCACAAGGGTTTTTTGAATAATCATTCACTTCGATGAAATGAATATCACTGGAGTAAATTCCGTAAAGGACTGACAATAAATAAACCTTTGTTTCAGTTCACAGTTTATCTGGTTTGATGGTTTTTGTTTGTACTAAATGGTAGTGGTGACTGGGGTCGTAACCCTACCCATTTACTGTCACTTATTTATTTATTTATTATCTCCTGTGGGGTATACCCAGTGGTACCAACTCCTCTACCCTTTTGGAGCATTAATATTTGAATGTACCAGTAGAAAATAAGGTCAGACACTGCAGCAGAATGAAGCGTCATTATGATTAAAAGACAAACCCCTTCCACTTCCAGATTAGTTCCAAACATCTCCCAAAATAAATAAAAAAAAAAATGAAAAAAAAGGAAGTGTTTCCCTCATTAGTCAGGCTCTTCTCACAGCATCAGATTGACTTCATTATGACCCAGATTACCCTGCAGTCATTAGCCCATTGTTGGTGTTGTTTACATTGTTATTTTCCTGCTGATTTACATACATCAATTCACTGTTGCTTTAATTAATTCTTGCTCTGAAATGAACTGGGTCGAAGTCCCAGGACGATTCATTTAGGGTGGATATGATTAGGACCAGCCGCCAAGATCACAGGCTCCTTTGAATCTGTAAACACCCGCGTTAATTCTTCTACC
>JAPTYR010000001.1:30183046-30195665 GCA_029814505.1 Siphamia roseigaster | reverse complement strand
CCAACGAATAATTCATTCAATTACAATAGTGAACACAGTAATATTAATGAAATAACCACAGAAGTTGATCTTTAAGTCAACTGCCCCATATCAGAACAGTACAGCAGCAACAGTTGCACCTTATTGGTCACTTTCTCAGACTGCCTGCAGAAAAGTTATGTTGGATATATGCACCGAATGTACCGACCCATAGCAAAAGGCACCCAGGTCGACATAAGATGAACTATCGAACCTTTAACTGCTGGGGGGTGCAGAGGGCGCCTGAGCCCAGAGGCCAGTACTGCTCTGGCTGCAGATTGAAAATCATGGATGAGACTTGTGGTGGATTGCACTGACAACAATTTGCATGCATGAAATTTACAGAGAAGCTAATGAGATCCCCTCATGTTAATGTAAGTAGTTTTCAGTAGAATTTGTCCTACTGACACTCACTAATTGAATTTCTTGCTGTGCATTTATTGCAAGTCACTTCAACTGAGTTCATCGCCGTTATTTTCTCGAGGTTTCCACTTATTTTCTTTCTCCCCTCATACTTCCAGCTGTTTCACCTGCCTGCCTGCCTTTGCGGCTGTCTGCACACAGCACTTGCGTCCTAACATGAATTGACTTTGGCCTCGTGGTCGTGTTTCCTTGTCAGAAGATAAATTCCCTCAAAGGGGGAATCAAAGTTCTATTTTAACACGATGTTTTTGCGTATCCATGTAATTGATTTGGTCATCATAGGATGTGTTGCATTGTATTTGGGGATTGTTTTCAGAAAATAGGTACAGCTGGGATATAGAAGCTGTCATGTAGCTGTCAAAATGTTCACATTGGACAATGGATGGGTAATGCATACAATAAAATACAGTCTCAACATTTACACTCACACACAACCACTATGTCGGTTAAACTGTATAGTTGTGTATTGTAGAGATAGTCGATGGCATAAGGCAGTTTTTCGATGAAAATTAATAGTAAATGTAAGAAAAGCTGTCATAAATATGCAGTTTAACCATAAACTTGGACCTAACTTAGCCAATAGTTCAGAATGTTCCATTAGATAATTATTATAGGAAGAAATATAATTTAGTTCCAATAAAACCTTTAACCTTAACCAATGTAGTGAGTAACTGTTTTTTTCTTAAACAACCTTTAGTTTGATAGAAACCATAAAGTAGTGGACTGTGTGGTCTGATGAATCCAGACTGTTCCAGAATAATGGGTGCATCAAGGTGAGAAGAGAAATGGATAAAGTGAAACTATTGTTATTATCTGGTTTTCCTTCAGTTGGCTCGACAATGTTAAGAGTCTCAAAAATAAATAAATAAATGTTGTTACATTGCATTTAGCAGTTGTTAAAACACAGACAGAAACAAAAGTTTGGCTATTCAGGAAATTACCATATTTGGAAAAACAAGGTAATATGTCAACTGTTCCCTTATACCACATGTGTCGAACTCCAGTCCTCGAGGGTCGGTGTCCTGCATGTTTTAGGTATTTACCCTTTTTCCATAACATATGATTAACCCTTGAACTCCTGAGACTTTAGCAGTTCCACAGTAAAAAAAAAAGAAAAAGAAAAGCAACAAAATGAACAAAAATGAATAATAAACCAACAAAATAATAATTAGAAAGATGACCAAAGTAAGACACAAATGGAACAAAATTAAAGAAAAAAAAATAAAATGAACAATACGTAGAAAAATAAATAAAATAAGCAACAAAATGAATAAAAAACGAATAATAAACCAACAACATAATTAGCAAGATGAGCAAAGTAAGACACAAATGGAACAAAATTAAAGAAAAAATAATAAAATAAAAAAACTACATGTAGAAAACTAGACAAAACAAGCAACATAAGTAGTGGAAACTAATAAATATTTACAAAATAAATAACATAGAAAAATTTTCAAAAAAATTTACTAAAAAAATAAAATTGGGAAAAAAAAAAGAGAGAAATAACAACTAATATAATTTGGTCTTGGTAGTTCGTTTTGGCTTTTTTCTAAAGAAGTTGCTTTTTGATAAATGTTCCATGAACAAAATTCAGTACAAACACAGTAAAAAATAAAATAAAATAAAGGCAAAGGGTTGAATTTTTTTTTTAATATTTAGACTAAACCATCCATTCAGAACGCATCAGTTGTTAAAGGGTTAATATAATCAGCTCCTCATCAGTTCTGCAGAAGCCTGATAATGATAGAATGGCTTCCAGGTGTGATGGAAGAGGGAAACATCTAAAACATGGAGGACACCGGCCCTCGAGGACCGGACTTTGACATCTCTGACTTACTGAGTCTCTCAATCCTGGCACTTAGAATACTTAGCTTTGGGACTATCTTCTTCTTTTTTCTTTCTATCTTCTTTTTAAGTGCACAGAAATGCAAAAAAGCAAACATGAATTAGACCAGTCTGATTTTATATCAAGAATCACTCACCAAAGTCCTGAGTGTCTCTCTTCAAATCCTCCAGAAACACCACCTTTTTCCTGACCACACAGCCATAGCTGTAACCTGGAGGGGATACAAGCACGCACGCACGCATGCACACACACACACACCATGTTTGTATGGATTCATCCAGATGATAACAGGATTTCCACTTCATGTTCTTCAGTATTTCACCTTTCTCCAGTCCATCCATCACTTGCAGCCGGATGATGTCACCTTTGTGGAAATTTAGCATTGCACGGTCGTCTGTCACAAAGTTACGCTCTGCAATCACATAGTCTGAGTTCTGACAGGAAGAAAGAAAAGAGCCCCAACTGTTATTCACACAAATGTTCAACACACCGTCTAATTGTATATATATTTGGACTCAAGTCTTGAATATTTTGGATTTGCTACCTCTCCCACCAGCTGTTTCAGAGACGTCTGATTTAGTGACGGATTTTCCAGAATGTTTCTAGTTTAAGTATCTTTGTATTAAACTGGTAATAAGGGCCATGGCAATTTAGGATTTGCCTACGCGCCAATAAGGTCACAAATGATATAATATTACATTGTTTTTTTGTCCAATTAGTAACTTCCTCTGGCACCCCAAATAAAGCCAGTAGTATACTAGGTTCCAGTCTCACCTCCAAAACCTCAGACAGTACATTAAAAACTGTTGACCAATATTGTGTAAGTTTATGGCATGACCAGAACATATGAGTTAAGTCAGCTACATCTGTGTGACATCTAATACATTTATTGTCCATATGTGGGTAAAAGGAGGAAATCTTAGCTCTGCTCCAGTGCAGACGATGTACTACTTTGAATTGGATTAATCCCAATCTTGCACAAGATGTACTGCCATTTACTCTTTTTAAGGCCTCTGTCCATACCTCTTCTGAAATATCCATTCCAATCTCTTTTTCCCAACGACTTTTAACAGTTTCAATTTTAGCTGTGTTTGCTGACATAATGAGAGAATATAACTGTGCTGTACACCCCCTCACCCTGAAAGGGACTTCCAAAAGAGAGTCTACCAGTGATTTCTCGGGAAGTGCAGGGAACTGTGAACACTGTGATTTAGCATAATTTCGAACTTGGAAATAACGGAATAGATCAGTCCGTGGAAGACCATACCTATTACACAAATCATTAAAACTTGAAAAAGTTTCATTAACATAAAAATCACTGAGTTTTTGTAGACCTTTCCTATGCCATGCTGCAAACATCTGGTCCAATTTTGCAGGTAGAAAGTTATGATTATTACAAATTGGGTTCTGTAACAGAAGGGTTTGTTTAATGTTAATCTCCCTTCTAAACTGATTCCATATTTTTAAAGTAGAGATGACCACAGGATTAGATGTATACTGATCAACTTTAGTTGGTACGCTAGATGAGACCAGTGCTGATAAAGAGGTTGATACACAAGACCTACCTTCCAGCTCACACCAATCTGTATCTGGGGATTGCATCCAGTATGTTATTTTATGTATGTTTGTTGACCAATAGTAGCTTCTTAAGTTTGGGAGGGCTAAACCACCTTCCAGTCGCGGTCTTTGGAGAAATTCTTTAGATATTCTAGGATTTTGCTTGTTCCATATGAATTGTGACACTAATTTATCTATCTGAGTAAAAAAAGATTTGGGAAGGAAAATAGGAAGACATTGAAACATAAATAAAAATCTAGGTAAGATGTTCATTTTGACACAGTTTACTCTACCAGCAAGGGTCAGCTGCAGGATATCCCATCTCTGTAGGTCAGATTTAACTTTCAATACTAGAGGGGCGATGTTTTTGTTAAATAGATCCTGAAAGGTTGGAGTGATGTTAATGCCTAAATATTTAAAGCCGGCTTTTGATATCTTAAATGGTAAACTTTGATCTGGAATTTCCATGGCCAATTTATTTATTGGAAAGCATTCACTTTTGGATAAATTGAGTTTATAACCTGAAATTTGTCCAAAAGAATGGAGCACTGAAACAATCTTATCGATACATGTCAATGGGTCTGTTATATATAATAACATGTCATCTGCATATAGGGATAGTTTATTTTCTAATCCCCACCTGCATATGCCATTTATTGAGTGTGTAGCTTTAATTAAAAGAGACAGGGGCTCGATTGCTAGTGTAAATAAAAGTGGACTGAGTGGGCAACCTTGCCTAGTGCCTCTAGATAATGGGAAACTCTGTGAACGTAACTGATTTGTTATTACAGATGCTTTAGGAGAATAATAAAGAACCTGTATCCATTTTCTAAACATTACCCCAAAACCAAATTGTTTCAAAACAAAGAAAAGGTAGTCCCATTCCACGCGGTCAAACGCCTTTTCCGCATCCAATGACACCACCACCTCTGGGACCATATCTGATGAAGGGCTATACAAGACATTTAGAAGACGTCTGACATTTGAAAATAAAAACCTACCTCTAATAAATCCTGTCTGATCATCAGAGATCAAATATGGCAGTGATGTTTCCAATCGCATCGCTAACAATTTTGAGAGTATTTTGAAATCTGCATTTAACAATGACACAGGGCGATATGAACCACATTTGGCGGCGTCTCTACCTGGTTTTAAAAGAAGAGTGATTGTCGCTTCATTGAGAGATTCAGGGAGTCTGCCCTGGTCCAGGGATTCCTTAAACATAGTTAACAATAAGGGGGCTAACTGAGCAGAGAATTTTTTATAAAAGTCTATCGGGAAACCATCAGGCCCTGGGGCCTTGCCATTTTGCATGGCTGAAATTGCTAAGAGAATCTCCTCAATTTCCAGTTCCTTAT
The DNA here is from genome assembly GCA_029814505.1 of Siphamia roseigaster. Lineage (NCBI taxonomy): Eukaryota > Metazoa > Chordata > Actinopteri > Kurtiformes > Apogonidae > Siphamia > Siphamia roseigaster. The sequence continues at coordinate 30,190,463 of JAPTYR010000001.1, read as the reverse complement.
CTAAGTGCTCTTTTTGTCTGCTAGAAAGAGTTGGAACTTCTATACAGTCAAAAAATTTGCAGAAAAGTGATGGATCCTTCAGAGATTCTGAGTTATACAAATCAGAATAGTATTTTTTAAAAGTATCATTTATTTCCCTAGGATCTGTAGTATATTGTCCCTTGTCATTTTTTATTTCAGAAACAAATTGTGAAGCTGATTTAGACTTTAGTTGATGGGCAAGCAGACGTCCCGCCTTTTCCCCGTGTTCATAGATCCACCCACGTGATCTCAATAACAATCTCTCTGTTTCTGAAGTTGATAGCAAATTATACTCAGATTGTAAAGAAATTCTTTCTTTATAGAGTGAGGGATCTGGAGAGGAAGAGTACCTGCCGTCCAACTCGTATATTGCTTTGATCAACTCTTGTTTTCTCATCTGTCTAGTCTTGTTATTCAGTGCTGAGTAAGATATTATTTCCCCCCTTATTACTGCCTTAAACGTTTCCCATAGTAAAGATGGAGAAATGTGGTCTGATGCATTGTTATACAAAAACCTGTTTATTGCTATTGACATGAAATTGCAGAATGATTCGTCTGACAGAAATGCTGTGTTAAAGCGCCATTGTGGACGACTAGTGTAATTGTGCTGAAAGGATATATCTAAACAAACAGGAGCATGATCAGATTCTACTATAGTAGAATATTCTACCTTTACCACTGAACTGAGAAGTTTTTGATCAATAAAAAAATAGTCAATTCTAGAATAGGTATGGTGTACACTAGAAAAAAAGGAAAAGGTTTTACTATTAGGATTCAACCAGCGCCAAGGATCTACACATGCAATATGTTTAAAAAAATCTAAAAATTTGCCAGCCATTTTAGATATAGTGTTGGTCTTGGGGTTAGATCGATCCAAGTTTGGATTCATAACACAGTTTAAATCTCCTCCTAAAATCAAGAGATGCTTAGATAAATCAGGTAATTTGCAAATAAGTCTTTGTACAAAATTCTCATCATCCCAGTTGGGAGCATAAATGTTTACTAACACAACTGGAGTATGAAAGAGTTGACCAGAAACTATTACATAACGTCCTTGTGGATCAGATATAAAGTTAGAAGATGTGAATTGAATTTTCTTATGGATTAATATAGCAGTTCCTCTTGTTTTTGAGTCAAAGCTTGAATGGAAAATTTGCCCCACCCATTGTTTTTTTAAGCGAACTTGGTCAGCCCTTTTTAGGTGAGATTCTTGAAGGAAGGCAAAATCAGTTTTCAAGTTCCGAAGACGAGTCAATATTTTAGATCTTTTAACAGCACTATTTAGACCTTTCACATTCCAAGATACAAATCTGGTAGCCAAACCCCTCAACCTATTATCTACCATGCTATCAACCATAGCTATTTACAAAACAGTTCTTACTTGGCCATAGGTGTTGTAAAAAAAAAAGATTTAACGTTAATACATTTAGTATGGTATATAAAAAGAAAAAAAGAAAGAAAAAAGGTCCAGTCATTATCCCCAATATGAACCCCCAAAAAACTCCTTTCTCTGCCTCTATGGCAGCGCGCAGGATCCTCCCTTGTGAACACTTCCAACTATTAACCGTCAACATATGCACTGCTCTCGAGAGCTCCCATGAAATTAAGTGCCATGTTAAACTCTTGAAACTTTGTTTCGGTTTAGTGTCCAGTATTTTTATGTAGAAAACATAATAATGATAACTAGAATAATAGTAATTACAAACAGAAGAGAAAAAAAAAAAAAAAAAAAAAAAAGAAACATAAACAGGGCATTATGCCATTTCACCCAATTTATCAAATAAACCATTAGGCAGCTGTTACCTTTAAATAGAGAGGATGCTTATGAGGAAGGGGGGAGGAGTCTGCATGGCGCCTCATGAAGGTGAGGAATAAAGAGGGGAAAAAAGAAAAAAATAATAATAAAATAAGCACTGTCCTTATCTTCCATATCCATCCTCTTCTTAATAGCCAAAGTAGTACAGTTTGATGTATAAAACACAATAAGCAAATTGGTAGCAGCCACAGCAGTGTGAGAAATAGTCTACATTACCAGGCCGTCTTGTGAGGGGGAGAGGAGGCTAGCCCTCTTCCCCTTCAGCCGTGGTACCATTGCGCTGGGTCAGTTGCGCGCAGAATGCTTCTGCCTCCGACGGTGTCTCGAAGATCAGCCGTTTTTTGCTGTGAATCACCTGTAGACGTGCTGGATACTTCAGCGTAAACTTGATTCCCTTTTTGTAGAGATCCGATTTGACGCCGTTGAAGGCTGCACGCTTCTTGGCGAGGGCAGGTGTGAGATCTGGATAGAATCGTAGCGTTTTCCCCTTGTATTCAGCCGTATTCTGCCTGGCCCAGCTTAAAGCTCTCTCCCGGTCTCGGTACCGATGGAAGGCAACGATGATTGCTCTGGGAGGGCCCTCCTCGGGCTTCTCTCGGAGGGCTCGATGGGTGCGATCAAGGGTCGGAGGGTTTTCAAACACCTGCACCCCCATAGTTTTCATAAGCAGCTCGGATACAAATGTTAACATGTCCATGCCATTTTCGCTGTTCTCCGGCACATTAATTATACGGATATTCGCCCTTCTAGAGCGATTTTCCAAGTCCTCGACACGTTCTTGCAACTTGGCGTTAAAAGCCTGTAGATCAGCAATATCACGTTCGGCTTTGGATAAAGCTTCAAAGTTCTCACCTGCTGTTGTTTCAACAGATGTTACACGGCGGTCAATCGTATCCGTTTCCTGAAAGCTCGTTAGCGCCGACTGAATAGGTGCCAGGGAAGACTGAATGAGTGTCATGTCTTCTCGGAGATTAACCCGTTGCTTTTCCATTTCTTTCGCTAACATGATGGCTACTTCATTGCTTGATTCACTCGCCATATTAACTACCTTGCTGCTGAGTTTGTTTCTTTTCTTCTTTGTTTTTTGATGCGTTTGGCACATTTAGCCGTTTATTTTTGTAAATGAACAAAAATTATGTATGGAAACGAATAACTAGACATCGATGTCTTAAGTGCTGAGTTTAAAGGTAGTTAAAATCCAAATATTGTGGGGAGACTCGTCGACATGTCCGTCCTCTCACACGTTCAAACCGGCCACATAAATAAACATTTTAAACTGACACCAGAACTAATCTTCGGATCTTCCAATCGACGAACACTCAAGCCCTAACAGTTCTTTGCTAATTCCAGGTGATTTCAGGTGCAGTGACCGCAGTGGTTGTGTACCGAGGAAGTCAATCTGTGACGGCCACGCCCACTGCCACGACAGCTCCGATGAGCTAAACTGTCCCACACTAGCGCCTCGTACCATCGCAACTAAAGGCCTGAGGTGTCGGCAGGGTTCAACAGCCTGTAGAGACGGGACGTCCTGTGTGTCCTACGCCCATGTGTGTGACGGAGAGGTGGACTGTAAGGACGGATCGGACGAAGACTCATGTGGTGAGTGTCAGATGCGCTGTCGGCCGCGTGGACAGCTGACGCCGCTGGAGGTTTTTTAAAACGCTTTTACCATAAAAGGAACAGACTACAAGGTAACCCTTGAACTCCTGACACTTTCCACAGTTAAAAAATAAAATGAACAAAAGCACCCAAAGTGATCAATACAAACAGAAATGAATAATTAACCAACAAAGTAACAGGAATAAAAGTGGTGCTGGTCTGAAAGCCTGGTCCCGGTCATGGAGTGTTCAGTTACTGGAGTACAGTGTTCTCCAGTCGGTCTGCTCAGTCACCTTAAACTAGGTCAGGTTCACTTGCCATCCAACTCCAGGAAGACCTTCAGGAGACTCGTGTTAAACTTTGATACATCAAAGCTGTGGGAAGTTTGAGAACAGCATTCCTGGACGGATGAACAGTGTTGGGACAACAGACATAAATGGAACAAAAGTGAAGAGAAAACAAACTAAATATAGAAACAAACAAACAAAATCATAAATAGAACCCCCCCACCCAACCTAAACGGATGAGCATTTAGTTCCAGTAGTTTAGTCTTTTTGTTTTTCTAAATCAGTTTTCTTTTGACATCTGTTTATCTCCATACATCAGTTCATCAACTAAACTCAGTAAAAACTGTGGAAAAAAAAAGGTTGAGTTTTTCTGAATATTTAATAAACTAAAGCATCCATTCAGAATGTGTTGTGGCTTAAAGGGTTAAAACTGTGCTGTTTAGACGCCACAGGAGAGAAGGGGACTTCACTGACGGAGACGTCCTCCCAGATGTCCAAACCAAGTGTCCAGACTCCTCCTCCTGCTCCTCCTTCTGCTGCCTGGACTGTAGCGCCTCCTTCTGCTGCCTGGACTCCTTTGCTGTGCTCCAGCCCGTCCATGCTCTGTCCTCAGACGGACCTGTGCATTTCCTCCACACTCATCTGTAACGGCCTCAGAGACTGTCCTGATGGTTCAGATGAAAAGAACTGCATCAGAAAGTGTCGCTCAAAAAGTAAGAAACTACTCGGTCTGTTAGGTCGGTGTTTCCCACCCAGTGTACCGTGGCACATAAGTGTGGTCAGAGAAATAATCAGGTGTGCGGTGAAAAATGATTTGTCCTCATTGGTACTGTAAGTGAGTATAGGGTTATAAATACAACAGCACACACCATTGATTTACTCACAGCTGTTGAAGATTTGGGTCTGTCTTCAATTCCTGCAAGAGTATCATCTTTGTGTTTAACTAAAAAGACCCAGGTTTCATGCTACGTAAATCGAGACTAAATTTTGTAGATACTTCAATAAATGTATTTTTGTGATGTTTTTGTTTGCACCTTTTGATATTTCGATTGTGAAATATGTGCCGTGGCTCCAAAAGGTTGGGAAACACTTAGGGCTGCATGATGATGGAAAAAACTGACATTGCAATTTTATTTAGTCAAATATTTTTTTTAACCCTGCAATATATATTATGATATGAAAAGGTCCTCAGGAGGATAGAACAGCTGTTTGTGCTGATGTCAAAGGTCAAATGAGTTTTCCTCTGGTTGTGGAAACATTGCCTCAGAACTATAGACAGATGTTTCAGTCTCATCATTTTAGCCTAAATAATTCCAAGTAACTGTGGTTTTCATTTTTGGCACCAAGTCTTAGATGGTGATTTTGCTCTTGTTTGTTGCTCATTTTTCAGTGTTCTGAATCAGTTTGGAGTGAGTCTCTGCTGAGATGGATGGATGCATGTGATGTGCAGATTAATACCACACAGAAAAATATTTGAGCTCAGTATCGCGTAATTACATGACGTTTCTTGTAAATGTTTTCATGTTTCATTATTGTTACAACATGAAATGATCATGTTATTTCTTAAAACCATATCATGAAATAACATAACTTCATATTATAAAATCATAAATATGTGGAAATAGTTATAACAAGGAACTTGATGTAATTAAATACTAAGTCCAAATATTTTTCTGTGGCAGTAATACACTTAAGTTTTTCTCCATTACAGGATTTGTGATGTGACTAACTATCGCACACATGTACATTATGATGTTGATGCTGTTACACATATTGCAGCTCTAGTGTGTTCCTCTGCTTTGAAATACTATGTTCTACTTAAAAGTTCTGATTAACTTTTTATCTAAGGTCCAGGTTTTGTATAAAGGGTGTGACTGAGCTGAATATCTTTAACTCTGTTCCTCCAGATGAATTCCGCTGTAAAGACCGTCTGAGCTGCGTCCCACGGACACTGGTGTGTGACGGCCACGCCCACTGCTTCGACGGTTCAGACGAGACCAACTGTCCCAGTTTGAGTCCCCAGACCACTGCCGCTAAAGTCCTGACGTGTCGCAGGAACTCCAGACCGTGTGCAGACCAGACCCAGTGTGTCCTGTACAGTCATGTCTGTGATGGAGAGAAAGACTGTCGGGACGGATCGGACGAAGACCAATGTGGTGAGTGAACGGATGAAACTAAGGCCTTGGTCCGTTTCCATAGTTTGACTTTCCTGCATTTAACTCATATCTACTCCTGGTTTAACTTTCCTGCCAAAGGCCTGAATTCTCAATCTTTTATAGGAAAGTCTTGGAAATACTCTGAAATTCCAAGTTTCAACCATATTTTATTAGAGGACATTACTGTGGTGAAATTTTTCCTCATTTTATTGTGTAGAAAATAAAAACTAATGAAGGGACCATATTTGGTTCCTTGGCTACATGTGACACATGAGGAAATCAGAGGTGTGTGTGTGTGTGTGCACCGGTGTGGTGGTGGCACGCCGGCTGAGCGGTTAGTGCTCTTGCCTCACACCAAGAAGGCCCGGGTTTGATTCCTGGACCGTCTGGACCTTTGTGTGGAGTTTCCATGTTCGTGTCTGGATGGTATCCTCCGGTTTCCTCCATCACCCAAAAACATGTTTTAGGGTACACCTTCCAGCCAGGTGATTCTGACCATGAGCCTGGTCCTACAGCAGGAGATGGTCCCCAGGCTCCGCTACATGGCTGCCCACTGCTCCTCAGCAGTTTCCCCAACCGCATCATGGGAAGGATGAGTTAAATGCAGAGGACAAATTTAATTGTACAGTTGCATAATGACAATGTGCTTTACTTTTTTACTGTGTGTGTACATATATGTGATTTGTATTTGTGCTGAGTTTAGAGGTTTGACTTTTGTTTCCAGGAGCCGTGGACTTAACCACCACAGTTCCTACTGGGAACTCTGCCGTAAATGAATCTCCTCAAGTTGAAGCGTCTCGTCTTCCCAAACCGTCCTGTCAAAGCCCTTCAGTCCTGTGTCCAGACTCATCTGCATGTGTCCTCCAAACCCAGTACTGTGATGGACAGGACGACTGTCAGGATGGTTCTGATGAGGACTGTGTCGACACATGTCCCTTTACCAGTGAGTATTCGGAGGAGGACAGTGTCAGGTTCTTACTCCAGATACTATAAATATACATTTTTACAGTAGAACTGTAAAAATGTGGTTTACAAATGTCATCTTTTCCAAATGATGGATAGAATGAAGAGCAAGAACTGACTGGGTTTTGGGGGTTTACCATTTCTGAATTGGCCACAAGGGGACACTCAAAAGTTAAAAAATCACTAAACACACTTTTCCCTATTGACCTTTCCCAGTCATGTGACCTTTGTAAATGCGACTGCCATTTTGGACATGAAGTGGACTACGGTTTGAAAGCGACAAAGACAACAAATGAAAAACATGAAATAAGGAGCACGATGGAGAAAACGCCTCCACTATCCATCAACCAAGGCCATTTAGCCACATAGTCTGGAGAGAAGGGCTTGTTGCTTTTCCTTCCTGCAGGAACGGTAACAACACAGTAGTAATGCCATACAGGCATAAGTCTATGGCACAGACCCTTTGGGTTTTCGCTCACATCCAGGTGCTACCATGACTGCTTTGACTGCAACAATAATACAGAACACACTTGAGTATCTGTCGTTAAGGCCTGAAACTCGTCAAGTGGTGAGTG
>JAPTYR010000001.1:30117614-30129665 GCA_029814505.1 Siphamia roseigaster | reverse complement strand
ATAAATAAAGTTCAATTTTGAGAGAGTCATAGGTTACTTGATTTCTGGGGTCTATAATGGTGCCATCAGGAAGAGTGTACGAAGCACCCCTGAGATCCTGGTTCTGAAGTGCTCTGGAAAGGTTAGGAGACATAGGCTTCCGAGGGTCCTGTGAGGGGAGATTGGGAAGGCCAGTTATGACTTTGGAGAACAGAAAGTGTGTGTATATATATATATATGTTTGTGTATACACACACACACACGAACACAGGCACGCACACACTTTAGAAAGTTTTTAAATTATATAAAATAGAAAGATTTTTGCAGAATCTGTGGTGTAAAATATGATTAAAAATGTGTGAGTGAGTATCAATTATCACAATGACAGACAAATTATTATTTCTTTTGATTTTAAAGGCTGATTTCTGCTCCTGGCTAAAGAAATCAGATGGAAATTGTGTAGTATTTTTAATAAAATATCTGAGGATGAACAAGAGTCAGCCCCTGTACTTTCTAATTGTACATAACATATTCACATATAACAATACCATGCATGACTGTGATGCAGTTCTGGTGTTCAACTGCTATCTAGGACATTGAAATTGGACTGAACATTTGCCGTATTATTTCTCTTGATGTTATTGTTAAGCATAACTTAGATAAGACTTACTCTGATAACTGATCCATCAGGCAAAGTGTATGTGGCCCCACGGATTTGCTGATTTTGCAATGCGGCACCAAGCCTTGGGGAGGTGCGTGGATCTGCATATGGAGACACCAAGGTTCCGTCTGGCAGCCGGTATGATGCTTGCATCAGCTGTGGGTTTTGCAGAGCAGTCCCTAACCTTGGTGAAGATGGAGCGTATGGGGACCTAAAATGCATTGATGACTGAAATGATGCTTGTTGCAGGTTTGGGTTCTGTTGTAGTGCACTGTGGAGCTGAGGCCCAACTGGAGCATAAGGGTTACGTTGCTGCATAATTGGAGATCGTAAAGACGAAACACCCTGCAAACCAGTTCGGTGCTGCAAGGCATCATGGAGCAATGGTGCTGGTGCAGGTTCAGAGATATAATCATACGGTGTCACAACAGTTGGACCATATGGTGACTGAAGCTGTGGAAGCTGGTAAGAGCTCACACCTCTTAATGCCTGACCATGTCTTATAGCCCCAGAGAGCATTGGAGATGAAGGTACAGATGGGGCATATGGTGACACAGGCCTTTGAAGCGGAGACACAAAAGAGGCTCCTCTTAATGCCTGGTTTTGAAGAGCTCCAGACAACATTGGGGAAGAAGGAGGAATAGGCTGCTCATAGGGGGATGCTGGTCTTTGCAAAGGAGAGACAAAAGATGCATCTCGTAGAGCTTGATTCTGTAAAGCCCCAGACAGCATTGGAGAGGAAGGGGGCATTGGTTGCTCATAAGGTGACATTGGTCTTTGCAAAGGGGAGGCATAGGATGCACCTCGAATAGCTTGATTTTGTAAAGCCCCAGACAGCATTGGAGAAGAAGGGATCATTGGTTGCTCATAAGGTGACACTGGTCTTTGCAAAGGGGAGTCATAGGATGCACCTCGAATAGCTTGATTTTGTAGAGCCCCAGACAGCATTGGAGAAGAAGGGATCATTGGTTGCTCGTAAGGTGACATTGGTCTTTGCAAAGGAGATGCATATGATGCACCTCGAATAGATTGATTCTGTAAAGCCCCAGACAGCATTGGAGAAGAAGGGGGCATAGGCTGCTCATAAGGTGAAATTGGTCTTTGCATAGGAGAGGCATAGGGTGCACCTCTAATAGATTGATTATGTAGAGACCGAGACAGCATTGGAGAAGGGGGAGCAACAAACTGCTGTGACTGATCAAGGTAAGGATCAGCATAGGGGCTAGACATATACATGTCTGGTGTGTAAGCATGTCGAGGAGCTGCTTGGGGTGGAAGTGGTGATGACTGACGGGAAAGTCGAGGAGACAGACGTGGAGATGCAGGGTGTGGCATATGTTTCAGTGATGGCTGAGGAGAAGCAGGCGCCATCCTACGTAAAGACTGCTGAGCCATCAGAGGGCGTCCTCGAGCCACAGGGCGTTGAGGAAAACGGCCAGATTCCCTCCTCCCCAAAGGGGCACGATGTACCATGTGAGGAGAGTGGAAAGGTGAAGAATGTAGGGAGGAGTCTATTGTAAGAACTGAAGACCTACTGCTCCGTATAGAGGAGGCACGGAATGGACGGACATTCTGGGTTGGTGGGGGTACTGGGCGCCCGCGGAGACCCATAGGTGATGGCCTCACTGTACCTAAGGGAACATTCCCACCCATCCTAGGCCTGGCCAAAGGGGTAGGTTCCCTGAGCAAACGAGTAGACCGACGGGAAAGGCTGGGTGATGATGGTGCTGGTGCTGGCCGGGGGGCTGCAGGGGATACACTGCGACGTGAAAAGGAGGGAGAGGGAGCTCGAGTAGGAGATGCACGCCCTGGGGAATGTGGACGGGCAGCAGGTGCCTGTGGCTTCCGCGTTCCAAATGGACTGCGAGCAGGAGCAGGAGCAGGTGATGTAGAAGGAGGGGGACTTCGTCTCCTAATTGAGGCACGTGGTGAAGTGGGTGGAGAACGTCTCCTCATAGAGGTTCTTGGTGAAGGTGGAGGACTACGTCGCATCATAGAGGTTCTTGGTGAAGGAGGAGGACTACGCCGCATCATAGAGGGTGAGGGTGGCCGAGCTCGAGCCAGGGGAGATGCTGGTCTCTGAGGCTGCATTCTACGACGGGCAAGTGGGGAACCCATGGGGGAGACAGGAGGTGACATCCGTCTTGAAATAACAGAGGGAGCTCTTTGGACATTAACAAAGCCACTTCGCATTGGTTGTGGAGAAGGAGTTCGTCTAGGAAGTAGCATTGGGGAAGCTACTGGAGAAGGCATGACACCAGGATGGTGAGGCATCATCGGAGAAGACATCAATACAGAACGGCGGGAAGGAGTTGGAGAAGGCTGCAGGCGCCGGCCAGGAAGTGGGGACATACCTGCTTGCTTAATAATCATGGCAGTTGGTGTAGGAATTGATGGAGGGCCATATGCCTGCTGCTGACCCATAATCATCTGTTCTGCCATCATTTGCTGCTGGAAAAACAACAAAAATGTTGTTATTTTAAAAAGAAAAAGAAAAACAATTAATTTTACAGTTAGAACCATGCATTTACAGATTTCTGATCAGAAAGATGCGCCATTAGTACAAGACAACATAACATTGTTTTTTCCTCAAACACAACACCACTTACTCCATAATGTAAGATGTATTGTTTACACATAACTGCTGTCAAGATTTAATTAATTAAGAGATTATGTAACAGTATAAAACAAATTAACTATTAAGATCTCTTGTATTATTAGAAGAAACAGCCATTTCCACACTTAAGTTTTGGTAATCTGATTCCTCTCACCTAATGTAGTGCAGCACATACGTATATAAAAACCCAGCCCAGCATAAGAGTTATGAGTTCTGAACAATATTTTACATTTTTCTGTATTGTGTACCTAGCTCAGTGTTTTTTTATTCTCTCTTTTTTGTGTAGCAGAGTCTAATTTTGCACTATTCTGAATTGAATTCCACTCACTGCTTGATTTTGAGAAATGCTACAAAGTTGGCAAGATGCTCAGACTTGGGTGAGGGATGAGGTGGTTGTGTTTGATAAGTGTTGTTCAAGGATATTCACAGGACAAACAATCACAAAACCACTCTGTATAGTGAATCAAGAATCTGAGAAAGATTTGTACTGTTACCATGCAAAAACAGACACCTGAAAAGGTCTATATTTCCTCCATTTTATCTTGTTGTTATACCATTTTTTATTCTGTTATTACACACCTTGGATGTTTTATTATTTTTGTCCACATCCAAAGTGACAGACTACTCAGTCAAGGTATTAGTAAAACCGTTTGCTGGATATTTTAACAAAGCAATATAGGACAGCACACTAATGGTTTCAGTTGAACGTTGACTAGATTTGCCTCCAAATGAAAGACGCCAATGACGAACAGGTCAGCTACAGCCCACTGATTATAGGCTAGTGTGTTATTGAAACATATTTTCAATATTAATTTAATGATGTGGAGGAATCCCAAATTTTAACCCTTTTGCCAATTGGGTTTTTTTATATATTGAATTTTGATATCAAGATTTCAAAAAGCTGTCTGTTTCATTCAGTCATTGCTTGATGCAATATTGCAACTTTGGTGGTTAAAGAGTTAAAACAGAGTTCCATATTGAGTCATTTTGACCTTTAAAAATGTGGATTTTATAAATATACCAGTTTTCTGTGTGCACTTAAAAAACTTAGACTAAAAGTTTCTTTCTATTTAGACAGTAGTTGCTCACACCATTATCTTTGCACTTTATTTGTATTAACAAATAGATAAGAATGTCCCTCCCTCCAGAATGGGTTTAGTAGACATAAGGAACAAAATGCTTACTAGCGTTTTCAATAGTAGCTCTAACAGTGAGGAGTGTTATGATATTTAAAATCAATACTCACACAGGAGAGCTATCCTGTAATACTGAAGAGTGTAAAGATATTCTAAATCAAGAAGCAAATAAGCAAAGTAAACATACCTGCGGTGAAATCATTTGTGGTGCCATCATTGGTTGCTGTGGTGCCATCATTGGTTGCTGTAGTGCCATCATTTGCTGGGACATGAGTTGCTCAGGTGCTGACATAACTTGTTGGGGCATCATTGGTTGCTGTGGTAACATTTGTGATGGCATCATTTGGGGAGCCATAATCTGTTCTGGTAACATCATTGGTTGCTGTGGTAACATTTGTGATGGCATCATTTGAGGGGACATACTCTGTTCTGGTAACATCATTGATTGCTGTGGTGACATAGCTTGTGCTGGCAGCATTTGGGGGAGCATACTTTGTTCTTGTAACATCATCTGTGGCTGTGGTGACATAACCTGAGATGGCATCATTTGGGGGGACAAGCTCTGCTCTGGAAGCAGCATTTGTGGCTGGGGTGATAATGCCTGTGGGGGAATCATCATTTGTTCCTGAGGGGGCATTAGAGTTTGTTGCTGTAACGGCATCATCATTTGTGGTGATGCCATCGGCATTTGTTGCTGTAATGAGATTGTATCAGGAAGCTGACCTGGGAGTATCTGGTCTTCATACTGGATTTCTGACATGTTTTCAAATTCTGGATCAGGTGGCAAGGTAGGTGGAGGTGGGAGAGGTACATCTAGACGTTCTTTCCCAAAAAGGCGAACTTGAGGTCTGGGCACTCTGAATGTCATATCACCTCCTTGGATCCCACCAGTGTCTACCCCATACTGATCCAATTGGCCTTGGCCTACTAGTTGGCCTTGGCCTACCAGTTGGCCTTGGCCTAACAATTGGCCTTGGCCTACCAGTTGGCCTTGGCCTAACAATTGGCCTTGGCCTACCAATTGGCCTTGGCCTACCAGTTGGCCTTGGCCTATTAATTGGCCTTGGTCTACCATTTGGCCTTGGCCTACAAATTGGCCCAACATTTGGCCTTGGCCTACCATTTGGCCTTGGCCTACCATTTGGCCTTGGCCTACCATTTGGCCTTGGCCTAAAAATTGGCCTTGGCCTACAAATTGATTCCCGTACATTGCCTGTACTTGATCCATCCCCTGCCCTCCAAAGCCCAACATCTGTTGGCCTCCCGTTGGCAATCCCATGACCTGCTGGGAGCTGAAGTCTTGGAGGGGCATGCCAGTATCCATATAGTTGAGTTGATAATCTTGTGGAAATCCTCCTTGCATTCCCATTGCTCCTCCATAAGGGTTCTGATAATAGCCTGCCTGTCCGCTATCATAGTAACCCATTGTGGCTTGCCCATCACCATAGTAAACTCCTTGACTCATATCATTTGGATAAATCTGAGCCTGAGGATCAAGGTATCCATCTACTTCAGTTGCATACATATGGTCTGCACCCATTAGTGGATAATAGTCAAGACCCTCATCGCCATATCCTGCCATTTGCTGCTGTTGCTGGTAATCATAATAATCAGCTTCCTGATTGTCATAGTATTCTTGGGAAGTGGCATAAGGGTTGTAATAGTCCCCCATCCCATCATCATACTGACCGCCTTCATAGTATTCTGCATTTGGATCATACATCCCTTCTTCCTCATAGTATCCAAGGTCTTGATAGTCTGCTCCCCCTGTTTCATTGTCATAGTAACCATACTGACCTTGACTTTCATATCCAGCAGCTGCTTCCTGTCCATAACCACCATACTCATCATCATAGCCTCCGTAACCTTTCTGGTGGTTTGAATAATGCTGGTCATAGCCATACATGTCTCCCCCATGGTCATAACCATCATTATGGTAACCATGCACATATTCTCGCCGGCTGTGTCCTCTCCGCCCTCCCCACCCATTATGTCCTCCCATTTTATTTGACAGAAATCGTTGGGTCAGCCAGTTTGTTGTTGCTGCAACCCTGCCAAGCAATACACTTCTGTCCCTAAAACCATTAGGTGGGTTTTTACCATCCTTTTTATCAAATAACCCTTTAAAGAAGCCCCCCGTGTTCTCATTTGCCTTTTTTCCACCTCCTAAACGAACCAACATGTAACTTGGCTTTCTCCCACCATTTTGTGCGGCCTCCTTCTCTTTGGCTTCCTTCTCTTTTTTCTTTTTTTTGCTGGCATTAAATCTCATCAAGAAACGAGAGCGAATCTTCAGCATGGATTTGCGACGCTTCTTCTTAGCAAGGCGATTTTTTCTCTTCCCCAGTCCAAGAAATAATCGTGAAGTACTTTTTAGTTTCTTTCTGCTGTTCCTGCGTCTCTTGAAGCCAGAAAACTTCATGAACATTCTGGACATGTTCTTCAGGCCTCTCTTTGGAATTTCTTTAATTGGAACTTTAGGACCCTCCTCTTTTTTCTTTTTCTTCTTCTTGTCTGACTTCCCTCCTTTACTTTTAGATTTCTTTTTGGATTTGCTGCGTTCATCTGAATCTTCATCATCTTCGTCATCTTCATCTTCTTCCTCTGACTCTTCATCTGAGTCTTCATCTCGTTTAGACTTACCTCCTTTCTTGCCTTTAGCCCCTTTGCCTCCCCGTCCCTTTCCTCTCTTGTCATCCTCTGAATCCTCATCTTCGTCTTCTTCACTAACATCTTCATCCTCTTCCTCATCACTCAGGAGCTCTTCCTCATCCTCAGACTCATCCTTCTTCCCCTTTCCTTTTCCTTTCTTTCCATCATCTTTTCCCTTGGGTGGTTCCTCCTTTCCCTTTTTCCCTCCTTTCTTGTCATCCTTGACACTTTTCTTATCATCCTTAATGGACTTCTTGTCATCTTTTCCACCTTTTTTGTCATCCTTCCCTTTCTTTTCCTCCTCTTTCTTTTTCTCTGGTTCAGGCTTTCCACCTTTTTTGGCATCTTTCTTGGGGTCTTTCTTGAAAGGCATATTGACAAGTAGCTAGTATCACACCATGCCCTCTCACAGGATACAATGCTATAAACCTTTAGACACATGAATACAAAAATATTAAATGTTAATACATTTATATGTCAAGAAACAACGTTTAGTCTCACATCAAAGTATCAGGACAGTGTCACATAATAGGAAATATCAAGAATCTGACCTTCCGAAGGAAGAAGATTTGTTGTTTTAGATATGCGTGATTGACTCAGTGCTTGTATTGTATGTGGGTTCAGCACGAGGACAAGTCCACCTGGCCAAAGTAGTTCTGTATTGCCCAAATCTGGTCCCCATGAAGGCTACTGTGAAGAAATGCATTGATGATGTCAGTATATTTTTTCATGCCCACAGGAAAACTGCATAAGTAAATAATAACAATTCTAGCCGGTATACAGGGTGTGTGAAAAGTAACTTGAAAATCACTCCGAGAGAGCAGACTCTGCCAAGGCAGATCAGCCCCCAATACCCCTTTCACTTCTGCCCTGACCTACTGAATGAAACACACACGTGTGCCCACCCCCACATACCTCCACCAACCACCAATCATGTGTTCCTTGTGCCAGTGTCAACATTTCCAGTAAATTTCAGCCAAATCCGTCGGTAACTTTCTGAGTTATCTTACTAACAACAGACAGACAAACACCAGCAAAAACATAACTCCACTGTTCCGTGGCGGAGTAACTAGGGATTAAACATTGGTAATTGAATCCTATTCCTATTACAAATTCATTAAAACAAATGATACACGTTCTTTATTACATGGGGAAATTAAAGTACATCTTCATATTTCAACATAGGCACTGGTGGCATCAAACAGTTTCCTTAAAAGGTCAGGAATGGAATCAACAACCTTCTATAGAATGTCCTCTGGGATAAGTCAATAAGAAATAAAACAATTAGAAAATAAGAAATCACCATTTGTGTTGCCTGTTTAAAAATGCTTTCGTCATGACTTCAGTGATATTACAAATTCTATGTGCAATTTCTAATGCCTAATTACTTTTCACCCATCCTGTATTTTGACTGTAATCTTGATGCCACATCCCCAAACATGTAACAATACTATAGCACATTAGGGTGGTGGATTTAGCAGGGTCATCCTCCACAGACTGTCGTGTAAACTTTACTTAAATACAATGTTTCACTACCTTCCAACGTCAGGCTCTTGTCTCACACTCTTACATGTTTAATACCACTACAAGATCTGTAGAGATGTATAGTCTAACATGCTACATCTGTCTTAACACTGACATTGACCATATCAAACTGGTAACCTGCCATTGCAGAAGGAAAGGGCACTTTGTATTTGATTCCACTACTTAATTCAGTTTTTCTATTATCAGTTATCAGTCCTTGATTCATTAAAACTGGCTGCCAAACCTAGATTTCACTGCTGCAGCAATATCTGGCCTCATGATGCAATAGATGATGCTTCTGATGAGAGCTGTACAAGAGTAGGTTTTAAATAAGTTTAAATAAATAAATAGAATAGAGCATTGGTAAGAAGGAGAATTCAAAGATAAAATGATGAAGATGATGAGGCAGAATCACATTTTGAAGAGAAAAAATTTGATCTTGAGTCTCATGAAATCTTATGTTACACAGATTTCCAAAATATGTTTTAAAATATGAAACTCCTATCTGTTCGAGATTCCTTACCCCTACTCTTCAGACTTTTGATCATATCACAAAGATGTCTGTTTCCTTAAAAATACCGAATCTGACCTTTACAAAATCCCTTCTACAGAATCCACCTACTACCAAGAGATGCTCAATTACACAGTAAGGTTTAAGGGTCAAGAAATTCAAAAGCATGAACAAATCTAATTCTAATTCTGCCCTTATATCCACAACATCCATTATATTTGTAAAGCTTAACCTTACTTTGAAATATTACAGAAACAGTTGTTGCCTTTATTAATGTTTCCAACAGCAAGATCCTTGTGGCATATGAGTTCTGTGAAAGTAGCTGTAAATACTGCAAAATCAAACACACAACATGTGCAAGCATTAGACAAAGCCAAGCTACACTTCCTTCTGTGGTCCAGTTTGTCACCTGTGGAGTTGTGGTACACGATAAACTCTCCTGGAAGCGTCACTACATTCAATCATCGAGACAGTTTTCTGTCATCTTCAAAAAGGATGTGAGGTGGTGGTGATTCAGATGGTTTCTGCAGTCTTCTAGTTTGTTATATCCTCGCTGAATATTTCCTCTAAAGCGCTGACAAATTGCAAACAACCCCTGGACAAAGTCTTGAGGTCTCATTCAGCTTCTTCTTCAGACGTACTCCATGCAGTGACGCTCACTACAACACATTCCTTCACTCAACACAGTGCTCTGTTCACACGGCCCTCCTCGGAGTGTGTGCGCGTGTGAGAAAGTGTGTCAGGTAGAAAGACAGAAAGAAGGGCAGATAGGCTGCCTGATTGTGTGTGTGTGTTTGCATGTGGGTATAAATGTGTATGTGTGTTTGAGGAGTTCCTCGCGGCAGGCCGTGGAAGGAGTCTTAATTTGTCATCTGGCTCTACAGGTGAAACTTGAGAGCTCTGGGCTGCTAAGGGGGCGGGGCATAAATAATACAAAAGGTCGAGAAACAGAGAGAGACAGACAGACAGATGACATGGGATGCAAAAGATAAGCCTGATTGGCAGTAAGACGCCATCAAATACAAAACAGTTCATGATCATTTCTGTATCATCAATGGATTGGGTGCAAACTTTTGCATGGGAGAAGTTACACTGACACACTTTTAGACAATCTAACCCGAAACTACAGCACCTCTTTTTCCAAGTGTAGCATATACAAGCAGATGAATGCTGTATGTGTGTATGAGCAAAGAGCAGAAGAAATGTTATATTTAAACAGCATCAGAGCAGTGCAAGCAGTCACCACCACCCGACTTTCCCATACGTAACAGCAGGAGAAGAAGCAGAGGTAGGAGAAACACCCACTTGTTAGATACATGACGTCTTCCCTCAAGGTATCAATAATAGAGGAATGACTCTTGCAAACACACACGCACACACAGCAGTGAAGGATCAGTAACAGGGCTGTGATTATTAGTGCCATCAACCAAATTATTTCTCTTGCAGAGGGAAGGGGTCGGATTGCCAGATCTGTCCTGTTACTGGGTATAGGTGTTAAGTTGCCAGATCCTGATCTTTTGGTCTTGGTGTGTAAGTCTATCTGATCATTACCAACCAGCAAAGAGCACATGAAGATAGAACATGTGTGGAGTTGTGTGCACAGTCATTGTGGATTTGTCTTTGAGTGTTCCATGAGTGAGTGGGAGCACATGTGTGTTCGATAGGCCAAGAGCATGATGAAAGAGTAATTTTTCCCCCGGATTTCCCACGCTTTGTCTCTAACCACACATCCGTCTTTGAAGCCGAATGAATAGACCCCATCAAATGTGAAAAAGCTCTGACTTGTAGCCAGTCTGTTTCCTTCCCAAAGCAATCGCTGCTGGCAGGTGGTCTTCCATCTTTTGATAGAATTTGTAGAGAAGAGACAACATAGAGAAACTGGGATACATGCCCAGGAGAGAAAAGCTAGACTTATGATCGAGGTGGACTTGATGAGGCTCATCAAAAGCATTCAAGTCCGAAGGGAAAGCAGTAGACCATCTTTGTCACTTAATATACACACAAACACATGCACACACGCACACATCATAGTAATATGCTGCTATCTAGTGGACCAGTATTACACCTGCAGCACTTAATAGCTCAAAGCTCGTCAGGTAAGTTTACAACTCTGCCGCAGGTGCTTAGCTTGACCAGAAAAGTAACTCATTTGGCATCGTTTTACATAGCTGAACACAGTCATTTATAAACAGAGGTAAGGGAATACAGTAGAATTGCACAAACAGGGTAGAAACACTCCAGGGAGAGGCTTTCTGTTGTAGGAGAGATGTAATAGTGTGTAGCAAACAAACTCATCCCATCCTAGTGTAGATACAAACCCTACCTCTGCTCCAGCTGCACAACCAAACTCTCCACATGTTCACGTCACTGGAGCTCCGTAGTCACGTTTCCCCATCATCTTTAAGGTCAAAAAATAAGGGAAAAAAATTAATACTAATAATAATAAATAAACACATTAAATAAAACCGTGTCTAAATTGTAATCACTTACTCAGCTCCGTGTCCCCGCTGCTCCTCTAGCAGGACTCAGAACAACAGGGGTCGGTCAGGAGGGATGAAAAGTGTGCCACCGGGAACGGAGGATGAATATTTAACGACCGCTATTCTTCGATGAACGGCCGGGGGCTTGAGTTCCACAGACGCCGGTGAGACATGAGCACCGCGGGTGGGCAGTGTCGGTCATAAACGGTGGTACACGCTGACTGATGTACACACAGTGGTAAGTATGCAAATTAATACATATCGTGTATTTAACGTTAATATTCTTTATAATAAGTACGAACTGCTAGCTTAAAAGTGATATAGCCTAGCTTAGTGTATTAGCAAAAAAATGGCGTTGTCTCGTGTGAGTTGACGCTGAAACTGATAAAGTTTGTCAGACATCTCAGTTGTCTCTTTTTTAGGGACCGAGCCTGCACAGGGTCGAGTCCTCTCTACCCTCTCACACAGTGAGAGAGAGAGGACTCGGCCCG
>JAPTYR010000001.1:28549995-28572493 GCA_029814505.1 Siphamia roseigaster | reverse complement strand
TTCCACATTCATTTGCAATGGGACTGAAAAATAAACGTTTAAAACATTAATAATTATAAAAATATAAATATTACAAAATTGAAAAATACAAAGCACACATTGCATAAGTAAGACCTACGCAACGCAGTTTGAATGAAGTTTCTACGTTACGCTGTTGAGGCCCTATTAAGTCTGCTGAAGAATAATAAGAAGAAGAACAGAAGAACAATAGTGTGCATTTTAATGCACACTAATAATAATAATAATAATAATAATAAACCTCGCCCCCTCACAAATGTTTTAGCTCTTAATGGACATTTCCCTCTCAAAATGTGAGACTGAGGGTTTGACCTTTCAAGGTCACTTAAGGTCATAGGTCATGATGCCTACACATAGTTTCCTGTCTGTCAACAGTAGTAACTGAGTACCTATCCCCACTCTTTTTGGCGTTAAGACCATTTAAAATATGTGACCTTGATTTTGACAACATCAAAACCTCCATGTTGAAGCCCATGCCAGGTTTCCTATCTGTCAATAATTGTAACTAAGACTCTTTCTCCACCTGAACCAGTTTCTTTTGTTTTTTTTTTGTGTTTTTGTTCTCGTGTCTTTTTAACTTATTTTCCTATTGCGTAGCACTTTGGCTTCCCCTGTGGTCTTTTAAATGTGCGACACAAATGACGTTGATTGACTGATTAATTTTTTTTTCTCCATATGATGGAGAAATCCCAAATTTCAAGACCTTAATTATCAATAATTCCAAAGTTCAGACAATTTGAAGTTTTTAAGGGGGACCCGATAATTGTGACCAAAATTACAACTTTAAATTTTGGTCTGGGCCAAAACACAGTAATGTCCTGTCAGCGACAGATACAATTTGACAGATTAGTGTTGCTAAATGACCCACATTTTTAGTTTTAAAGTAATTGGTCCATAAGGGACTATCCAAAGAAGGAAATACTTGATATTGAAATAAATGTTTGCATGGCAATCAGTTAAAGCTCTGTCTCTGATGGGATATTAATGTGTTTTGACCTGTCTAATTTCAGGTTCTACAACTTTTTTGTGTGTGGAATGGGTGAACATAAGTAACCTCTTAGAAGTTTGTGATGAACAAAATCTCAACTTTGTCATTCTCTGTAACATTCAATTATGCATTTTAATTCAATATTTTTACATTTCTTAGGAATATAGATTCCTGTGAAATGATTCTGAACATTTCAGACCTCTAGCTCTGGCTTTTCATTAGTTATAGAAGCTGAAATTAGACAAAAATGTACAGCCTGAATTTTGGAGTCAGTTTTCAGGTCCCCCCCTTCTTTAAATGGTCTTAACTTTGGAACTATTTACAATTAAGCCTTGAAATTTTGGATTTTTCCAACACATATAATGTTCTATAAGTATGTAAACATTTAGAAAAATCTGAGGGGGTCAGGTGGAACCACTGGAGGAAATGATATGGAATGACCCATATATTCAGTTAACTAATCACTGTAAAAATCGAATAAATTGACTTTAAACTAGCTTACAACTTTTAAAACTTAAAACTGGTACACACTTAAAAGTTGTAAGCTAGTTCACTTAGAAATTTTAATATAATTGCTTTCCTGAATTTTTCAAAGTCAACTTATTAAATATTACAGTGTAATGGCATAGTGCAACTTTTATGTCAGTTCCAGAATGACATTTTCTCTTTATTGAACCTTTAAGTGATTTGTTATCATTCATTACTGGTGAATCAATGTTGTTGAAGACGACAGTGTTTCCATGGTAACTACACAGCCTCGGAACGTCCAAATGTGTCATGTCTGATGACCATGAAAAGATGAAAAACTGTATTTTACACCAATTGTTTCAATACATTAATAGGTTTAGTCGTTCAGAAGTTGTTAAGTGCCTAACACCTTAAATATAAGTATGTAAAAAAAGTTGGACATTGATTAATCCATCATCATGATTAATCTGATTAAAATTTTGACATAATTCAGTGGAACAGTTGTTTACAGTTTTGTTGAAACTGTTGAAGGTGTTGACTACACATGTTAATTGGATAAACATTCATATTTTTGCGTATGTTTTGGATATTTTATCATATTTTTGGGTGGGTTTTTTTTTCTTAATTTTGGAAGAGTTTTTGAATAGGTTTTGAATTTTCTGCATTTTTTGTGTTAGCTGATTTTTGGGGGGGATTTTAATGGATTTTAACATACTTCATATTTTTTGTGTTTCTTTTTGTATTTTTGTGTATTTTATGGGAAATTAAAGTAAAAAAAAAAAAAGAAATCCTGACTCAGAACAGTTGACTGACTTATCTGATTATACATTTTAATCAGTTGACAGCCCTAAAAAAAGTCAACATTACATTAAGTGGAGATAATCAAGTTGACTATTGTACATAATAGTACAATAGATAGATTTCTTTTTTGTGTGTTGCATATTTGCGACAGTAGGCATTAAAGGGTTAAACATTTTAGATCAGGAGATGGTTTTGGTCGCAGGTGGCTGTTTGGGTCTTTAGATTGGATACAGGTCACAAAAAAAAAAAAAAAAAAGATATGGGCCACATTTACCTACAGTCTGAATGTAGACTTAGTACAAAGTGACAGAAGATAGAATTCCAGGGGAGAAAAGAGAAGCTTTGGGAATGGAGAAACTAGAGGAGGTGGAAAGAAGCAGCGGCTCAGATGAAACAGCATGAATCCCCATCCATTTCAGCACTGGACAGCTCCTCACACAGCACTAGGCCAGTATAAATAGATCCCCTACTTTAGAGGAGTCTCCAAAAAAGTGCTTTATGTGCTCCACGCGCCTCCTGCCCCTAGAGAACAGACACACTGGTACCTGATGGCGCCTGATAACCATCTTTTCTCAGTTCTTCTCCATTTGTTTTCTTAATTTAGGAAGCCTCCACTGTTCACCAACAACACTATGGTGAGAAAAAAACGACATTTTTCCTTCCAAAGTCTCTATCACAGGCACCATTACATTTTCAGATAGACGATACTACCTTGGGTGCAGGATCCCATTAACCCCGTCACTGACCTGGAGAACTGGAAATACTATAGCAGTGACACCACCAATGTAACGCATAGACAGTTGACATGAACAGCTTTGATTGATTTCTTTTAATTCAAATATAACATTAAAATCGAAACCACAAGAAAGTTTCAAATAAAAACAAAAGAAAACATATTTGTAAAGGACTAGAATGAACATAAACTTCTGTACTCCCACCCATTTAACCCATCCATCTACTGACCCATGTCAGATTCCATAAGTAACGCAACTAATCCTACACATATTAAATTAAATTATAACTAAGCTGTCATGTTCCTGTCTCCTCCCCACTCCACACCTGTGGGCAATTGCTCATTAGGTGAGTTTATAAGCCGCCTCCCCACAGTCCCCGGCGCGGACTCATTGACTTTCATTTTTCCTTCATTGTGGCCACAGCTTTGGTTTTCTGCAATAACCTGGACATTCATGTTGTACCACGGGTCCTGGCTAAACCCATTAGGTATGTGTTGTGTTTTGTCTCATGGTTTCTTTTTACGGTTTTATGTTAATACATCTGTTTTCCTCCAACACCATGCATTGGGATCTACCCCTTCAAGCCTCCATTGTAACATAAGCATAAACACAAATAGTGTTGCCAGGCACAATAAACCCCGCCCCTCATATGTATTCTAGCTTATTTTGGCAGCGAACCAGCTGATGTCATCATGTGAATGAAAATATTTATAGATGCATTTCTGTAAATGCATTTCCATGTATTATCTAATGCACATTTTGAAGTTTTGGATCGCAAAAAGTTAATTGCATAATTTTAAAAAAATCTAATTTGTGCTGAAAAAGTATGCTAACTTGAGTTCTTCTGTGTCGTCTTGTTAATGTAATGTACCTGTAACCATAGGCTGTGGTTTTTACATGGACTGTATGGAAAGAGCCAGTTAGAAGTGTGTGTTCAAGGCGACTAACGGTTTATATTTAATCCTAATATTCCTGTAAAAAAAAGTTTGGATGCATCACACTCCAATACATACACTATATGGGCAAAAGTATATGGGCACGTTGAATTCAGGGGTTTGTTTTCTAACAGGGAGTTGGGATACAAAATAATAATGATGAATGTCATAATATAATTCTATATTGTGATAAATATCATCTTATTGGTTAGTTTGGTTTAGATTACTGTCTTTGCAAAATGGCTCAGAGATGGTTTTTACTTCATTTTTCTTCTACATTGATTTTGCTTTTATTTTATTTCTTTTTACTCATGATGACTATAGTTTTAAATGTCTAAATTCCAAAAATATTTTTCTTGCTGTGACTGTAGATAATAATTTCCTAGCACAACAAACTATCTACTTTCTTCACGTCATCTAAGAAGAAAAACTCCCATGAAATTTAAAGGAAATATTGCTTATTTTATCTCAAATCAGCATGAACGGGACATCTTGCAGCTGTCGACATGATGTGTCCCAGTATTTTTTTGTTCATATAGTTTATGAACAGGAGGAGGTTTGGAAGATGAAACTGAAGAATCCAGATAAACTCTGAGACTCCTGTGAGACTGCTTTCTTTGCATTTCATCCATAAATTATTTGAGTCAATGCTGAGACTGAGCTCATGGGAGTCAAACAAAATATTCATTTTTGTCCCCAAGGCTCCTGTTTATTCAAATTTAAACATATGTATAATTCCTACGTTATTTTGTATGCGACAAGACTTGTATCCAAACACAATCTCACATTCCCGTTCTTATTAAATGATAAAAACGATGCAAACCTTTATCATCAGTCGGTAAACTCTGCATGAAACCATGAAACCCAGGATCAAATTTGCCCCACATGTGAACTTTTAGCAAATGTTGTTCCTCAAATATCTAAAGAATCTAAATATTTTGGACAAATTGAGCCTCAGATGAACCCGTCGGCCTCATCTGACCACTTGCTGAACCCCTCCCCCTTCAGCCTAACATGACCCGGCGCTGGGTGTCATGTCCGAGTCAAACACAGTTCAGAGGGAGGAGGCTTTTCTACTGAACTGCAGCCGGTTCTCTTTCCTGTAAATATACAATAGTGGAAAAAAACATTAACTAAAAATTTAAAATGTTACATTTTCCAATATTCTCATGAAATGTTTGCATAAAATTTTTTTTTTTTTTTTTTTTTTTGTGCGTGTGTGTGTATGTTTCAAAAGATGTGGCTGCATCAAACAAGCAGATGCAACAGATGCAAACGATTTTCTTTTCTTTTTATTTGTTTAGAAGAACAAAAAAATAATAAAACTAAATTATTGAGAGTTTCAACATGTTATGTCCTGGATGCTTTTCTGCTGAAGCATCCAGTTTTGACCTCGACAGAACAGAGCACGTGCAGAAGGGAGCGTGTGGGTTTGGAGAAAGGAACAATACTTGGCAGATGTCAATGACTTAGGAATTGTTCTTAATGCAATATATTACAAATATATGGGGTATCCAAAAACTTTTTTATCACCATTGTATTTCACTGTTGTTCCTGCTCCTTATGCTCAAACACGTCAACTGATCAGATTGTTTTTTTTTTTTTTTTTTTTTTTTTTTTTTGAGGGGTTGGGGGGTGGCTTATTTTTTTGTGGTAGTTTTAAGCCTGATTCGCACGGGATTAATTCGGAATAATTATGGAACGGGATGTCCCGAGCCGATCACGTGATCAGAAATCGGGCCCGATCACATGGTTGCTGATTCAATCGGAATCGGACGTTGTCTCCTGATCAGGACTCTGATAAATATATGTCATTATTTTCATAGCTTTTTATTAGATCTGGAGTTATGCGGTGGAACAGAGTGAGACATCTCTACCTGACACAGCTATTCGTGCGGCATGATGTCACTTTGCAACAGTGACACTATTGGCTGAATGTGGTCGAGCGGGCAGGGGAAAAAACAAGGAAATAGCTAATAGTTGCATAAGTATATGTCTGCTGTGTGGCGGTATTATAAAGTGGATGATAAAAACCCTGTGATTTCCAAATGTGAGATATGCAAATTTCAGATTTCAAGAGGTGGAAAGGAAAAAGCTGCATTTAATACGACAAACCGGATACAGCACCTGAAAAATGAACACGCCACTCAATACAGTGAGTTTACCGAGGACACACAGCCGAAGTGGAGTCAAGTTGAGGTGCTGTTATTTCAAATATTTGTATTTAATATTTCCTATTGCACTACTCCAAGTCCAAAGTGAAAGAAGTATTTTACTTATTACTTGAATGTTAAAGTGCTCGGTTTAAGATTTAAATGTTGAAATAATATGAATAAAATATAAAATAAAGGACATCTTGGATCCGTTTCCTCGTTCTTTTTTATTTTTCAAATTGTACATGAGATGTATCGGATCGGGACTCGGTATCGGTTCCAAATGAAGTGACTCGAACTCGGAGGCCAAAAAACTTGATCGGGACATCCCTATATACAACAGGAAATAGTGAAAACTTTTATCAGTGTTACCTCAGATAGCAAAAACACATTTGGAGCATCAGTTTAAGGTCCGTGCACCTGCAGCAACATTAAACTCAGAAGTCTGGATCTACTAAAAGTTTGTGTGGATTAAAACTTATGCAAACTTGCTGCTCACCCAGAAATGTGAAAACAAGTGAAAAAAAAAATTACTCGAGCCAAGTGGTTTGTGAAAAGCCTCCTTCTGTAAATTATAAATATTGGGGAAAACACTGTTGTTTAGAAGCTCTTTCAGCACCATGGACAGCACCATCAGTGTCTGACAGGTCACAAAAATTAAAGACTAAAATTAGTTTAAATTTTGTTGACTAATACCAGACTAAGACTAATATGGTTTATAATGACTAAAATGGGACTAGACTAATAAGTGTTTTCATCAGAAAGGCTAAGACTAATATTAAAATGAAAATGGCTGCCAAAATTAACACTACTGTAGAACGTATTTTCCAGAAAAAGACATGCACACAAACTCTTTGAGACTTTGAACACCATAAATGGATTTAAATACACTTGCTAGCATTACACTGGTAACGACATACACATCCGGTGTTGCAACACTTTCCCTTGCTACTTGGCCTATTTAAAATGCATGCCTGTCTCTGAGATTGAACAAGCCATAGGAGAGAGAAAGAGAAGTGAAATGCCACAGCCTCATGCCTGCAGTTAAGAAGAAATTACATGACTTGCACTCAATATTCAAGATATATTAATTTACATCAGCCCACATATAGTACACCACAGTACATGGGGTATTTTCAACATGTCACCCAGCTCTAGTTAGTAAAATTGTTAATGTGAGACTCTGAGGGAAATGCGTCTTTGGTGGTTACTTTACATAAAATATCACAAAAACACATACATAACTCTACACAGAAAAAAAAAAAAAAACACGTAAAGTTGATGATCCAAACCAGAGGGAGCTGTATTCAGATGCACTCTTAATCTCGTCAAAAAACCGTTCATCCACAGACCACACCATTCCACACTCGGGACCCATTTCAAAGGATTCAACAGTAAACAATTTTTCCTGCTCAAATGTCCTTGGATTTGCACATTCTTAGAATAATTGAATGAAGTCGTGGTTGTGTAATGTTTCATCACATTTGAATACAGTTTCAATAGGACATTCCCCTGCATGTGGGCTTTATTTTACCATAGATAATTTAGCCATTCCCTCAGGAGTTCTTTGCATTCATTTAATGTGCGGTATTGTTTTTTTTTTTTTTTTTTTTTAGTTTTTGCCAATGCTTTTTTGACCTTGTATTTTAGTCTTGAATTACTGACAGCAATTAAAACATTAGACTAGCTCTTTTGACATTCACTTGAAATTGTATATATTTAATGATTTTAGTGGAATCAAACCGTTTATGAAAAGGAATTTAAGTGTGACTTATCGGTGTGCTGCAGATAATTGTAGCAATGTCTTCTTTTTATTTTCACAACATTCAAGTGAACAAATCAAGGGCATAATTTTGCTTTATACCATTCATTGTATTCATGTGACAAATGACTACACCAAATGATAATGTCATGAATGACAGAAAGAAATTGGAAAAAAGAATACAACATTACCTGCTTCACTGTGAGCACTGTGCTATTGGGTACCTGCGTCACTTCAAAGGCTCTTAAATGCTATAAATATTATATAAAATGCCTTACTTGGTATGAATGTTTCTAGAGCAGGACATAATGTATTGATAGTGAATCAAATAAGAATCATGTAGCGTGAATCGAGTAAATCATTAATCATAATTCACTGTTTTTTCTTCTTAATACCAGATGTGCTTGTATTTGCATCATAATTTTCAAATTTCAGAACATTTCTCTTGTGCACCTTGCATGTGGTTTTGCATAAATAATTGTTGCATGCAGCGTAATGCAATTGTGCATTGTCTTGGAAGAGCAAAGAAACAGGTTAATGTGCAGGTGAATTAACCTTGCCTCCACAGGAATTGTAATTTGGTGATGAAAATGAAATTCATAACCACCTGAGGAAAAACAATCTGTGTCTTGTATGTCGATTAAGTGGGACATGAGTCATCTGTCTTCTCTATGTGTAGCAGATGGAGGTATAGGAGTGCCAGGAGCATTTTCTCATGTATATGTCTTAAAAGAACACGAATCACACTCATATTTGAGGTAGGACAAACAGAGCTGTATATTGTCAATAAAAAATATATGCAATTATTACACAGCTGCACATCCATGTTATAATTTTTGGTGAAGTGACAGTTTTGTGCATACTGTATACATAACCAATTTCCATACACATATATATACAATCACTTTCCATATACCGCAGCTGAAGTAAGACAGTTTTTAATACAGGAGGAAACAGAAATGTATTTACTTGTTTATGTTTTACACTTAAAATGACTAAAGTTCTCTAGTCAGGCATAGGATGCAGTAGAATTGCCTTCTTACAACAATAACAAATTCACATGGGACAAGACCAGACTTATACATGGAAATGTCAGCTTTGTGTTAAAGTGTTAAATGCATTTTAAATCAGCTTGAGTCATATTTTTCCACTGTATGTACTTCCACAATTGTGTGTCAGTAAATCCCACAGAAAGTTATTAGATTAAGTAGGGAATTGTCCAAATGCCAAAATAAACAACACCCGTATTAAACTTTTGACCATTTCCCCATTTAACATTGCATTTTAAACAAAAACGTTTAGAAACTCAATGAAACGTATGTGCATTTGGGACAGAAAGTTACATTTGTTATTATCTGTATTTGCTGTTCTAGTGAAAATAACACAATTGCAGTGCCATGATGGAAATAATGGCTGCTATAACTGCCATAATATTTTTGACTCTTTCCCACTAATGTTGGGATTAGGCCTAATTGCTTTGGCCAAGGGCTCATTGAACAGTCTTAAAAAATAAAGGTAACAGAGGTCATCATCATCCTCAGCCTCTGTGCAGCACAAATCCCTGACACTTTAGGGTGGTTATATTGACACCGGGTGGTGGAGTTCTAATCACATTAATCATATTAGAACACAAAGCAGATATTTCTTTTGGGTCAGAGGTCTTTTCAAGTGGGTGGAATGTCAGCTTTCTAAAAAAAACAAAAAACAAAACAAAAAACAACTCTTAGAATAGTCGGAGTGGAGAAAGACTCTCTGTGCAAAACCTTTTGATGAATTGCAGTAGCCTGGCCGGGATTGAAGTCCATTATTTCTTTGGTGAAAATGCTGTATTTATGTGGTGGTGGTCCTCCACTGCAATCAGAAGCTTTGAGATATTATTTAGGCAGGAGGTAGAGTTTTAGTTTTTCTTCTCCTCCAAGGTTCTAGAGTGATAATACCGGTACGACTTGACTGGCAATTTTAAGTGATGTGAAAAAAGATGAAAATCACAGAAAAACCACCTCCAGTTATTATGTTCCAAGTCATGTTGTTACCTCAAAGTTGCAGTAAAAAGGGCTGTGTTGAACTAATATTCCGAAGTCTCGAATCAACGCTGTGTCAGGTCATTGGTTATAGACATCGGTACTACAGTATTATTTAGTCGTGTCCTCACAGCTACTGACAACTGCTCCATAGCAATAATAATATCACATAAACATCATATCACATAATATTAAAACTTCATAAGCCTCATAATCAATGTCATCCATTTAGAAGAAACACTGTGATTTCAGGATAAAACTATTGTTTCTCATCCCATCTCATCACTTTCTCATTTGCTGGTGGGCTGGAGTTACTCATTACTCCTCCTAGTGGCTACATATTGTCATATTCAGGATAACTTTAGGACTATTCAGAACACTACAGGTACTTTGAGGTCATACATGAATATTTAAAACTGGAAATACTTCATACCACTAATACGTCTACTGATAGCATTGTATTTACATGCATTTTTCGACGGTTAAATGGTTCAATCAGTTAAAGTGACGGGGGTGTGTGTTCTTCCTTAAAAGTTCTGCAAAACAATTAGGTTAATACAATTTTTTCATTTAGTTTGAGTTGCGTTTAAGCTGTATGTGAAGATCAAATACATTAAATCAGGAGTGTTAAACGTGAATAGCCAAAACTAGCTTGCCAACTGGTCTAATCTGGCTGACGGGAGGAATTCTTGAAGTGTAAAAAACTATAGTGAAGATATTAACAGTCAAGGGTGTTGATATCATTCTAGTTGGGGCTACATATAACTCATTTTAACCTCAAGTGGATCGGACAAATAAAATAATAACTTATAAGCGATGACGACTCCACATTTTTCCTCTCATTTTTGCTTTAGTGTGAAAATTTAATATTGTACGATTATGATTATATAAGAAAAATACGTGCAATTCCAACATTATGCCTGCTGTGCTAAATGTTTTGTGCCTTTGTTGATCTACTCCAATCTGCTAATTGTAATCCACAAATGTAAATGAGAAGCTGAGGTATAGCACTGTTACAATTCCATTTTGACACCCCTGAATGAAATTACATAGTGCGTTTCTGAGTCTAGGCTTTTCTAACAGTTGTGATTTAACATTTACTATTGTGATCTGTCTATCATTAAAACAGCAGGTTTTCAAGAGCTATACAGAATTGAGAGACAATGAGTTGTGTACACCAACAGGGCTTGTGTTGTTGCCTTTAATACACATGACTACAGGTGAATGTTGTGTTTTCAGTGAATTTGAGTTGAAGTGCTTGACGGTGCTTCCAATCATAACTCTGTGATTTATTTTTTTGTTAATATTAACTCTGCCAGGTTAGATGGCAAGTCAAGGCTACTTACAGAGAACGTGATACATTTTGAAAAATAAAACTTTATGTCAAAATAGAAGGTTAGGGGGTGCACTCAGATCCACTCCAGGTAGACTTTTATTTTCTTTGACTCAATATGAGTGAAGAATGCCAAGTGATTTCCCTATTTTTGGATAAAACTTTATGTTCTCCTTTAATTTCTAAACTTTTGCTATTATAAAGAATAATTTTAAATGGTTACAGCATTAGACAATTCATATTGTGATTAAAAAAAATAAATAATAAATAATCATGAGTATATGTATTCTTGTAGATATGTACAGTTGCAGAAACAAAAATGATGAGCCCACGCTTGTTTTCTTCTATTCCTTGTTCATTTTAATGCCTAGTAAATGCTACATTTGTTTGAACAAATATAATGATAACAACAATAATTCATAGTTTAATTTCAGGGCTGATATCTGTTCATTTTCCATGTTTTCTGGAAAATAACCAAAATGACTTCAGTTCTTACATCAATATCTATGTCATACTGACAAAAACAGTGCTTCTATTCATTCCATGTTTTCTTTTCTTCTGTTTTAGTCACATGATACACACAGGAGTTAGTACTGGATTACATAAATGGGAAGGTGAGGGTGTTGTTTTTGGCTCCTTGTCTGTCAGTCTGTCAGTCAGTCAGTTACTTTATCAGTCCCTCCACGATTTCACGATATTTTTGGGGCGATTTTTTTCGATCAAAATGACTGATTTTGTGGCAGCATTTTCTCATTTTTGGTGAAGAATTTTGCGTCCTTTTTTTGTTATTTTCTTTACCTTAAACCCATATTAAAAAGTCTAAAGAGGCTTAATAAGACTAAAACAAGTCAGACAGATTTGGGACATGGCAGATCTCAGATACTTTTTGAATATTACTATTATACCATTAATTCAACTCCTGCACAACGGCTGCACTTGTTTTACTTTCACAGACTTAAAATGTACAGTAGGTGATTGCTTATATTATTATCTAATGATTATTTATTTAGCACCATGGTCACAATATTTTGCAAGTTTCATTTATTCACTCAGATATTTACATCTATATTTTCATCTGTGGGCTATCCAAGCAAACCACATTCAATCTGAGTCAATATTTATCCGTAACATTCCATTTAGTATAAGTGCAGCTGTAACTGAACGACAACTAAAATTATAGAAGCAGCAAAACACACACTGAGACCAGGGTTAACCCAGGACCTGTCCCTCTGCTAATAGAGGACAAAAACAGACTAGTCCCGTCCCTCCCACTGTCCCACCTGGAGAGGACAGTTACTGAGGACAGGACAGAATATAATATAATGTACAAAAACATACAGTCATAAATATGAGATAAGAAATGCATAATTATGAGAAAAAGAATCAAAATGATGAGATAAAGTCACAATCATGAGATTAAAGTCAGAATTATGATATAGAAAGTCACCATTTCTCTCCTCCACTGATTTTCCCTCCAAAGCAACTTATTTTTCATACTGTCACATCTGTTTAGTTTTAAAAACTAACGAGTCTTATTCTGAGAATGTACAGAATTTAAAATACAGATATTTATGAACAAATGTAGCGCGTAAAAGAAAAAAATAGCCAGAAAAATAAATACTCAAGTATAGAGCCGAAA
Organism: Siphamia roseigaster; assembly: GCA_029814505.1. NCBI lineage: Eukaryota > Metazoa > Chordata > Actinopteri > Kurtiformes > Apogonidae > Siphamia > Siphamia roseigaster. Next base: position 28,559,641 of record JAPTYR010000001.1, on the reverse strand, counting down.
GATCTATCATTTTGGACCGAAAATCGCAATTTCAGACAACACGATTTTCAGATCGTGAAATCCACGAAAATCGCAATTTCAGACAACACGATTATCGAATTGTGAAAGCAGTAATTTTTCCACGGTAGCCTGTGGTGTAGAAAGGCCCAGAGTGGTAGCTCTGTCAGATACCAACCAATCAAAAAGCTCTATGCTGCACATAAACAAGTCACATGTTCCACACTCCAATCAGTGTAGGTGGTCACGGGGGTGGAAGTGAGGGAAATGGATTTACTTTAGTTTTCATTCTTGCATTATTGAATTCATTGTTTGAATTAATTGACACTGAAACTTTTTACAAAAATCGTGGTTGAAATTGAAATCGCATTATCTGCCAGAGAAACCGCTTTCTTGAAATCGTTCAGCCCTACATCATACTACCCTCTACAGCGTACACATCTGTGAATGAATGAGTGAGGATTGTCTCATATTTGAGTATTTTGATGCAAACATTTCCCTCCAATGTGGAGAAGAAAACTACTCAGAGTTACGACTCATTACCTCCACCAAGGCACAGAGGTAATGTTTTCATTGTGGTTTGTCTGTCTGTTGGAAGGATAACTCAAAAAGATAAGGATGGATTTGGATGAAATTTTCAGGAAATGTTGATACTGGGGAAAAGGAACAAATTATTACATTTTGGTGGTGATTGGGTGTAGAGGTACTGCAGATTATTTTGGCACGGATCCAGCTGATGTCATCATTTCTATATGTTTGCTAAAGTCAACATATTCATTGCCTTTACATATGTGCCAAGTTTGAAGTACATTTCAAGAAAATCAATGTTTTTAGATACATTTTAAATTTTACCCATTAAAAGTAAATGGGGAAGAAAAAAATACTTTAAAAATACATTTTTTTCCCAAATGTAATAACTATTCTGCATTACTGGAAATCTATAATTTCCATTTGGTATGAATTCAACCAATACTTTTGCTGCTACAGTCATTTGAAATTCTGCTCATTCTAAGTAAATGGAGGGGGAAAGATTTTAAAAATGTATTAAAAATGTGAACTTTGACCTACTGTTCCCAAAAAGTCACTGGCAATCTATAAATGCAATGTGGTATGAATTAAACCAATACTTTTACTGCTAGAAAGTTAAAAAACAAACGAACCAAAAACAATACCCCTTAACTCCCCTATGGAGGGTTAGAGTAATAACCACGATTAGACAGAAAACTGGTTTCAGTGTTGGCTCTGACCTTGAGCAGATCCGACAGACGCGTCAACATGTCGGTAGCGATGGATGGGATGTCATTGACACATTGACAGTATTCCAGGAAGATCCGGATCAGCAGCAGAACCGTACTGATGAGAGAAAATGGAACAAAAGAGAAATAATTCACACCGTCGTCCAGCGTCGACAGTTCAGTTTATTTCTTCCTGCAGATTTCTTGTGAGATTCATTTGTGTTTAAAAGAAAATTCTGACGTTGTGTACTTGTGATAATGGTTGTTTGTTGGAGAAAACATACCCGACAACAGCATATTTTTGTCCATTGACGAGCAGAAATTCATTGGGTTTTCGATCATCTGGACCTGCAGTAAGAAAAACAAAACAAAAAAAACAACTAAGTCAATGAATCACAGTCAATATAACGCAAGGACAGACAGACAATAGTAATAAGTTCATCAAACAAACATCAGATCTCTTTTCTGGAATAATATTGCAAAATATGCTTAAGTTCTGATTGCTGGCATGTAAATACCCTGGAAGACACATAACTGTACATCTATAAGATACTGTTTTTTTTTACAGTTAGGAAAACGGTGATAAAATAAATAAAATTCTTCATGTTGTGTCGATGACCGGACGGGGAGGTGAGAGACCTTAGTGCAGTTGTCCACTTAGTGATGTGTTTATGAAGAAAAACAGGAAGTTCAACGTGTGTACAGGCAACATGAAGTGGTTTACCCACATTCAACGCATATATACTCATTTCTTAACCACCTGCACAAGAACATAGACTTTATTAAATAAAAGCTTTTCACAGGCAGGAAAAGGTGAACTTACCATCTAATGTTTGTGTGACAAAGAATGTGTGATTGTGTTTCAATGTCATGCATTGCTCTAGTCATGTAGACTTTATTCCACTGTTTCTCTGTCACCTACTGTGTGCAAATATTATTCCAATACTGAAGCATGTGCTGCTGCAAACATCTACAGAAAACAAGTCTGGATAGTTTCACAGATTTTTCAGTAAAATTTTCAGCTATGTGCTTTTCAAATGTGCCACTTTACTCAATTTTCTGTCCTTTTTATTTTTTCCAACCTGGGGACTGTGAAGATGTCATTTTGGAAGAGGAGATTACCAGGCTATTATAACCATTATATTTTGTGTTACCTGGGGTTTTGCGCTCTGGAAGTGTTATTTTGCCATCAGCAATAGAGTTCACCAAATCCTGAAATTCGGCAGGAACCTCAGCCTGTTTCCACCTCTCATTGTCCAGGAGGAGGCTGTGGAGACACCGGACAGCATCAACACAGTAAACAGTTGACAAAAAACCTCACAGTCGGAATATGAGCAGCTGGTTACCTGAGTTTAGTCTTCCGCTCTTCATGGAAGCGGTGGACGAAGCGGTTGCCTTGGCTCTGCAGTGCCCCCCTCAGGGAGACGCTACGTCTGCCACACAGCTCCTCTGTGTCCCTGACAAAACCCTCCACAGCCTGCGAGAGGCACACGAACTCTGCAGAGCTCAGCCGCTCTAGAGATCCATCCTGTCAGAGAAAAAGAATCATTTCTAATAGGTTTGAGACAATTTATTACAGACTAACAAAAAGAGATGAAAAAAAAAAGGACAAACAGATGCAAAATCAAGTTCTGTTTCTCCCACTAATCTGGTTACATTCATTGCATGTAACTCTGACATTTTTTCTCCTTAACAGAAACATTAGACTTGTAAAGCACTAAAGATGCTTATCATACAAAACATAGGGGTTTGTGTTCAACCAGATTTTGCACAGAACAAGGGAGAGGTATTTTTCAGACATCATCCCAAAGTGCAGTAATAACTCTGGTGTCCTGTTTGCAGCTGTTAGTAAGTTAACAAACCCTCCGACTCCATTGTCATCAGAATTAGTTTCCACATATAAGTGCAATGAGTTTGCAACATTCTTTAACAACGAGGTTCAGGGCATTAAACATTCAATACGTTTCATAACAACATTAACACTGCAGCCTTCCACACATCTGGAGCTGACACATTTCACACCTGTCACTGATAAACCAGTCCAAGAGACCATCTAGAGTTCGAGTTCAGCCACATGTTGCCTCGATGAGTTACCCACTAGATTTCTAAAATCTGTGCTGAGCAGTTTGTTACCATAGCTCACTCACTTAGTGATTATTTCATTAGAATCTAGAACATTTCCCAAAGCTTTGAAAACTGCTGCCATTAGGCGCCTCCTAAAAAAAAAAAAAAGTGTAGTCTTGATGCCAAAATAATGAACAATTGTCGGTCCATATCAAACCTGCCGTTTTTCCGTAAAGTCCTTGAGAAAGTTGTTTACCAACAGTTCTCTAACTTTCTTCTACTAAAAACTGCTTTGATGATTTCCAGTCAGGTTTCTGCCCCATCACAGCTGAGACTGCTCTGATCAAAGTAACTAATGACATCTGTCTGAACACTGACGCAGGTAAAGTCTCAGTCCTACTGGATCTGAGTGATGCATTTGACACAGTCGACCATGTGATCCTCTTACAGAGGTTAGAGGACTGGGTAGGCACTTCTGGTCCTGCCATGAAATGGTTCCAGTCCTACCAGGAGGACAGGAAGTGTTTTGTTCAAATCCAAAACTGTGTCGGATCAAATGGCAGTGACCTGTGGGGTTCCTCAGGGGTCCATCCTGGGACCCCTCTTGTTCAATCTTTACATGTTGCCCCTGGGCAGGTTAATACGCAGTAATAACGTGTTCTACCATAACTATGCAGATGACACTCAGATCTACATCTCGTTGGCAGCAGGTGAACATGGGGCAGTGGATTCACTTTGTCACTGTCTTCTACAGATCACTGTGTGGATGCAAAACAACTTTCTACAACTAAACTCAGACAAGACTAAAGTAATTGTCTTTGGCCCAAAAAACCCAGAGAAAGTGTCATCAGTCACCTAGAACCTCTTCCTATAAAAGCAAAATAATCAGGTTAGAAATCTAGGGGTAATAATGGACTCGGACCTAAACTTTAACAGCCACATTAAATCAATAACATCATCAGCCTTTTACCATCTCAAAAACATTTACTGTCCAAACCAGACTAAGAGGTTTATCCATGCATTTATCTCTAGCAGGTCAGACTGTAACGGCCTTATGACTGGAGTCTCTAAACCAGTTGTTAGACAGATCCGGTACATCCAGAACACTGGTGCTCAGGTCCTGACTAGAACCAGGAAGTACCACCATATTAGTCATGTGCACTGGCTTCCTGTCACTCACAGAATAGACGTTAAATCAACTCTGTTTGTCTATAAGTCTGTCCATGGTCTAGCACAGAGGTCTCCAACTCCAGTCCTTGAGAGCCCCTATCCTACATGTTTCAGATGTTTCCCTCCTCCAGCACACCTGATGACCATCATCAGGCGTCTGCAGAGCAGATGATAGGCTGATCATTTGAATCAGGTGTGTTGGAAGAGGGAAACCTCTGAAACATGCAGGATAGGGACTCTTGAAGACTGGAGTTGGAGACCTCGAACCAAAGTCCATCTGTGACATGTTGGTCCCATATGAACCATCTCAGACCCTGAGAACCTCAGGGACTGACCTTTTACTGGAGCCCAGTATCAGGACTAAACTGGGTGAAGCTGTGTTTCAGTTCCATGCAGATAAACTGTGGAACAGTTTTCCTGATGACGCCTGAAAGTGTTTAAATCCAGGCTGAAAACGGTTCTGTTCAACTGTGCATAGAACAACTGAAATGGTTCTATCTATTTTAATTGATTACTATTTATGTTTTACTGGTTGTGTTTTAACTGTAATTGTGTGTTTTTAACTTCTCTCTTTTTTTATTTTTGTAAAGCACTGTGAATTGCCCTGTGTATGAATTGTACTCTATAAATAAACCTTACTTGCTATTTTACATCCTGCCTGGTATTCCTACCTTGGCTCTGGCTGTGAGAACTTTGACACAGCGGTCATGGCTGACATCAGAAGCAGTATGCAGCAGCTCCTGGGTGTTGTTGACCACACGGTTCAGCTCCAGCTCAGAGGGCATCATGTTCTCACCAGACCTGAACACAGACATGTTCACATTCTACAAAAAAACTTCATTTACCACAAATAACTGACTTCCTTCATAATAAGTAACAAAAGAAAACACTCAATTTTACATAAGTTCACTTGGTTTCATAAACGTTTTGTTCGACTAAATAAACCAACTATGGACCTACATTTCTCATCATCATCATTTAAATATATTCTTTGTACAAACAAACCAATTAACCACAAAAACTAACAAACACCTAATACACAGAGGCTGATGGTGTGACATCACTGACATCTTTTTGTCTGGTCACTAGTTTCGGATCAAGTCACAATCACATTAATAACACTGTTCTTATTTTACCATATTTAGAATAATGTTTAAATTAAATTTGTCATTTGTGTCATCAAATATGCATTAAAGAAAAAAATTATTTGCCGTCATCGGAAGAAAACAAATTTAATGTTAATCACTTCTATAAATTATTTCTAAATTATATAAAGGGCTGGAGACACTAAACGGAAACAACACATTATACATTAAAATCAAAATGTGAGGAGGAGCTGGGTATTGTCTTCTCAAAGAGTGATTGCTATACAACGTGCAACACAAACATCTATTAGCTCTAAAAGATGGGAGGGAATTTGGGTGAAAAAGCCTGATTAAATGCTTTATTACACCACATATCACTACTAAAGTAAATGGACATCAACAATATTGCTGGAGACGATGTGGGCATGTAAGTACTAATAATGCTCATATTTTGTGGACATGTACAAAATTCAAGTCTTTCTGGGAAAGGCTTTATGAAATAATTGAGAGCATTATGACTAACAATTCCTAAGGACCCCATATTTTTTGCTGGGATTACTACCTGAAGATGTAGTAGAAAAAGAATACTGAAAATTGCATCCATTACAAGGAAATGCCTCAAAACTGATGCACTCTGTAAGGATCAGTGGCTACAATCGAGGAAATCTACTCGAGAAAGATTGACTTATTACCTACAGATAAAGGAACATATCTTCCAGTAAACTATGTAAATGTCTGAATGTACCTGTGACTATTTCTAGGTTGGTTTTGTGCCTTATGCTAAAACAATAAAAAATAAATAAATAAATAATAAAAAAAAGAGTACAAAAGGAACATATCTTCATAAAGTGCTGGAGAAAATGGCCGACTATAAATTAAAACAAAGCGTAATTAGTACTGTCTGGCATTTAAATATCTTGCGTTCAACCAATGACCCAAAGCTTCTGTGTTGTATTATCCGTGGATAAAAAAACAAACAAAAATAAAGTAGTTTTTAAAAAGTTAAACAGAATTCCTATTTGATCAGTACAGTTTTTGACTTAAAGCTATACCATATGATGTGGCATTTTTACACTTTTCTTTTGTAATCTTAAAATACTCCTAATAAGCATTTGTCAAACTAAAATGCAAAAGAAATTCAACAGGTTTTGAAACTAAAAATGTTTTAATTGTCATATATTTCTGTTGAAAGTCTGATTAACCATTTTATTTTGTCCCAATAAAAATAATTCACAAAGCCTGGCTGAGCCTCCTGTCAGTCATCCATTACTGCCATCCTGCATCAGACACTGGTGCCTCTAAATCTGACATTTCACTCCCCCTGCTTCTCCTGTTAATGACATCAGTCTCCTCTAGGACTGTGACAAGATAGGACTTAAATGCCTGGTGTTGAAGGGAACAAAACCTCTGGACTATGAAACCTAAAATGCCTATGGACAGTGAGCAGAGTCTGCATGTTCATGGTACGGCCCAGTCCGTCCAGGTAAAGAGGTGCAGTGAAGACAATGATCCAACACTGCACAGACCAGACCCTTACATACATACAGAGCCACTGCTGGGCAGCAGGTGGGTGATGGAGAGGTCTGTGGACACCCCAAAGCAGACCACATCTCCACCTTTACCTGTAATTCCACCAAGGGCATCAGGTGAAAGGAGGGAAGCATCAGAACTCAGGCAGGAGGAAGCAGGTGAGGCTTTGGAGGGAGGCGGGTTGTTCATGTTCAAATTTTTAGTAAGTGCTATGAAAGATGCCAGATTGAGTCAAGAAAACTTTATTTATCCCATATGGGGAATTTAGTTTACAGTTCACTGCATGTAACTAACACACACACACACACACAAACACACACACACACACACACACACACACACACACACACACACACACACACACGGTCCATCCCTGGTTGTCAGTGCCGTGACTCTTCAATTAGTAGTTGCTGGTTTAACATTGAAATAGCCCAAGGGAAGAATGATTTAGAAAAACAATTTATTTACCTCAGGGGAGTGAAACAGCGCCCCCCTGAGGGCATCAGCACAAAGTGCTGAGAAAGGATGTGGTCAGGATGTCCAATAATGCTTTTTGCTTTCCTGACCACTTGCCTCTTCCATAGATTGGTAGGTATAGCTTTAAAAATAATACATATCCAGTCACTTACATGATGGCCACGCCCCCTGTCAACTGCTCGCTGTTGCTGTTGGGCTCTGGGTCGCTGCCGGCAGCCTCCACTCGACCCTGCTGGATTCTGGATCCCACATATGAGCTATGGTCCTGGACTGCGGCCGCTGCCTGCTGGGCCTCATTCAGAGCGTCGCTAATGAACAGACCCTCGTGGGTGAGGTACGCCAGCTCAGCCTCCCCCTGCAGGAGTGGAACACCAGGGGAAGACTCCCAGCCCGGAGACCTGGAGCTGGCAGCCTCTTCCAGGAGCCGGTTCTTCTGGTTTGAGTCCAGAACCTCCAGAACCACTTTTCTGATTACACTCAGTGTGGCCTAAGAGAAATATAGTTGGGGGATAAAGGTGCAATAAGTCAAATTTGATAGTCTGAGAGGAAGACTTGGTTTTCCTTCTGGGTGCCCATTAAAAATTTAAAACAACCTTTTAAATGAACTCATCCAAAACCCCATAATGAAAAAAAAAAATTTTGTTTAATTTTTTTTTTTTTTTTTTTTGGGGGGGGGGGGGGCAATTTTTATGAAACAAAAATCAAATAACCATTCATTTTAGTTCCATCCTGTGATGACATTCACAAAACATTCCCTAAATAGGACAAAAAGGCTCATTAAGAGCTCCATGAAGGAAAGGCTTCTGCCCTAATTAAAAATTCGGAACGCTTTGACCCACCTTAATCCTCTGTAAGAAGAGAAGGAAACTGTTGAAGACGTTTGTCAGTAGCTCAAACCACTGAGGGAACGTCATCACACGCATCTGATCAGCAAGCCTTTAAACACAAACAATCATTTTGCATCAATTTAATAAAGTAAGTAAATATTCAGTTTCTTCCATTACGGTATGTGTGAACTAATAAAGCCGTCACACATGGTTCCTCACATCGAGACTTTCAACACTTAGTGGTTAGAAAAATATTGTTTAAGAAAGAAACAAACGAACAGTCCCTCAAATAAAAAGGGTGTGCAGTTATGTGAACAATGGGAATGTGACTGCAGTGGGTCTACTGTGGTGTTGGGGAATAATTCTACTTCTCACCAGTTTCCCAACTATCCTGTTTTTTCTCCTTTCATTACTATTACTACTACTAATACTATTATTTCAGTATTAGTTCAGTACACACTCCAGATCAAAATTTTAAGATTGGCTGAACATTTTTAAGAATTTACATTTTTCACTGTTGGATCTTAAAAAAAGGTTCTAAGTAGAGTTTCAAAATGCAAAAAGAAGAAACGGGAGTGAGAAAAAAATGGAGTAAGCAATTCATTGAAAACAATAATTAAACTGAAATATGCCATTCATCAGCTGAAAGTTTAAGACCACAACTTTAAAAGCTATGGATCCAATGTCTTTCTGTCAGGTATTTATACCATTTTGACCTCCTGATGGCAAAGGCTTAAAAGCTTTCACCCTTTAAAGTTGGTTGGATTGTTAAGCTACATAAGCAAGGCTTGTGACAACACACCATCCCTGCTTTGCTGAGTTTCCCATTTCTTCTTTTTGCATTTTGAAACTCTACGAGGAACTTCTTAAAAGGTGCTGGTGCTCGGGAGCTGAGCCACAGAGTGAACCAGGGCTCAAGCTACGGAGCCCAGATCCAAGCCAGGACTGGAGGCACATTGTCTTCTCCCAGGCCGACCTGTAGCCCGGAAGAAGAGAGGAGACATTACTTAGGAGGTAACACTCAGTGCATTTCCATGCACGGCTTAGCTCGATTATTGCGATTAGCTCGACTAAGGGATTAGGTGGAGTTTTCGGGAGAACCCCGGGTCTACATGGACTGTAGAAAAATCAAATTTGTGTTCCGCCCCTGTACACTGGGTGGCGCTACGCCTTCTTTGGCGCCGTTCCGGTGGGTAAATGTAAAACAGACAGAAGAAGAACAGTTTCCGCATTTCCGCCTCACTCCAGAAATGCACCGACT
>JAPTYR010000001.1:27651594-27666562 GCA_029814505.1 Siphamia roseigaster | reverse complement strand
CCCCCGCCGCCCCCCGGCCGACGAAGGGAGGCTGGGAGCCAGGAGGAACCCAGGGAGGATTAATCCCTGCTGGTCCAGGCGCATAGACAGGCTGAGGCTGGTAGCTAATGGCAGGAGGGGGAACTAGACCAGGTCCAGTGGTGTATGGAGGGGGGTAGGGCTGAGGTGGGGGTGGATACAGCGCTGGGGCTGAGAAGACAGGAGGGGCAGGTGCGGGAGGTGGAGCATTCTGGAGGTGCGTGGAGGGGTGATCTCTGCTTCTGTAAGACCTGGTCCATGAAAAGACAAAACCACACATGGTGAATACAATTTTTCATCACGCAAGTCTTAAAAAGATGCAGCGCTTACAGACATGACTTACCTTTCCCACGGTCTATTTCCCCCTCTATGAGACTGGTGTGGTCGGGACTGCTGACCTGTGGGAGCAGAGACACTTGGTCAGTCATTGAACAGCTCTCCTTCAAGCTCTCTTAATCTGCTTAAATAGCACTAAGTCTACCTCTTACCTGACGGATGGGGTGGCCTTGGAGGTGCTGGGTGGCGAATAACACTTAAATGATGGCTCTGTGAAAGAAACCACAGTGAGGGAGATTTCCAGAGTTAACTTCAGTATGTACAGATTGAATGCTGTACCAGTCAGACAGAAATAACCATTTACACTGCAAAAACCTGTAACAACCGGAGACGACCTCAATAAAACAATGCATTTACTACTATATAACTTGGTATTTAAGGATGAAGTATCAACCACTTCAAGACTTATACAGCTGTGTTTCTGTAGACTTCAGCAAATTAAAAAGACCGTTTCATTCTGAATTCTTACATTCTAGCGAAGTGAAAAGGTCTGAGTGAAAACTGGATTCCTACTACTAGTTGAAGGCATTTGCAAATGATTTTAGAGTTTTCTCACTTCCTATGCAAGTCCAATGCTTCCGATTAAGAGAGCTTTCTTACTAAAGGGTCAACAGGACTCAGCTGAGCACGAAATACACTGCTGCAGAGCTAGACTTCATTGAAGCTTACCCATGTTGTATAAATACTATTACTGATAAACGACTTACGATAAAGAGATGCCAAGCAGCACATTATGAGATGACTCCCCCCCACACAAAAAAAACCCAGACACTTCCTATAGTCTTTAATCTGCCAGGATGCTCATAAAGACAGATGTGTGAGCTGAAGCTGCTCCATTTTCTCATTTAAAAATAACCAACAGTACTGATAAAAAAAAAAATTTACCTAAGGAGTAGTAGTGTGGTCAAACAAAAGCTCTAATGTCTAATGCTGCTTTCACATGCTATTGGGAGGATGAAGCTTTCCATTATTAAATTCCACATTGCAACTGTGTCATTGTCCAGTGGAAAATATGATGTGACGGGGAGTTAGTGTGTGATTTTTGAGTTAGTAACTAGTATTTACCATTACTTCCATAGCATGTGAAGGCAGGATTAGTTACAGTAGATTGAACTGCCATGTTCATTCATTCAGTAGAGGCACAAATGCACACAATACAGATCAGTGTTAATTTTGGCAGCCATTTTCATTTTCGTCTTAGTCTTTCTCACGAAAATACTTATTAGTCTAGTCTCATTTTCATCAATACAAAACGTATTCGTCTTAGTCAACGAAATTTAAACTGATTTTAATTTTCGTCATCTGTCACACATATTGACAGGTGACAGTGTGAGTGGTGCTGTCCATGGTGCTGAAAGAGCTTCGAAACAACAGTGTTTCCCCAAAATTTTAAATATAGGCTTTTTTCTCCACTAGGTCAGAAGGAGACTCATCGACTCGTGTCATTTATTTTCACATTTCTGGGTGTGCAATGAATTTGCATAAGTTTTAATCTATACAAACCTTTCGTCAAACCATCCTTTTGAGTTTACTGTTGCCGCAGGTGCACTGACCTTAAACTGATGTTCCAAATGTGTTTTTGTGATCTGAGGTAACACACAATATCCATAAAACTGAGGTAATGCTTTGGATTATTTTCAGAGGTGAAAGTGGGCATGAGTAGCGATGTCCGCACGAAATGTGGCAATGATGATGCTTGCCGATTTCTGACATTAACCGAGGTTAAGCATTTTTTGTTTACGTTAAGTGTTTTAGAATGTTCCAGTTGGGGGAATTCTTGCCCCCACGTTTCAGGACACAAACACCTCCGTCACCATCAGCTGTTTCCACAATACATTATGTTTTTCCTTCGACAGGACGATATATAACAGGCACAGGCTACGGTTACAGCAGCCGTAAAACCCTCCCTCCCAAGGCTACAGTTACAGCTGTTCCAGAATCAGTATTATTATCAGTATTACTGGCTGCCGTAACTGTAGCCTGTCCTTATATATAAAATGTTTTCACAGATTGATTCTTCTCTTCTGACCCGCACACTCTTATAGATGCTCCTGTGCTGCTTTCATACAGTGAACCGACTGCAGTGACCGACAGAGGATCAAAACAGCCTGACGGTCACAGAAGACGGGCCACACATAGCTAATTTTAATTTTTCATAAATATTTCGTCTTTGTCTTGTCACGAAAACACACTTATGTCTCATCATATTTTGTCATCAAAACGTTATTTTTAGCTCATTGTCTTGTCTTTGTCATGAAAAAAAAAATGGTCGTTGACTAAATATTTTCGTCAATGAAATTAACACTGAAACACTCACCTGTGATCCACTTTGATCAGAGGTTCCAGATGAGTCCGGTACCAGAGTCGGCTCTGACTCTGTCTCACTAATACAAACACATACAGAAACATATTAACACCAGTACTTTTCACCTACATTCCAGTTTGTAATAAATCCAAGTCTGGTATGATTTGATGGATTGAGAACATAATGCATCATCCACTGACCCAGGTGGGGCTGGTTCCGCCTGGCTGGTGGAGTGCATAGGCGAGCCGTGGTCTGAAACAGGTTCGGGGGCTGGTGAGGCCGCTTGTTCTTCAACGGCGGCAGTAGCAGCAGCAGCAGCAGCAGCAGCAGCATGAGGTGGAGTAGGAGCAGCAGTGGTAGCAGCAGGTGCAGAAGGTGGGCTGTGGGTCGGTGGGGCCGTGGTAGTGGGCACAGTGGTGGGGGGAGGCTGAGAGGTACTGGGCATCAGAGGATCCTGCTGCCTGGAATGAAGAGGCCTGACCAGCTGAGGCCGAGGGGGGGGCGGGGCTGCTGTTTGGGGCTGCTTACGGACATGTTTGGTGTATCCAGTCTCATTCTTAAAGTTGTTCACAGCCTGAGGACAGGGGAAAAAACATTTCAAGTAGGCATATTTTTTCTGAGATTAAAATAAAATTAGTTTTGATATCGGTCATGTAAATTCCATTTTTCATTCCATTGGGATGTTCAGAATGAGTTATTTTATAGAATCCCTAAGTATAAGCTGAAGTGTCATGGTCTGTAGGCTGATACTGGGGGCTGTGTAAGAATTCCTTGGATGTGTATGCACTGCATTCAGACAATGCATTTCCTTTGGGGGTTTAGGAGTAGATTGTAGCAACTATAACTATATCTATATCTATACTGGTATCATTGATACCAGTATAGATACTCCCCCTCCCAAAAAAAAAAAGAACAAACATTTTTCAAAGCATCAAAGGCCCCCCCCCTTCCCCGTGAAAAAACATATATTCTTTCATGGCATATGCTCAGCTGCACATGAACCAGAAAATTCATGTATATTAATTTTCATTATCCATGTTGAATAAAATAATGTATCCTTTATTGTCATTGTAAAACTATTGTGTAAACCACTTTATGAAATTGACTGAATAAGAGAAAAACTAAATATGTACAAATAAGCATAGTTAATATCGGCATCATTTGGCGTTTACCTGTCGAAGAAACTTGTTGGCAATCAAATTATCAGGAGAAACATCAGTCTGTTTACACGTATAACAGACATGCTCCTCCGAGTCCAACAGAGAAGTCCGGATACCTGCCAACAAAAACGCACCTCCAATCAGTCTGGGTCTTTGTCAGTGCTGATTTCAGGTCAAGAAGATTGAAATTCTCTTCTCTACCTCTTCCCGTAATACTAATTTTGCACATTATTTTTTAAATTGCATTTTATTCCGTTTTAAATTTAAAATACTGGTATACATAGGATTTGTGAACTTACACTCATCACAGTAACTGTTTCCACAGCAGGGTATAACCACAGCGTCAGTCATCAGGTCATTGCAAATGGGACACAAGAGTTCATCGGGGATTGGGTCCGTCTCGTCTTCAGAAGATGACTGGTCATGTGGTACAAACGGAGGTCGCTCCTTCTTTCCTTGTGCATAAGCTTCCCTGTATGAATAGTTTTAACATGAAGCACTCAGATGCAGAAACAAATACGCCACATTAGGTATGACTGATTTTAGTAAATAGTGCATCTGTCTGGCCATTTTTTGACACTCACGCATCTATAGCAGGTATAGCGTATTCTCCAGTACTGGTTAACATGGCTCCTTTGGTGCCTGGATCCGCTTTCACCATGAAACTCTGAGGAATACCCTTACTAATCCTTACTGGCTTGGGGACATCCACACTCTTATCCTGGACCTAAGCAAATAAAAACAAAATGGCAGTCAGCAAAGGGGGGAAAATGGTGGCTTTTAAGTTACACAGCACAAGTTGTAGATTAACTCAAATGTTTTTAAGTACCATGAGCATGGGACACTGACGAATATAGTGACCAGCTTTTCCACAACGATAGCAGGTGTAGTGAGCAGGTGGAGGTCCGAGTGCCTTCTTTGAGTAACTAGGAAGACAAGCAAAGACAACACGTTGCACTACTATCTCACAAATATTATTTGCATCACTAAATCTATGTTACTGGGACACCAAAAGAACAAGGTTTATGTGAAAAACTCATATATACAGATAACAGTCAGTGCTCTGGGACTGCGCTTTATTTAACCAAGTAACAAAATACCATAACATAAAGGTCAGGTCAAGGAAACACGCACATGTATGATAAAAATCTAAGTTTCTCTTATGCTATTCTGTATGCACTCATTTGTTGGTTGATTACTGTGATTTATCGTAAATGCTTGTATTAAATGACTAATTTTCTAGACACATTGGTCCTTACATCAGAAAAGGATGAAGAACTGAAAGCATGTCATTATGTCCATGAAAACTGTCTTACTTCAAATCTGTCAACAAGTTCAAAATTTTCCAATATATTTTCCCAAATTTCAACAGAGTAGTTTACTATGTTCTGTAACACAAAGGCAAATTTAAGTGAATTTCCTGTTCAAACCTCACATTAAGCACTTTGCTGGAAACCTTGTCAAAATCAGTGACATGCTGACACTGTAACAGAGCACATTTTCCAATTTTTTTCAATGACAAAATGTTATTTTATGCAGTCATCATCCTTACTATTAATGCGCACTTACAAATACCTACTGAAATATCTAACACATTGATACAGGTTATACATGTAACCGTTTGACCTGACCCATACATTACATGCAGTGCTTCGAGGGGGTATTCAAGTGTTCCAAAGTAATGTACACGTGTGTGTGTGTATGTAAGTGTAACACTAACTGTATCGGGTCATATTCATGGTTGGATTGAGACATCATGGCTTTAATCTTGTCCTCTTCTGATGCATTTGCGTCAACCAGGTTAGCAGTCTAAAACCACAACAGTGAGGGGGGAAAAAAGGTATCTTAAAGTAAGTGCATAAATCATCATTTTTGGTTGATGTACGAATACACGCCATAGCCTGAAAGTGCAACTTCTGCATATCCAAACAGTACCTTTGTGAGTTGGGCGAGTGACAAAGAAGGAGAGGAATCGGTCTGCAGGAGAATCAGAGTACAGATATTAAAGATGTTAACATGACATCTAAGAGACACAGTGGAAGATAAGAGCCCAGACAGTCCCCACCACATCTGTGTCCAGTCACTTGGGAGTCTCCACTGAACTTCTCACACTAAAATTTAACCATGTGCTGAACTGTTAAAGCACAAAAAGCAGCCCAAGAATATGAATGTAAGCATCTGGATTAAGACATTATTAGAAAACAGTGTAGGGGACGATTCTACCTTTACTTAGTTTAGTTGAATTTGTGACAATATCAACAAAATTAATGGCTGATAAAATCCTGGTTTAAGGTTCAGTACTATTAGAACTGTTTATATGGAAGGTACAAGTTGAGTAGAGAAATTAATAAATTAACAGAATGTAAGAACATGATTTTGACAGAAATCACACGGTTGCTAAAAGTGTACCCTCCTTTACATCTTCCTCAAATTGTGTCTCAGTGGCAGCTACACTTGCGCTAAACTCGACAGGTTCTTTTTTTGCTTTATGAAATAAAAAAAAAAAATTGTCCATCTTCACCAACTATTCTTCCAAATACGCAAGTAATGTTTATGTCTGCTTAAACCTTTCTTCCACTTTAGGCTTCATCAGCATATCTCAAATGTAGTCAATGAGCATATTCCTTGACAGGTATCCTAAAGATGTCCGTGCTTTGGTAACGAGAACTCTACTGTCATAGGAACACTTGACATTTTATTTTACAGTACAATTTCCCTTCACCATGCCACAGCAATTCAAATTCTGCACCAAGTTGTCAGAGTTCATCTAGACTTTAGACAGTTAAAAATTCTCATTAAAACAAGATGTGCGCTGCCAGCTGTAAACTAATGAGCTGGGTTTATTTATTTATTTTTAGAATTGGTGTCACATGGATTCAATGGGGAAAAAATGCTAACAATTGTCAAGTGTTGAATTTATGAGACCAATAAAATACATACACAAAAAGTGTTTACAAATGCCCAATGAAGGAGAAAAGCAACTACAATACTACAGAGTTATGTGTGACAGCAAGTTAAAGGGAAGTATTTCTAATGCAAGTCAGGAGTAAATGAAGCCTGAGAACTATGCAAAGACAAGGTCATTTTCAAACACTAACAAAAATTGCTCTGCCTAACTCTTGTCGTTTATTACTAATTAGACATAAAGCAGGGTGGGTCCTCCATCATGATTTGCAGAGCTCAGAGGAAATACTGGGTATTGCGGAAAAGCTGCGGAGGGAACACACAGGGATCTGATGCAAGCGGTTCTGACACTGAACCACTGAACTTTATTGACAGGTTCTGCAGCTTACAGGACACACTACACCAGTGTACTTCTCACTGCAGCAACCATGGAAGGCCTCCACAGGTTGACAAGATATTTACTTTACTTAATGCGTGTTAAAGAACTCTGATATGTCACAACATTTTCCCCTCAATGGCCAGTCACAGTATCTCACTTATCAAAAACTATGGTGTGACCGATTCCCAAACCACAGTTTTAATAAACACTTGGAACTACACTTTTTTTTATAAAACAGAATTAATTCATCATTATCCATAACTTTGCAGAAGGAATCTGAGTGTTTAAGGTGTAGGAGTTATGTGCAGTCCATATTCAATGCAGAATAGAACATGTTACAGGACAAAGAAATTGACAATAGCAAAAGTTATTAAACAACAGACTTGAGAAAATTAGCAGGGTAAGCCTTTAAAAATAAAAATCAACAGCAAGTCTGTTCCACTCACACATATTTAGTCTAGCCATTGTATTTAAAATTAATTACAGTCAGCCCCAGTCACACTTTACTCCATTGGGTTATTAAGCCACATAAAAAAATAAAATATTTTCACAGAAAATAAAATGACAGTGAATTATCAATATACAAAACAATTTTTTTTTTCCTTTTACAAACCCCATAAAAATACATTTGCCTGACCTGATGCAGGCTACAACACCATTTCAATATGAAATACATTCAGAACAGTTTAAATGTGTCTCAATTCATAATATTGTGGCAACATTCAACATTTGGTCAGTTCAGAGCATTTAAAAACAATAGCTGCTTTGCTAGTCTGTTGTTTCTCTTACCCAAAAAAATCTCATATCACAATATAAAAGATCACTTTGCTTATTCAACACATGAATCCAGGGTGTTTGAGAGAAACAACAAACTAACTTAATTGTGGTGACTCAAGAAACCCCTCCCAAAAATGACATCAAGTAACATATAGAGATTGAGATCTCAACACAAATGTAGTCAAACGCACAGTGAACAGAAGATACACACAACTTGATCATTGTTGACAGAATGTTCTCAAGAAAAGGTGACTAAAGCCAGAACGAGGGGGAGAGAGAGAGAGGTGAGAGAAGGAGGAGAGTGTGTTGATTTGGGGTTTGGTTTACATACGGGTCTAGAAGATCCCACCACAGCTGTGTCAGAACGCTCTCTGCAAAAAACAAAACAATCATGAGTTGTCAAGATAAACCATCAACATAGATAAAAAGATTTAACATAGAAAAAAGATTTTTAAAAGAACTTAAGTTCTGTTTGAAGCTCTTACATTGGCTTTTGGCTATACTTGTATAAACCTCAGTATCTGTGACACAATCTACAATAATAAAGAAAAATACTTACACAATGAACGTCCTGCCAGCAGGTTTCACTCCACCAATTGGAGTACGGCGAACGATCACGGATGAATGTTTTGGGATGTGGGCTTCATCATCTGTGTATTCTGTAACATATTCAAAGAAGGTACTTAATAAGCATTACAATTACATGATTAAAAACAATATAAAGAATTAGTAGTGGTGTTGTAAACCTACAATGATCTGGAATACATATTAATTATGGTGCACTATCAACATGCCCACAGAAATATGATGAATATTGATAAGCCAAACAATCAAAAGTGAATTATATAAAGTTGTTTGAGTGGAAAAAAATTACTAAATTATTAAACAGAAACAAGTGATATTATTACATGAAACGCAATGTTTATTTAAATCTGTACACCACAAAGAATTGTCTGGTGAAACTTCAGTAATCTAACACACCAAACCCAAAATAAATACTAATCCCCATGCCAACAACAAGAGTAAGAATTTGCGCAGGATGCTATAGATGTATGAACATGTAATAATTTGTTTTTTTTGCATTGCCATGGGTTTGTACGCATTTTAAGGCAAAGTATTCCAAACAGTTGCCCAATGAAAAACAATCTACCTTTTCATCAATATACCAAAATTAAAAATCTAGACAAATTAACCTTAATAACCAATAGGTTAGTGGAGTTTTATTACATGCAAATGCACCAAGACTGCATCCTAAACTCGTGTACATATTATGTAAATTCTTATTACTGAAACATTCACCAACAAATTGATACAGACAGCGAGTCATCGGTCATGTGACCACACATAACAATCATCTGCATTCTTGGGGAAAACAATCGTTCATATTGTGATGATTTATCCATTATTTTTGTTGATATTGATCTTTTTCAAAATATACTTTTAAGTTGGTTTGTGGTGTATAGATGGCCTACAATTATTTTAACAAATTCTCAGAGGAGTTTGACCCAATACAAGACCAAATTAGATACTGTTGGGGTGGAAGTGTGCCCCTTTAGGCTACCTCCTGACTGGGAAAACGACCCTAAGAAATGGCCCAAGTTACAGTTCCCAGACCTGTTCACGTACGAATCAGAACTTCTCCCAAGAATAATTACAAACATTGAACCCATATAATCTATCTGACATGTAAATAACTAGTGTATAAGTTGTGGTAAGTGTGACAGAGTGCAGTGTATGTGTATAGACTATGGGGATATTTGTCATTCACATACAGTACAAACCAAAAGTTTGGAGACCCCTTCTCATTCAATGCATTTCCTTTATTTTCATGGCTATTCCCATTATAGAGTCTCACTGAAGGCAATAAAAATATAAATGAATCATGTGGAATTATGTACTTTAAAAAGTGTGAAACAACTAAATATGTTTTATATTTTAGATTCCTCAAAGTAGCCACCCTTTGATTTTTTTGATAGTGCTGCAAACCCTTTATGTTCTCTCAATGACTTTCATGAGTTAGTCACATGAAATGTTTTTTCACTTCACAGTTGGGCCTTGTCAGGGTTACTTAATGGAACCCTGCTAAACTAACGGACAGCATATATATGTCACATATAGTTGCATATATATGTTCATGTTCAGATTCTTTCCATGTGGGTTGTTGGGTTTGTTTGTTTTTTTTTTTTTACACTTTTTTTGTTTGTACAGAATTCCACGTGCTCATTCATAGTTTTATTGCCTTCAGTAAGAATCTATAATGGAAAACAGTCATGAAAATAAAGAAAACACATTGAATGAGGTGTCCCCAAACTTCTGGCCTGTACTGTACTTATGATACTAAAGTCTAATAAAATAAACACCTGATATAAAATGAGCTGAGTACATGTATGTGTAATCAGATTTCGGATGCTATAGTTTGTTTTGCAGAGGGTTCAGGGCGTTTTCAGACTTTGATGTGGACTTTCTGTTTATGGCCCAGAGCCATAGTCCGCGTCTTTTAGGTTCCGTGCGCTGATTGGGTATCATTTAAAATGACAGGTTATTTACTTTGTTGTTGGTGCAGCTGACCACACAAATTTTTACCATATTTGGAAGATTTGTCGCATTTACATCTGCACTGTGTCAAAGCTAGCCAAAAATTGGCGTGCCCCTTTGCGCCGGTTGCTATGCTTACACGCAACCGGATGTAGGTCAACTGCGGGAATGCACCGTTACACCCATCTGAAATGTATTCCCTTTATGGAAATAACTCTAGGATAACGTCTAAATGTCCATAAATCTGTTACATCAGCATCCACAATAACGGATGGGAAAACAGTTAGACATTTGTTGGAGTGACGAATGTATCAGCAGATGCCTTACCTTCCCGAGTCTGCGCATTTGTGATCTGCAGGTCGCAGTCTGTGGCCTTGAGACGCTCCCGGGACATAATCTGCCTTTTAAGCTCGCTGAGAGTGATATGGAGCCCATCGAAAGTGACTGTATTGTAGTCCAGTTTGGAAGAAAACTTATAGTGAACACACGACATTTTTACAGGTCTAAGCACTTAGTCAAGTAAGAACAAGGAAAAAACACAGGCCTGGTATAATAACAAAACAAAACAGCGTGAACACTGAACACAGGAGGCTAAATCTGGTGACTTTAATAAGTAAACCTTCTTTATATTCGATGAAACACTGTGCACAGAGCAAGGGCTAAAATGGGAAGGGGTTCAGCTCGCAGATGACGAGAGTCCTTAATATTATTAATGCCAAAGAAAAATATCGAGGTTAGAGGCCAGAGCGCCATTGACGGCGCTCAACAGTTCTTTAAAGTCCAATAAAACACAACAGGATGGCACCAAATCCAAAAAAGTCCACGGAACAGAAGTTAAACCTAGTACATGGATTAAATGTGGCCGAGTCCGTGTTGAGATGTCCTTGGCGGAAAGCACGGGCCGGCGTGCTGCAAGACGGTGGCGTAGCAAGCAGCAGGCCGGAGGTTTCCACAGTCCTTACAACGTTATGCCGTTCGATTCAGTTCAGATTGCTTAACTCAAGGAAAACGTTAAGGATACAAGTCCCCAAAACTGCACCAACCAGTCCACAATTATCGCGTTATCGCAGTCCAAACCACGTTAAACCTACTGCTGTTATAAATTCACATTAAACCGTACGGATGTTTGGTTAATATAATAGTTAATACTAAAGCTAACATGCTATCCTTCGAGATCAGCTAGCGTTATCTACTAGCCACTCATCACAGTATTACGAAACACAACTGGCCTAACAAAAGCTATCTGCTTTAAGATGCTAAGCTAACACCGTTGCCCAAATTAGTTGACGAAAAACGTAGAAATTCCACCAGTCAAGCAGACAGGTCGAAATGGTTCCTCTTCGGTCCGTGCTTAATTTCCACTGTGTATGATAGAAATAAGTGCATCCAGTTGTTTCTTCAGTTTATATCCTTAAAATCCATTTCAGTGTGAACCGCTTCTCTCCTTGTCCTCGCTGTTTCATCAAAATGGCGCAGGGCGGAAGTGGAAGTATCCATGGTTCTTTCAAAGAGTGCACAACAAGACAAGAGGATAAACATCGGTGTACATTTTGAGAGCCGATTTCCGCCGTCACTTCCGCAACAATGAAAAACGAAAGATTAAAGTATGAAAATACACAACCAGTGCCAGAAGTCCACGTTTTTGACGTACTGTAGCTGAAATAAGGCGCGAATAAGTCGTACATGTGAGAAATCGTGTCGGAATGTTTTTTTACCCGGTGATCTTCGGATGTCCCTAAAACAGACATAAGTCTTCTTAATATCTAAATCTAGTAATTTAGTCTCTGAATTAAAATGATAAAAAAACATTAATCTACATGATTTGTCGTACAGTCTAACAAATTCCAGTTTAGGAGTGTTAACAAACCTTCTAGTAGGTAGCGTGGCCGAGCGGTCTAAGGCGCTGGATTAAGGCTCCAGTCTCTTCGGGGGCGTGGGTTCGAATCCCACCGCTGCCAACCTGTATTTTCCCTAGGAGTAAGTAAAAAAAAAATCTGTTTCAGTCAGAATATCCTTAAATTCACAAATCGACACTTAAAACCCTAAAATAGTCTCCAGTATGTTTTAAATTTCATATGGTAGGTGTTAAATTTCTGTTGCCATAGATGTGTTTTAATGTGTCTGGGAAATACCCAAGCTTTGAAGAAAACTATGTTATTCCACTCTCGACAATTTATATTGAAATTAGGAACCGATTATCGCGAACTTTGCAGCCCCAGTGAGAAATCAATTGGAACGGTGGGAATAAAGGCCTTGGACTGAATAAATACATTTTCCTCAATTCTAGGAGTCACCAATTTTGAACATTGAGCCATTTTTGCTTTTATTTCAAAGTAAATCACTCCAAATAACAAAAACAGGAATTATACTATAGGGAAATATATAGTGCATTCCTAATTATTGATGATAATAGAAAGAAGAAAAAAAAAGAGGGGGATAAAAGTGTCAATTTCTGTGTCTTTCTGTCCAGGAGATCCAGATCCAATTCGCAGAGAGTCTGTGATGAGAAGGACAAACCAGTACCTGAAACACGCTGAGATGTTGGTGGACAAACATTCGTCGCCCTCACACACTCATACACCTACAAACACAAACACACAGGACCCATAGGTGTACCGAGTCAGCGTTTATAGACCAATACACGCATGAAGATCCAAGACAAAGCATCTCAGGGTTGGTGGCAAGCACACACATACTCAGATTTAACATTCTGATCCTTCCACTGATAGTAACAACTGACCGATAGTAACAATAAACACTTGTTTGGACTTAAGCACCTGTAAAACAAATGCTACAAACATCCACACTACACTCCAGACTGTTATTACAGCTGCCTTTGTTAAGTCAGTGATTTTTTTTTTTTAATTTAGTGAGGCCAAAATGTTAAAAACTGAAGCTGACTGTATTAATATGTAAATTATTCTGATTTTCTGTCTTTCTCTGCCTTTTAATTCCTCACTTTATAAAGTCTTCTTGAATAATTATATATGTATATCAGTGATTTTGCAATTTGCACAATGCTTTTGTTAATAAATGTGATTTTAACTTAAGTCAATAAGACATGCTTTCTCTTGCTTTTAAGTACGTGAGAAGTTATTTTAAGGCGTCCGGCAGTGTTTGCTCAGTCTCTTTTACTATAGCTGCAACTGTTGGATTACATGACGCTGTCAGAGTAAATGTCAGCTGCTCAGGATATTTTAGGAAGTCCAGCCCCATTAATCATAGCCTGAGTCACTAACAGAGCATCCGCAGTAAATGCTCATGACTTGTTGTGATAACATAGCTCTGTGATTTATAGCTCATGACTTGGAAGAAGATTTTTATTTTAAAGTGAGAGAAACGTCTGCATTGAGGACATAACAGTCATTTCCTAGACACTATTTAATGTCCATTTCTGTTTAATAATGCATTTGGATGTGTTGTTAATCATTTCTGGTTCATCTGTGGAGTCATGCAGCTGTCGATAAATGGGAGTCCAGTGAGTTTCGAGGGGTTTTATTAGTGTAGTACCAAAGTGTTACCTCTGAGAGGGGCTGTTGGCTAATACTGGATAATCTAAGCTCCTCCCATACACACCACTCCATCATCAAATGAGTGAAATCTCTCATGCCTCGTCCTCAGATGAACATTTTTCTGCACAAAATTGCAATTTTATCTCAAAGGTGCAAGTTTTTTTGGACTTACTGCACAAATTATGTACCTACTGTGAGGGCTGCACAATATATTGGAAAAATATTATCTTGATAATGGAGTGTGCAATATTCAAATCGCAAAGACATGCAACCATATATACACTGAACAAAAATATAAATGTACCATGTGACATTTTAAATTTTAATAGCATTAAATGTTGCACAACATATTAAATGGCACACAATTCAATTTGTTGACCAATGTTAGTTAACCTTTATTAAACCAGGTAGAGAAATTGAAATCAAAGATCTCTTTATCAAGGGAGACCTGGGCAAGAGGACAGCAAAGTTACATTAATACCACAGTTACATTAATGCCACAGTTACATTAATACCACAGTTAAAGTAATACCAGTTACATTAAAGTTACTTTAACACTACAGTTACATTAAAGTTACATTAATACCACAGTTACATTAATACTACAGTTACATTAAATTTACATTAATACTACAGTTACATTAAAGTTGCATTAATACTACAGTTACATTAAAGTTACATTAAAGTTACATTAATACCGGAGTTACTTTAATACTACAGTTGCATTAAAGTTACATTAATACCACAGTTACATTAAAGTTACATTAATACCACAGTTATATTAAAGTTACATTAATACCACAGTTACATTAATACCACAGTTACATTCAAGCTACATTAATACCACAGTTACATTAATACCACAGTTACATTAAAGTTAAATTGATACCACAGTTACATTAAAACCATAGTTACATTAAAGTTACATTAATACCACAGTTACATTAATACCACAGTTACATTCAAGTTACATTAATACCACAGTTACATTAAAGCCAAAGTTACATTAAAGTTACATTAATACCACAGTTACATTAAAGTT
>JAPTYR010000001.1:27505085-27521584 GCA_029814505.1 Siphamia roseigaster | reverse complement strand
CACAGAAATATTAATGAAATAACCACAGAAGTTGATCTTTAAATATTAATGAAATAACCACAGAAGTTGGTCTTTAATAATCCATATAAGTGAGTAGCGTTCACAAATAGAAAACATTTTGCTGCTGTTTATAGTTACATTCATTGATTTTCATTCACACGAGGGCGATCGAAACCATCCAGACCAGTCTACAGGTTAGAACAGTTTCCAGTTTAAACATGGACCACACAGGACTGCATTTATTGTGAGTAGTGTTTGAAACCATATTTAAAATACAGGTCTGATGTCAGCACTCATCACGCTTTAAGACAGGGAGACAGCATTTTATTTGCTAGCATAACCAACATAACTCGTTTAAATACATGTTGGTCTTCATGAAATTGAATGTATATTGATTGAGTGAATCTTTACATGTCATTAGATTTTGTTGGATTAAGAATTATTGAACCTACACGTGTGAAACGGTTTCCGTCTGTACACCAGATCATTTTTACCATGTTGGGTTTACGTCACCTCTTGGATTTGTTTCATTTCAACTTTGTTTTAATGAATCAATGAGTCGTATTTTAATGTGTGAATTTTAAATGTTTAAATTTGAGGTGATGTCCTGCTAAATTTGCTTCATGGAGATGCAGAGGTGGTCAGTGTATCGCTGTATTTTTGTGACTATGATGTTCAATACAGATATTTGATGCTCAGTGCTAAAATATTGATTAATGTAGTTTTAAGGTCAGGATCATCCATCCAGTTTTTCAACACTTGAAATAGTTTTTCCACATATGTTCATGTAGTTTTTAACTGTATCTTGAGGAACCATGTATGTGTGCCTGCAAATGTACAAAATTGTGACATGTAATAAAGTGAAACACACTGATTTTTTCAGTGATAAAGTGCAGTGGTATGGTTTTGTGTGGGATTTATTTACACATTTTTAGAGTAAACATGTGGCAAACACATTTTTCATCAGCCTGCCCTAGGGTAGCTGTGGCTACATATGTGGTTTACTATCACCAGAGTGTGAATGTATGAGGGAATGAATAATGGATCCATTGTATGCGCTTTAAGTATGCATGGAAAAGCACTATTTAAATATAATTCATTACCTCCGCCAAGGAGGTTATGTTTTTGCCGCGGTTGGTCGGTCGGTCGGTCGGTCGGTCGGTCGGTCGGTCGGTGTACAACTTCGTCACAGCTGTTGCCTCTGAGCACAAGGCTCCTTCATTGGCAATTAGTGTCTATTAGGTGTGACCAAAAACTTTTAACAACATTATTTACATATACATACACACACACATATATACACGCACAATTTTACACAGATTAAAGTTACAACATCAGCTCAATTGAACATCATAAATAACACATTCTGTATACAAATTTCTCATAGAAAACATCTAAGGTCATATTCAACATTTAAACCGTGAGGTGTTAAAGTTTTTAAATGGTAAATCCAATAGTGTTCCCTCTTAGAAAGCAGGTTCTCCAAATCACCTCCTCTAGGAGGCAATGACACCTTCTCAATACCAATATACTTAAGGGATGACATAGGATGATTAAATTCTACAAAATGAGCAGCTACTGGATAGTTCAAGTTTTTGCATCTAATAGTGCTTCTGTGTTCGGCTATACGAGTCTTTAAAGACCTACTTGTTTTGCCGACATAAGATTTTCCACAAGAACATGTTATTAGATATATCACAAACTTTGTACTACAAGAAATTATACCTTTTATTTTTATTTCCTTTCCTGTATGTGGGTGCTTAAAACTACTACATTTATATGTGTAATTGCACTGGGTACAGTTACCACAGGGCCGATTCCCTCTTCAATTTTTGTCTCCATCATGTTTTCTTGACCTTTTTGTGTTTATAATCACAAATTACTTCAATTTCTGTTTCCATTTTCAGATTTCCTTTTTGAGCTGACCGTAGTCTACCTGAAGTAAGGCCAAGTCAGCATCCTGTGCGAGCTGCTGCAGGTTTTTCACCGCTGAGCAGGTTTTGATGAGGCGAACCATAGCAGGCGAGCAGTCCAGAGGAAGCTGGCTCAGCAGGACCTTTTCACTCTCCAGCAGCAGCAGTGCATGATAGGGTCTGGAGGATGAGGCAACATGGCATAACACTGACTACTTTGATGCATTAAAAATAAAATTCCCCTTTTTCCCCACAGCTGGTTCCTGACTGATGCACTTAAAAAATTCAGCTGACTAAGCTGCTCATACATTCAGTATTAAGACATCCTGGGGAACAGGAGACTGAGTCGCAACACAAGTTTGGTGTAATTACATTAAAGTTACAATAGGTGGCACTGTGCCCTACAAGGTTTTTCTTGATTTCCACACCTACCTTTGATGAAATGAGATAAATAAAAGCCAATGGCATGACCCCAATCAGCTGTTAATGCTTAATATTCGTTGAAGATAGGTGGAAAATGCATCCATTGAACAGGTTTGTACTGTTTAGTTTAATACCTTCACTGGTTTGTGTATAAAGGTCACAGTTTTTCTTTTCATGCTCAAGTCTATTTTAATAGGAAAAACTGAATATGTTATGTCATATAATAATATATTTTTTTTTAGATTTTTCACTGCAGAAACATATACAGAAAGAGTTATCATAAGTATTATTTTAAATAAAGATTTGGTAATGTTACTTAACATTTATTACACAATTTCTTTGGTCATCTGATAAAAGAAAGTATTCTATATCAATCTTAATTTATTTTTGTTCTTTATAAACCCTCATGACAGTTACATTCTGAATAAAATATAAATGCCTTACATGTTACCAATATATACAAATCAATATATAATTTATTGTTATGTCACAAAGAGCATAAAGATTAATTAAGTTGACACATGTGTATTGTGTGAAAGGTGTATTGTATGTGTATTTGTCCATATTATTTTTATGCCTATGAAATTTTAAAGACGACTGAGAAAATACAGAAGTGTTAAGTAAGGCCAGCAAGGCTTTATCTGTAAAGAACACTTGTGATAACACTTCCTACATGGGTTTGTGAGTAAGAATGGTGCCAGTGGGTGGAGCACGAGTGGCTGGTTGTTATTAACCATAATTAGCATCACACTGTGACTGCTAATTGGCAGAGGTGGATTTAATCCAGTGTTTGATTTACTGTAAAAAGAGAAACAGGCACTTTAGATTCTTCAGAAACACACTGCACATGGTAAGTGAGGCATACCTTATCGCCTTTAAACTACACTCTAAAGCCTCTGGGGGGATGTAGTTGCCACCGATTCTGTGGATCTTGTGAGGCAAACAGAAGCTCACCTCCAGCCAGTTGTTGATGTGTAGTCGCACCACACCAGTCGTACAAAGGCTGAAAAACATCAGCATCAAAGTGAGCTGTGTGAACAATCTATATCAGAGGTGTCACTTTTATAACCTGTGGAACAAAGCCGACCCCTCCCCGCCCCCAAACGGTTCAATCCGGCCAACAGGATGAATTTTCAAAGTGCAAATATTATGCAGAAGACATTGACACTCAAGGATGTCATTGAGTCTTGACAAGTTTTTTTTCCACCACTGGAAATTTCCGCCTATTCATAGATGTTCACATTATTCATATTTTTTGTGATAGTTTGTAAATATAAACATTTTCATATTGTAATTTTACTTTTTTTTTTCCACTAAAACAGAACAATTTTGACTTATTTCTAAATTATTGGTATTATTTTACTAGTTCAGCCCAAATTGAGTTGCATGTGGCCCCTGAACTAAAATGAGTAGCATCCAAGATCTATAGTATATTTTACAAAGAATGTAATATGTGCTTTATTACGTACCTGTCATAAGCCTCCTTTAAGTCTCTGGCAAGTTTACATTTAGGCAGAATTTGTCTAAAAGGTGACTGGGGGTTTCCATCTGCTGACAACAGTAAAAATAAAGAACTCTATCAAAATACAGTGAATTTATGACATGATTTAATGTGGTTAGATGTCAGTCATTAGGCGTGAGAATCATGCGCCTCACTCTCAGTCACGGTGGTGATTTCCTCCTGCACAGCGAGCATCAGTTTGGCCTCTCTGGTCAAGTACTGGCAGCGTCTCTCCTCGTGCTGCAGGGCTATGGCGATCCGCCGTGACAGGTTGTGCATGCAGCTGATGACGGAGGGGTCGGCATTGGCCTGTAGAAAGAATTAATGACACAGGAAAATGTTTGAAGAGCTTAGTGATCTCTAAAGAACTACATCATAAAGCAGGAGTCTCAAACAGGCGGCTCGGGGACCAAATGCGACCCTCCAAATGTTCCAAACCAGCCCATGGAATGAATTCGCTAAGTGCAAAAATACCAGTCAAGGCTGTGAACTCAATTTAGTTAAATGTAGAATATGATCTACAGTCAAATAATAATAGCATCGTAACCTACAAATAATAATGACTGTTTTATTTTCAGTTTGATGTGAAAAAAATATTATATTATGCTGATAAATAATGACATTTTGTCTTTTATTGCAAAAACTACATTAAATTAGGAAAATATTTACATTTACAAACTATATTGTGACAATAAAATGTAAATAACCTGAACAAATATGAACAACCAAAGAAAATTAGGCACAATTTTAACAATTTTCTGCCTGTTATCAAATGCTTATCATCTTTATGGATCTGATCCATAATGCACATGTAAAATTGCACTTATTTTCTTCAGAAAATTCTGTTTTTTCACATCTTTTTTGTTGAGATAGTTTATGAGTAAGCAGTTGTCATTATTTATACGTTTATGCTCTTATTTTACTGGTCCGGCCCAGTGGAGATCAAATTAAGTTGAATGTGGTCCCTGGAAAAAAAAAATGTTTGAGACTCCTGCTTCAAAAGATTATGATGGTCTCTTTATTTAAGTTGTTGTATATGAAGTAAATATTCAATACGTAAAAAAAACTATACACAACCTGTGTAATAAAATGTAACCTGTTAGCTGCCATTAACTCATCATATTCATAGACATTAATAATCTGAGCTAAATTAGGCTTTAAATAGCTGCTAAAAGCTAAAAAACATTACAGTTGCTAGGCAGACACCATTGCCAAAACATGACTAGGCACTTACAGCCCCATCACACCCCCTTATCTGGACTGGGGCTTTACTGGGTACCATGACTCAGCATGGGCAGTGGCCCTTCACAGAGCATGACTAAGCACATACCTCCCTCTGAGTTCCCATGCCCTCATAGATAGAGCAGACTGGAATATTATCACTCGTAGACACACCCACACACTTCACACCCACAGTCATTTATTCAATATAATTGCCATTTATTTATTTCTGCTGGTAGGACACCTGAACAGAAAAATATTATTAATTACAAAAATTCAAAATCATAACAAGTGTTTTCATACCCTCAGGGCGAACACCACATTAAACAAGATCATCGTTGGAATTTCTCTTTTAGGTGACGGGTCTGTTTTGGAAACCTGTACAGAGAGAAAAAAAAAAATAGGATATAGGACAGATCCATATTTAATCATAAAATAATATGTTTAATTCATACATTAGGCACAACAGATACTATATTTGTAATAAACTGATTACGGATACTGAACAGTTAATCCAAACATGTTCCTTTTGTAAAGGTTGACTCAGAATGCCATTTTGAGAACATTAGTATGTTTTTATTCACCCTATTCCACTGTATTATAATTGTTTCTGGTACTTTTTCAACTGCAGCCAAATGAAAAGTATTCTCAATTGTGTTACGACATTTCATATTATTGTCTCCGTTACAAACTTTCATGTTGGTATTACTCTGGCTCACTGGATGTACTCTGCAGGAATAAGAGTGAATATATCTACTATTAATGTTAATGTCAGGATTGTTTTCCACTTCCACTATCTGTCCATCTGTGCGGATTATTATACAGCACTTTAGTTAACAGTGGGAAGTACTGAGAAATGATGTGTTTATATTTTGCTGAGTATACTGTAAACAATATTACACACATGATTTGATATAAAATGGAACTTAAAATGTAATCCACAGTAACATATTCCTTCAAAAGGTAATAGAGGAGCAGAAGATTAAATGCTGTTGTTTCTTAAGAATGATAACACCCTTTGACATGAAACAGGATGAACTCGAGGGAAGGTTAACATCTGGTTAAAAAAAAAAAAAAAAAAAAAAAAATTACAATATTTACACCAAACTTAGATTTTTGTGTAGGTAATTACTTATATTTCATGAAAATATATTTAGGAGTGTGAATGTTTGGAAAGTGACATAGTTTTCTGCTATCAATCTGGGTGGATTTTATAAACTCTAAAATAAATGACATGCATTCCAAATACATTGATATTTGAGTATTATATTATTTACGCCATATTCTAAACATAGTGTTTAAAATTAATAAATGCATAAATCCATGCAAAACACATTTGGATGTAATGCTCATGTCATTTGTATGTTGTAAATATTGTAAAAATAAAGAAAGAAATTCTATATTTTAAATAAAAAAGGTTTATTTTGATATTTACTTTCCATGTCCATCCATTTTTCAAAACTCTTGCTATTCAGGTACGATCTTTTAAGGGTTTAAGGTATGATATACATCGTAAAACATACATTTTAGGATGAAAATGTCAGAGGAACTTCATTTTTGAGAACTTTGCCATTCTTGCAAAAAAAAAAAAAAAAAAAAAAAAAAACCCGCTAAGTTTAATCCATCTGTGACGCAGTAGTTTTTGATATTATTCATTTAAAAATATTTTAAACTAAATTTTGCCCTTTGGTTATGTTTAAGATGGTATATAAACCTTTCCAATTATGTGGAATATTTGCCATAAAGTTGTCTGGGTCAAAAATTATGAATCAAAAAGTAGTGGGCTGTTCATCCATGACGCGCTTGACATTGCTCAACAGTAATAAAATGTGTCCAGGTCCTTACTTGAATGATGGGGGGATGAAGGAGGGTCGGGTGACCAACAAAGCGAACATTGTCTATCTTCAGTTCAAACTTCTTCCCACACATGTCAGATTTGGTGGCCAGGATGGTGGCGAGGATGATGTCAGAAAACCTTGAAAAAGGAAAAACTCAGTAGGAAAACATGTGCAGGGTGGACAGTGTGTACAGAAACAGCCGGCGCAAGTGAGAAGGTTTACTTTAGCTCGGTTTGTTCACATTTCCTTGTCCGTACGAGGGATTACGTTAATTAGAGGCATTATGGCTGTAATAAAATTCAACAATCAGTGAAAATTAAAAAAAAAAAGGCTTGGGTGGCTACTGGAGAGGAGAAAAGAGGAAGAGGCCACCTTGCAGAAAAAGTGAAGTCTCTGCATGAATGAAGAATGTGAAAGACACATGCTGGTTTTACTGAAGTAATTCATGCTTCGATCAGAGGGATAAAAAACAAGGTTCTAACCTCCAGGAAAAAAAAGAAACAAACCGTAAACTTACCCCACCAACACAATTTGAAAGGAATGGAAATTATTGCTTTAATCTAGTTTATTTCTGATTTAAATTTACATTAAAACATATAGAATTAAGTCTGAATTAATGGTAGTTGTAAATTTGTTGGATTTTAAGAGAATAAGACATACAGTACAGAGGAAAGCAAAACTGAAATCCCAAATTAACCAAAGAATTGAATCACTGGATCAACTAGAAAACAATTCACAGGGATTTTCTGAGAGTAGGGTTGGGGATCCATACAGGACATAAAATAGGAAAAGAAGGGGATAAAAAAAAAAAGACAGGGGTGATCTAAGCATAGGAAAGGTGGTTTAAATGATTTGGTCTTACCCTGCTACCAACTGTTCGTCAGTTAGTGGAGAGTGTTCTCTGAAATGGGAATTGGGCCATAAAAAAGAAGAAAAAAGCAAACAAAAGGGAAAATGCAACACACAGTTGGGCTGAATGCAGAAAATGGACATTAGAACAACCCCAACAAACATTTGACACTATGATGTCAAATTGGATCTTTAGTTATGTCCAAAGAGTTGCCATTTCACATGTGATTAATGTAAAGAGAAACCAACAAAAACATTTCTTAGAAAATTACACTTTACCTCGTTGATTCATTCACAACCAGCCACTTCATTTAATTTGATACAATGTGTTGTTGTTTTTTTACTAACTCGTTTAAATGTCAACTTTTCTAGTGCTTTTCTTTGTTCTTAGAATGTTTTTATTCATTTTGACGAATTTATCAAAGCCCAACTGTATATGGACTGTGTTCATCACTAGCCACCTCAACTCCTCTTTTTGGGAAATACATTCACTATTGAATTTATAAGATAAGTAATGTTAGTTGAACATACCTCGAATCACCATCCTGATCTTCAAGACCCTCCCCAGCTGTGTTGAGAGCATATGGACTTCTTTGTTTTGCTGGTAAACAAAAACGTAGCTATTATTTTTACACCAATACCAATAACGAAAAAGTAAAACGTTTGGTTAAACGTAACAGCAAATAGGATATTTATAAATAAAATACATCTCAGAGATGTGTCCTTTGAGGTCATTACCTAGTGTTTCGGTAAATGGTTTATGCGTCCAATTTCAGTATCAAAATTGACTTGCACATGCCATACTGAGAAAAGAAGCTACTTCACTAATCATGTTTTTCTGCCATTATAAGACTTAAATATGGGGCCGAAACAATTTTCCACAGCACCCAAGTTAAAGAGTTAACAGACATATTACCACTGCTAAAATATACCACATTAGCCCCAATAAAAGTAAATTAGCTTTTATAAATGCTGGATGATCTGCTATCCATGGAATTGAAATACATGGGTGTACCCCGCCTTTGCCCTATGTGGCTGGGAAATACGGCATTTTCCCAAATTTTGTAAATCTTGAGAGGGTACAACACCCAAGCTACTTTGGTCACCACCTAAGCAAATATAATTGATTTTAAGGTGTTTCGATATTGTGAATTGTTGTGTATCTACTGTATCTTTTTATATTTTAGTACTCACGTATATAATTATTTATGCCCCATTATTATATCCTCCTGAGACCGAGCAATGCATTTTTGTCCTCAATAGGGGACAAAAGTTTGACAGCTTTACTTAGAAAGAAATACAGTCTACTGAAAAGGACATTCCATAAAAAAGAATATTTAAAAAATGCTTCATTATGCTTTTTCCAATCAGGCCAATTATTTCATGTAAAAAAAGCCAATTAATTTACTTTCCTGGGTCTCAGAAGGATATGAATTTGTGGATGTATCACTGGAACAATGCAAATATAAATAAATAAAATTGCCTTACGTGTGTAGTATAGTTTTGTGCAATCTTATGGAAATGCTGCCATCTGGACAGCAAATGGTTTCTGAAACCTTTGGGAAAACCCTGAAATAGTCTCGACTTCATCTATGAGGAGAGTTGTTTTCTATCTAGTATTGTGTATTAGTCCAAAATTCAACAAAATGCTATATAATTTGTAATCAAATAACAAAAGGGTTAGGGTTAAGCACCCCACAAATCTAAGAACATTCCTTGGGTGTGGTCAAAAGAAAAACGCACTTTGAGTATCTGTGTTAGTTATAAGATCATTAATAAAAAACACATGCACAAGTTGTACCATAATTACTTCAAAAAATAACACTGACCGGACATTTACTTATTTTATTAACCAATAGACATATTTTTGTCCAGCTGGATTAGTTTGTTAGATATTACAGTATTTAATAGAGTGATAGTAATTCCTGAAAGCCACAACATTCGGCTGAACACAGATTATCTTGGTGATTCCTTGTGCACGTTCTTGGTTGATGCTAATGCTACGCCTACCTGTAAGAGATGACGGACACTCGGCGACTCTCTGGAAAGGATATCGAAAGAGCAATTTGTTCCCTCGGCTGCCAGAGCTCACCAATATAACACTAATGGGGCTGGTTTTGTCGCCAGTTTTGTACCCACTTTTTTCCGACTGACTGTACATGGATTTTCGGTCGGCGGGTGGGTTGAACATCATGCTAGCATTCTAGCTAGCATTAGCCTAACTGACGCACAACAAACCCAATCATGGACGGAACCTACGATCAGATGATAAAGGTCAACTTGTTGTAGATGATATTTGGAGCAAAATCCACAAAAATAAACCAGTAATACGCAAACTACACTTTAACTCGTTTAAAGTTGGAGCTCCTTTCGTCAACTTCTCCCTGCAGTACATTGGTATGCGCTGCGATTGTTTTGTGCCACCTCGAAAATTGCTCGGGTGGAACAAAAATAACGTCTTTAATGTTCCACTTGCTGTTACTTTTTAATGTTTTTAGACTTAAATAATTAAGTATATATTGTAAATACAGCATATTGTTGCAGAAATATATCTGAATATGAGTATTACAAGACATTATTATATTTTTTGCATGGCTAGTTGTGTGCCACCATCCATGGCACTTCATTCATTCACACATTCATTTATTTCTGGTGCATTTTGCAATTTATTTAGTTTGATTGAATTCCTTATGTGTCTGCAACAGGAAATAATAAGGCATGACTCAAGACTCAAAATGTCACGATGCTTGTCTAATTATATGCTTTGGAAATATGCAAAAGTTCAAAGGTTTTTAAATTAATAATTAAATCTACGTAAATGAACAGATATGAATCTTCCATATGTTGCAACTGGTAAAAAAAAGTTGTCTAACTGTAACTGAACCGTGAGTAGCGTCTCAATTCTTAAACAACCATGTCAGAAGACAAATAGTTCTAATAACTCAAAAACATCACCAGTGAAAACAACTAAAGCACCCATAATTGGGTTAAAATTGTGTAATGTATAATTGAAACTTGGAAGTGGTGAACACTCATTAATTAATAATATAATAATTCAGAAGCATATCAAAACATAAAAATGTGCCTGTTTCAAGTGTGTACTGCTTGTATTTATAAATTCAATTGATTTTCTATGACTCACTTAAGACATTTCGCTTTTGTAGACTTATGAAATAAGTTTAAACACATGGCGCTATAATCTTTTCTACCAGAAAATGTTATCAGGGCACATGTTTTTTAGATGTTAGCACAGTTTAATATCTTTGCAGAAATAGCAGATGTCAGAATCAGATTTCTTTATTAATCCTATGGGAAATTATTGACTACTGGACTGGACTACTCGAATTTTAATACAGTTTATTTTACATCATCATTTTACATCATAACTGTGAAATTGCAAGTGTGTAATTTTAAGTTTACACAGATGTCCCCACAAGAAATTCACTCAATGACACAAACAACCATCGAAGCTTTAAGTGCATTTGCTCATTTATTTGGATTCAGGTTACAACCGTTATGTGATGATTAGGAGGAGGAGGAGGAGCATCAGCTGCAATTGCTACTTGTCACGTCACTACTAGAAACCACAAAAAAAAAAAGAAAAAGAAAAACAGACATTGAAAATTGACAGATTGGCATTTTAAATGTTTGTTTATTTATTTGTACTACAAAACTCAAATGAACAAAGCAGTTTTAAGACTCAGTCAACCACATTTTAGTTGTTGTGTAACCACATCTTAATGTTGTTCACACCTGAACAACATTAAGAGAAGTGATTTGTTTGCACATCACTGTGGACATGCAGTTTTGCCGTTTCTGCAGTTCTCATTATGTACCGACTTTTAATTATTTAAGCAGTCTTGTTTAATTTGAGTCATTCATAGTTATTAATTATTAACGGTAGGCCTACATCGACAGAATGATGAGTCTGCGACAAAAGGATGAAAATGATGCTATAAAAAGACTAATATTATATACTTTTATCGCTGATTTAGACGTTCAAATGTTGAACAGGTGTTGAAAGCCCGTTTCCTCCACTGGAAACAATAAATAAATAAAAAAAAAAGACTTTTAACAGGGCACCGACGACACATCCGTGATCTCATTCAAGGCATTGCTGGAGATTAAACTAGATAATAGATTATAAAATACACGAGTGTAAACATCCAACAACACATATATTAATAGAGCCGTAAAAAAGAAATTAAAAAATATCATGTGCAACATTCAAAGACACCACTGCACGTAGGCAACAATGAGTTTATCCACAAGATGTAAATGTTTTTGAGACTGGGTGTGTGGTTTGTAACAGATCTGATCTCTGAGCCACATAATACATACAGTTCCAATATATAATAATCTCCTTTTTTCTTGTTATTTCTCGAATTATCAAACAGCGTAACTTCCAACAGGTTAATCACAGCTATTACCTCCAAATCAAAAGAGTTGCCGCCTATACTTGCATGTCCTACCTGGAGCAGAGGGTTTCCGATTCAGCACCTTGGACAGAGACTGAGCTAATGAAGGATTGAATGTAAATATTTCCTTCCATTATGGCAGGATTCTCATTCTTCTTTCTTCTTCTATCTGTGCTTGGAAAGTCCCCCATCGCTAAGTCATAAAATTATAACACAAGAACTGTAACTACAACCTGAAAACCCCGTGTTTTTTTTTTACAAAGGCGCACATCTTTTTACGCGCTGTTTTCTGTTTTTACGCATCATTTTAATACCATGGTGCTTACAGGTTCAACCAAAAAAAACTTCTCTCTTGACTTTTAATGCAAAGGCTCTAATCTTCACCCAAGAGCCAAAAGTAGAGAATTTTTATACCTATGTAAGAATGACAGTGCAGAGTAGTAGATGGATGGGTGCCAGATCTATTTACAGCTTTGGCACAGTATTAATGCAATACAAAGATAAGTCTGATTAGGGAGAAGGAGGCCTCATTACCGCAGAAAGACCCAGTGGTGCTTTGGTGGCAGTTCCCGAATGGATATATTTACTTTTCCTTATCACAATTTATTGTAATATTATCTTCTATATTTTGTGTTTTTGTTTGTTCGTTGGTTTATTTGATTTGTTTGTTTATTTCCAACATGTAGAAAATGAAATCAAAACAAATTAAGAAACAAGACATCAATAACGATACACAAAGTATTGATAAGTAAACATAAGTAAACAAAAGAAACACACACGCACACACACAATAAATTAAAATAAATAAAATTAAACATGCTTGAAAAGGAGTAGGAAGAAGTAAAAAAAATGGATATACTCCTACCCCCAATCTTTATTCTCTATGATGTTTATATAGCAATTATTATTTTACATGAATATCAGTATTATAATAAAAATAATAATAATAACATCAACAATGTTTGTATTTGTTGTTAAACTGTTTGATGTTTGGACATTGTTTCAGCTACAGTCACAATTTCTCGGTCACAATCAAGTACTTTGTGACATTTAAGTCATGTCAGTGTTCCTAAAAAGTAAGTTTTTCTTCTTCCCACTCCTTTTCAAGAATAAATAAATGAATTGATTTATTGTATGCTTATGTATTCGGTAGAATGTGGGCATTATCTGCTTATGTTGTATGCAGTATGCTGTATTTTGTTTTTACTACTTGCTTGAAATAAATAAGAAAATGAAATTAAATGAATGAATGAAGACTAAAGTTGAGTGTTATCATGTCAAAAGCAGAGAAAACTGACAGAAAAGTGACTTATTCAGTAAAATCTATCAGTAACTGAACATAAACCAAGTGTATCTATCCACTGTCATTGCTAAACTCTATGGATTGTACTGGTGAATCAGTACGGAGCCTCTGAGAATTCAATAAATTGTATTTTACATCAATTATTTACATATATTGATAGGATTAAGAGACCAACAAGGATTAAACATTTTACATCAGTTGATGGTTTTGGTGGATGTTTGGGTCATAATGGGTTAAGAACATCTACATCAACACAAATATTCCAAATGGCACCGTATAGTTTTTCTGACTTTTGAATGTGTCATATACAGATCACAAACAGTCCCCTCTGCACTCAGCTGTAATGTAGTGTTTTGGCTGTGTTTTTTTTTTTTTTTTAACAAATGACAAGTGTATCAGCTGATAGCTTGGAGAAAATTTCTTATCTTGACCGTTTTGAGTGGACCCACCCTCACAGTGGCCTAGTTTAGATAAGTCATATATAGAAACAAGAAAACCAAACTGTAATACATTGTTCTTCTTCTTTATATTATTATTATTATTATTATTATTATTGGTAGTAGTCGTAGGAGCAGAAGTAGTAGTATTGCATGGTCAATTTATTGTATTTGGATGTTTTATGTTGATGAAGAATAAGCAAAAGTAGTGATATTTCTGTTTTCCTATGATCAATTATACTGCTGTACAAGTTCTTGGAAAATATCTGCTTCAGACATTAAATGTGCTAAATCTTACATACTTTAATAATTAAAAAAAAAAACTCAGAAAACAAATTACAAAATGATGAGTTATTACACATATATACATATATGTTGATTTATGTACATTTACACAATGGATTTCTAAATGTTCCACTATAAAGAACCTGAAAAGTGAATGTATTATAATGTGCAGTGTTTTGAGGAAGATCTGATAGCTCTGAGACAAATATTCATTTCGAACAAAACCCATTCGCTCATTAATTCTAAGAATTTCACATTTTGACCCAAGGCTGTATCTTAGAAATTACAATCACCAAGGACTTTTGATGTATTTTTTTCTTTATTAGTGACTCAAACTTGGTAAAGTTTAACCCCCTTTTTTTTTTTTTTATGAAGTAAGCATTTTACTTGTATGTCACTTTTACCAGGGAGTTGGCTTCAATTAATAAGGACAATTAAATTATCTGAGAATATTGGAAAATGCTGACTACGATGGGACTTAGGATAAGGAAATGAATCATCTTTAGGTAGACAAATATTTTATAATATGCTGGTAATTTAGAACATTTGAATTTTTTAAGGATTTTAATATAAACTGTGTCTCTTATCACACATTTAAAGGCCCCCATTTATAATCTGAGGACTGCTTTTGGGCCGTCCTACTATAAAATGTATCTTGTAAAGGAATTATTAAACTCAACTGTCTGCAATAATTTTTAATAAAATGATTGATTGATTGATTGATTGATTGATTGATTGATTGATTGAATCGAATTAGGTTTTAAATAACTTTAAAGTGAGGCTCATTGTTTGGTCAAGCAAAAATTCTGTTTTTTTTTTTTTTTTTTCCCCCCACTCTTTATCTCATTTCATCTCCGGGCCCACCTACAGGAGGCCTCTGTGGGAAGGTGGTCCAAGGCGTGTCTGTTATCTGTCACGCATAAAAGGCCAGACTCCGCTGACCACCAACAAACAACAACCAGCAAAATGACCACTCTCAGCGCTAAGGACAAAGCCGCAGTCAAGGCCTTCTGGGCGAAGGTGGCTGGAAAGTATGAGGACGTGGGCAGGGATGCTCTGTCCAGGTAAAGAGCCCTCAGTGCTGGATCATGTTCCTTTCTTTCTGTTTGTTTTCTAACTTTCCTCATACTCACTGTGCTGCCTTTGTTTGCAGGTTGGTCGTGGTGTACCCACAGACCAAGACCTACTTCGCCCACTGGAAGGACGTGAGCCCCAACTCTCCCAATGTGAGGAAGCACGGAGTGACTGTGATGAATGGAGTCAATGATGCTGTCGGAAAAATCGACGACCTGAAGGGAGGTCTGCTTTCCCTCAGTGAGCTGCACGCCTTCACCCTGCGTGTGGACCCTTCCAACTTCAGGGTAAGAAGTCTGTTTACATTGTTGTATCTGAGTGATCAGACATATCCATCATCATGGATGGTGCTGACGCTGTGGTCTTACTGTGGTGAGACCAGCAATGCTGTTGGGTCTAGAGGCAGTGGCACTGAGGGAAAGGCAGGAGGCAGAGCTAGAGGTAGAAGAGATAAAGACGTAGAGGTTCTCTTTGGCAGTGACCAGGATGGATAGCATCAGGAATGAGTTCATCAGAGGGACAATGCATGTTAGAAGTTATGGAGTCAGAAAGGACCAGACTGAGATAGTTCAGACATGTCCAGAGGAGAGATAGTGAATATATCGGTAGAAGGGTGGTAAGGCAGGCAGGAGGCCTAGAGGAAGACCAAAGTGGAGGTTAATGGATGTAGTGAAAGAAGACAATGAAGAAGAAGACTGTGTTAGATGAAGTCAACTGATTCGCTGTGGCGACCCCTGAAGGGAAAAGCTACTGCATGTGATGCCATACGTGTTCAAATGTAAAAAAAAAATAATAATAATTTTGGAGCAAAACATTTTTGTTACATCTGTGTGATTGTTTTTTTTTTTGTTGTTTTTTTTCCCTCAGACTCTGTCCCACTGCATCCTTGTGGTCATGGCCATCATGTTCCCCACCGAATTCACCCCTGAGGTCCACGTGGCTTTTGACAAGTTCCTGGCTGCCGTGGCTCTGGCTCTTGCTGAGAAGTACCGATAAACAGCAACAGCTGAAGAAAACTAGAGCAAGAGTTTACTCTGCGTATGACAAATAAATGCATGAAAAAAAATACTCATCTGGTTTTGTGATCTTTTACACACTGGTGTTGGTTACAAGGAAAGTCAACAAGGTTTTATATTATATCATGACATGTGAAAGAGTTCCCTTTCTTTCTTTCTTTCTTTCTTTCTTTCTTTCTTTCTTTCTTTCTTTCTTTCTTTCTTTCTTTCTTTCTTTCTTT
>JAPTYR010000001.1:26994870-27005107 GCA_029814505.1 Siphamia roseigaster | reverse complement strand
GTGGTGAACGGTTTCGAGCGGTGATGAATTTTCTTCCCCGCTCCAGCAACGCTCCAGCAAAGTTCGGCCAGTGTGACAGGGGCTTAAGGGTGTGCCCAGCCACCCTACAAGGGAAAGTTATTTAGGGCGCTTGTATCCAAGATCTTCTCCTTCAGTGATGACCCAAAGCTCATGACCATAGGTGAGAGGTGGAATGTAGATCGACCAGTAAATTAAGAGCTTTGTCTTTTGGCTCAGCTCATTCTTTATTACAACAGACCGATACAATGTCTGCATCACTGCCAATACCACACCGATACACCTGTCAATGTCCTGTTCCATCCTTCCCTCACTCATGAACAAGACCCAGAGATACATGAACTCCTCCACTTGGGGTAAGGACTCCCCACTGACCCAGAGAGGGCAAACACCTTTTTCCGATCGATAACCATGGCCTAAGATTTGGAGGTACTGATCCTCGTCCCACTTGCTTCACACTTAGCTACAAACAGACCCACTGCACACTGAAAGACCAGGTTCGATGAGGCCAGCAGGACACCATCATCTGCAAAAAGCAGAGATGAAATCCTGTGGCCCCCAAACCAAACCCCCTCCAGCCCCTGGCTGTGCCTAGAAATTCTGTCCATAAAAATTGTGAACAGAACTGGTGACAAAGGGCTGCCGGAGTCCAACATGAACCTGGAACAGGTATGACTTACTGCCGGCAATGTGGGCCAGACTCCTGGTTTGGTCATACAGGGGCTGGACTGCCCTTAACAATTCCTTCTTCAGCCTGACAGCACCCCTCACTTCTGGCGTCCACCACTGGGTTCTCCGGTTCAGGAATTGCCACCACGACAGACCTTGTGCTTGCAACTCTGAGCAGGTGCTTCAAAAATGGAGGTGGAGAACATGGTCCACTCTGACTCAATGTTCCCAGCCTCTCCCAGGATTTGGAAGGTCTCCCGGTGGTGGGAGTTGAAGAACACGCTGACATTGGGCTCTGCCAGACATTCCCAACAGACCCTCATGACACGTTTGGTCCTGCCAAATCTGTCCAGCTTCCTCCTCTACCAGCAGATCCAAATCACTACCAGATGGTGATTGGCTCTGCCTCTCTCTTCACCAAAGACACGTGGCCAGAGGTCTGATGACATGACAATGAAGTCGATCAGTGACCTCAAACCAAGGGTGGCTTTGTGCCATGTGCACATATGGACATCCCTGAGCTTGAACATAGTGTTGGTGTTTGAAAAACTGTGACTAGCACAGAAGTCAAATAACAGAACACCAATCAGGTTCAGATCACGGAGGCCGTTTTTACCCACCTCCCCCTTCCAAGTCTCACTGTCGTTGTCCACAAGAGTGTTGAAGTCACTCAGGAGAACAATAGAGATAAATCAATATTCATGTGGTCCTTTAAATATCTATTGTGTTCTGAATTAACTAAATTACACTGTATATGTTTGCTTTTTTTTGCCTTAGTTCAAAGCTAATTCTCGTGTGACCTCTTCAGCTGGAGTACGAGGACTCAGGATCAGATTTCTGTGATGAGGAGTATCTGGGAAAGGGTTCCCCCATCAAGATTAATGACCTCCGAGCATCACGAGATCGGTTCAATCTCAGTGAAATCTTCTTTTCCAATGAAGAGTACTACAGTAAGCTAGAGGAACTGAAGAAAGCCCACCTCCGCACCATGGCTGAGCTGGAGAGCATGTACCGACGTAAGCTGGAACTCAAGACCATGCAGCCGTCAGACATGACAACACTTGACACCAGGCACAAGTGAGTGGTGTTCAAATGTGATTAATGTAGTTTATTCTGTGGTTCCTCTGTCATTTAAATACAACCAGTCTAAGAAAGACACAAACACGGACCAATTACATCCACGACGTGAACAAAAAGACCTGAACACTTTATGGAAGAAGTAAGTAGTGCAGATAGCCAGGAGGATCAACCAGACCACATCTTGATAGATAGATTCACCCTAATACCATCAAGGAGATGATATTATGCACCTTAGGGAAGAATTAATAGATACACTAACTCATTTATTCCCTCTGCCATAAGATAAGGCTGCTGAATGAGTTAGGGTTGTAGGATGCTT
Organism: Siphamia roseigaster; assembly: GCA_029814505.1. Lineage (NCBI taxonomy): Eukaryota > Metazoa > Chordata > Actinopteri > Kurtiformes > Apogonidae > Siphamia > Siphamia roseigaster. The sequence goes on along the minus strand of JAPTYR010000001.1, from coordinate 27,003,021 downwards.
ATTTATTTATTTATTTATTTATTTATTTAATGTTTACGACCGCATTAAACTGTTCACACCGTCAGTATCTGTATGAAAATGTCTGAAATGTCAGTGTTTTTGATTTTTTTACACTGTTTTATAACCCACTGAAATCACATTGGAGAATATTTCCCACTGTGAGATAAATAAAGAAAGTTGTCTATCTGTCTGTCTGTCTATCTGTCTGTCTGTCAAGAAAGTTTAATTTCATAACATAACAGCTAAATAACAGACGCTGTTATTATCTGACCATGCTCATATTTTTTAAATACTTTCATACTCATATATCCAGTTTTAACAGACCTAAATGCAGTAGATATCTACTAAATATCTTCCTATAAAATAACAATAATGAATTAATGAAAAAAGACCATTACTTGATTTGAGATTCTTTGGCAAAACAAATATCTTTAATGTCCTCTTTGGCTTTTGGTATTCAGAATTTGTATTTACACTACTGTCATATGTATGTATTACATAGTAAGTAACAAATATTGTATATTTTTATACGATAACTATATTGCAGAGACACCCCCCCCCCCCATTCCTATCACACCATGTTCTTGTGCAATCATATTTAATCATGTTTAAATATTAAATATTTAAATCAAAATTTACAGAAATATTTCTATAACTCAGAATCACTTTATTTGTCATTTGTATCCATCACAAGGACACAATAGCAGAATGATCTTTTTCTTTATATTTCATGTTTCACATTTGCATGTTTTTCTCCCTTTCTTTTCTGCACTTGCTTGTTATATTTTGTTTACTTGACTATTTTGTTTGCTTCCAGACTGCCGTGGGCACATAACAGCCCAGCAGCCTCACGGCGCCTGAGGAAGTCCCACTCTGCTGTAGAGCTCAGGATTAGCTCCGAACAGTCCGACTCATCTGATGAGGATGCTGATGCTGCCAGTAGTTATGTGGAGAAAGGCCTCCTTTTCTCTCCCAAAGAACACATCAAGAATATGTGGCTGGATTTCAAGTTGTCTCCTCACATGTCATCCTCTTCATTACACAGTCTGCCTGGAGACCCGAGGAGGCCAAGAAAAGGAAGGTCCAGCAAGAGGCTGGGTCATAAAGACTGTGACCAGGAAACATGGAAACACAGGATCACCATTCCCAAACCCTTCCAGATGACGCTACGTGAAGCAGAGAAAAGGAAGCATGGAATAAAGACACGCTCAGAGATGGAAACGGAGAATGCAGAGCTGCGACGGCAGTTAGAGGAGCTCACAGAATGCCAAAGGAAGTTTAGGGCCAGTCCTGTACCAGCACATGTCCATCTCCCACTTTATGAAGAGCTGCAGGAGCGGAATGAGGAGCGAAGGAAAACCATGCGTGACCGTGAAGCATGTCACCGTCAAACTGTCCAGAAACCGTTCAGCTTCCTGGAAAGGGAGCGATTAAAGAAGGAGCAAAAACAGCAACAGGACCAGTCCTCAGAGCAGGAGAAAGTCAAGCCATTTAAGGCCAAGTCTGTTCCCAAGTCTGTGTACGCAGCAGCATCTGGGGAACAAATGAGGGAGGAGCAGCTGTATCGGTCCATCAAGATACAGATGAGAGCGCAGGAGATGCTCCTCAGTGCTTCGATGCCTCCCAGTATGCTTGCACGGCGTCTCAGCGACCGCAAGAAGACCAAGGATGGAGGGGACGGTGAGTTCTCCCACAGGCCACAAATAAATAAGGAGGTGCCTGATTTTGACGCCAGTTACAGACGTTTCAAGAAACATCTGGAGAAACGAAAGGAGGTGAAACCAACAACGGCGTGTGAGCCCTTCAACCTAAAGACGTCACATATCCCTTCTCACCGTGAACGGATCCTGGCTGATATTGAGAAGGAGCAGAGCAGCCCCCGTGCACAGCGCTGGCCATACATCAGTCCAGAGTTAATTCAGACGCCAAACTCCAGTCTGTGTTCATCACTCTCTGGCAGTCTGGAACTCCTGCCGGCCAAAACCACTGACGCCACTAAAAAGCGCCATGAGGCAGTGAGGTATCACTTTAGGACCGCAATGACCTCCACCCCTATTTAGAGGGGCCCCTATCGACAGCCTCTGAAATAGAAACATACTGTTTAGACTTAGTCACCTCCATCTTATCTTCCCCAGATACCCCTAGTGTCTTCATAACCCTACACCAACCCCAAAACAGTGTAAACACCTCAGACAAGTGTGGTTCTGTACCCATACCCTCCACTGCCCCCACCCCGCCAAAGCTCCTCCCTCCGGTTCTTCCTCTATCTGTGATCACATTGTCTCTCTGAGTAGAAAGGTGCTCGAGCAGAGGAAGAAGACAGAGGAGGAGGAGGAGCAGTGGAAGGAGAGGCAGAAGCACAAGGAGAAGAAGCTGCAGGGGGTGGTGCTGAAACGAGCCCAGGCCAATGACCCCCACCTGGCTTTGTCAGAGACAAACCAGACAAAACTTCAAGAATTTAGGTACGAATATTGATACTGTACCATATTTCCTCAAATAAAAACCCAGAGTTGATCCAGTCAGTCAGTCAGGCAGTCAGTCAGTCAGTCAGTCAGTCAGTCCAACACCTGAACTTACCTGTTTCCTATCACCTTGGACCAGCAATATTTTTGAAAAATCACATTCAAGCTTTTTTTGTATTAGCGTATGTATCATTTATGCATGTAATACTTAAATAGTATCCAGCTCCATATAATGACCACACATGACCTTTGACCTGAACTCATTTGAATATCATGTTGAAAAATAGAGAAAAATCATTAGGTTTGACTTAAAATCTAAAACAATATTCTTGCTCACCTTGCAGATTCTATTGAATTTTGAGATTCAATAGCATGAAATATGTTAAACACTCTATATTTATTCATACAATTTATCAAGCTTTAGAATCTATGAAGAGGGGAAAAGTGTTAACTTTAAGGCAGACTAAGAAGGTCTAACAAGTGGTGCCAGGCACAACAAACCCTGCCTCCTGCAAATGTTTGATCTGATTTGCGCTATCTCTTATCATTGCGAAAATACATTTTTGGTAACTGTGACTTTGACCTTTGACCTAAATTCACCAAAATTTAATGGGATCTATTCTGGACCACGTCACACCTTTCCTGAAAATTTCATGGAACTTGGCCCAGTAGTTTTTGCATTAAGTTGCTGACAAACAAACACACGGATGGACAAACAAACCAAAAACAAAATGCTACTTTACATGCAGAAGTGAATGGAACATCCCAACTGATCAGTTAAACATGTCTTATTTACAAATGTTTGTTGTTATTAGGATCATAAGTATTTGTTGCTTTCATGGAACTCCTTTCCAGCTGAGTAAATCGTGTTGTTATTAATACAAGGAAGTTCCATATTTAGTATTACAGACATTATCAGGCTAAAGTGCTGCTCATACTAGTGTCTGAATGCATATGAATGTTTGGTGGTGGTGGCGTTTGGCACGAAGTGGCAGCCACACTTTCATCAGCTTCTGTGGCTAAAAACACAGCTTACCAATACCAGAAGGAGAATGTGAGAGCAAATGAATAATGGATCAAAAACCTACAGTGCTTTGGGAAAAGCACTGTAGAAATCTAATCTATTATATTATTATAATAAATGGGATCAATTTTGGAGATATTTGATAGTGCTGTTCTGCTTCAGCAACTGATTCATGTATGACTGAACATGGTCCAAAATGATTTTCTCAACATAATTATGCATTTTACTGATCCAGAAACAACAATTTTTAAAATAAATCTAAAGTGGGGAAAAACAGATAGGAGACCAGAACATGTCCTTTGAACTGACTGTACTCGACTGATTCCTTTCTATCTTCTGAAACACAACAGGCTTTTTGTTTGTGAAGTCATATGTCCAGTTGACCGAGCTGTACATTAAGCTCCATTCTGGATACGTTGAAGATCAGCCTTGTTAAATTATCTTTTAAGTTACATGTATGTTGGAAAAACAATAGGACAACAACATTTCTGAAACCTAAAATATTAGCACTAGTAAAATGATTGCTCATTCATAACAATGAAAGGTCATATAGTTGACAAATTTATGGGACTTATTTCTGAACGACTGATCTTTTTTTTTTTTTTTTTTCTTTAGGAAACAGGACATTCAGCGCAGGAAGGAGTACCAACGGGAGATAAAAGAGATGAAGCAGAGAGTGAAAGGGAGACCACTGCTGCTTGAGCAGGTTGCACAGGTGAACATGGATCTGAGTGAAACATTAGACATTATACCATTCCTTTGATCACTGATAAACCCACCGTCACTCATCCTTAAAGAAATGGAACAGAGTCTAAATAACTTTCATAAAACAAATATAATGTTAATATCGCAGATGATGTGCCCTTTAGTAACTACAACCAACAACAACTAGATGAACTAACTGTCCCATTCTACTCAGATACTGGGTTTTTTTTACCCCGCCCTCCGAAAGGGGAGAGGAGTATTGTTTTTGGTTCATTTTTTTTGTTTATCTGTTTGTTTGTTTAACAGCAACTTTACGCAAAACCTAAAATTTTCATAAAATTTTCAGGAAAGATTCGAGGTGGTCCAGAATAGTTCCCATTAAATTTTGGTAAATGTAGGTTAAAGGTCAAGGTCACAGTCACCAAAAATGTGTTTTTAAAATGATGAGAAATGATGGGCAAATCAGGTAAAACATTTGCAAGGGGCGGGGTTTGTTGTGGCTGCCACCATTTGGGTTTTTTGGGAGGGTGTTTTTAAAGCTCATACTAATCACCACAAGATGCTGTCGCCCCTGTTATTTATTCTCTACACTAATATGTGTCAAAGCACTTTTAAAGACTGTCATATTTGAAAGTATTCTGATGACTCCGTCATCATTAGCCTACTTCAGAGACATGAGGAGGATCATGGCCCAGTTGTTGACAACTTTGTCGAGTGGTGTAAGGACTCCTGTCTGCAGCTCAACACAACCAAGACCAAAGACATGGCCATTGATTATAGGAAAAATGCCAAAACAAAAGAGCCTGTTGTGATCAAGGGACAAGCCATTCAACAAGTGCAATCTTATAAATATCTCTAAATATCTCAGGACAATAAGTGACTCTGCCTTAAACTTTAAAGAACACTGTAAAGCAGAGAGCAGGAAAGGACACAAGTGGCTGTTCTACCTAAGGAAGTTATCCCACTTCCACATTGATAAGACAATGGTGATGATCTTTTACCATGCTTTTATTGAGTCTGTTAACATTCTCTTTGACGTCATGGTTCAGAAATCTGCCTTTGAAAGAAAGGGACTCACTCAACCAGATTATTAAATGGGGAAAACACAGCTGCAGCAGGTAGTCAGCTCTATCCATGATGCTTCCCATCCCCTGTTGAGTGAGTTCCAGTTGCTGCCTTCAGGTCAAAGACTCATCGTCCCAAGGTCTAAGACCACACAATACAAGAGCAGCTTTATCCCTGCTGCGACATCACTTTTAAACCATTCTTATGGCACTGTATTTATTATCATTGCTGGGACATACTTTTGTATTTATTCTATTTCACTCTCTCAATGTGATAAACCAACTTACTGTCTTTGGTCTTTAACTTATACCTCATACCACAGTTTTAACACTGATCTTTCGACTCTGTTTTGATTTTAATCCTGATCGTTTTACTCAGTGATGCTTTTAATAATGTTCATCAAGTGCTGTGAGCAACCACCCATGTCTCTCTCATGTTGCTTTGAATTATTAATTGTTTTTTTTTGTACCTGTTCTGTGTCCTTTGTCTACGTTGTTTTATGAGATGTCCACTCCAGCAACTGCAAAACAAATCTACCTACGGGTACAAATAAAGTAAACCCAAGCCTGAACCTAAATAATTACTTGATAATAGTCATAGCTGCGATTAACAAATATATTTATGGTTGATGAGCTGTCAAAGTTAGAATCAGAATAAGAACAAGTGGTGCCAGGCACAATAAACCCCGCCCCCTGCAAACATTATACCTGATTTGCCCTATCTCTTATTATTGGGAGAACATATTTTTGCTGACTGTGACCTTGACCTTTGACCTACACTCATCAAAGTTGAATTGGATCTATTCTGGACCACCTCGCAAATTCTGAAATCCTGAAAATTTCATGGAAATTAAAAAAATAAAAAAAAAAATAAATAAATAAATAAACTATACCCCTCTCCCCTTTTTGGCGCAGGGTAATTAGAATACTTTATTAAGCCATGGAGAAATTGTTGTTTGTTAGAGTTATGCTGTGCAAGTGTAATATAAAGAACAGGAAAGAAGTTATCAATACTAAAAAATATATGTATACATAGAAAGTTCTATATACACACATACACCAAATATACATATTAAAACACTTTATTAAAACACAATTAGTACAATATGTACTGTACAAATATTATCAATATGATAAGTAAAAGAAATATATATAAATAAGTGTGTAAAAAATATAAAGTGTCAAGTAAATGAGGAATAAGTATAGTCCCACATGACTTCATGGAACTAAAAGTTAAATGCTTGAATAAAAGTCAAATATGCCCGTAAAGTGAATAACGCTAAAATGTTGTTACTGTTGAATCTGCAGAAGAACGCCAAACAAGCAGCAGAGAAACGATACACTGATGCTCTACATGGATGTGCTGTGACCGAGGAGTTCATCACCAGCAAAGCCGGAAAATCAGCATCAGCGAGTAGAGCCTCACCTTCCAGTGACAGCAAACAAAGGTAAATGGGACAGAGCTGTAAGTTACACACTACAGTCTACAGAGGAACCCAACAGCAGGATGACAAAACAAATATCCATTTAGATTATTATATTTATAATTTTTTTTTAATGTATTTTTTTTTTATCCTGACAAAAAATATTGAATGGAATGTATTTTATAAGTTAGAAAAACATGATATCTGAATATAAGCCTATATGTTTAACATTTTAATGAAAATTTCACATCAAAATCTGATTATGCAACTGCATTATATTTGGTTAAAAAAAAGAAGAAGAAGAAGAAATAACATGTTTGGTGTTAAAACATCATGAAATAAACCTTCATAAAGCCATAAACATGTACATATTAACCCTTTCATGCATGAATTATGACAACTTTGATCAAGATGGGTTTTTTTTCCCTGAGTGTTTTTATTCCTCTTCAGGCCTGGATGGGGGGAAAAAAAAAACCAATATGATGAAAAAAAAAAATTCATGAACCAATTTTTCACAAATTTGCAAAAATGTCTACTTAACTGGACACCATGCCTTTCATTTTTGAGTGAAAATGATGAAATAAAATCATTCTTAATGCTGCTGATCTGAAGTTTTATCAGATTTTAACATACTATAATACGAGTTATTGCAGAATCAGATAATACGCCAAAAAAAAAAAAAAAAATCGTTGCTTTAAAAAACAGCATTAGCAATTAATTTCTACTCAAATATATTAGTTCAGATAAAGTTTATCAAGAACTGGAAAGTGACAGTAAAAGTATGAATTGCAGTGTATGGGCTGCTGCATTAGCATCCGTTGTGTTCGCTGATATGGAACTAAAACCATAAAACACATAAATATATAAGAGAACAGCATTGAATAGATGTAGAATAACTGTCCATTGTCGTGCCTGTTATGCATGAAAGGGTTAATGTTACATTTTGAAGGTTAATTTACTTTTTTATCCACTCTTCAACACAAAATTGAAAGCTCAGATAAATGTTTTTTGTTCATTTAGCGAATTATTCAATTGTTTTTTGTTTATTTTATGGACTGTCTTGTTCATTTTTCTTCACGCTGTTGATTATTTTTCAGATTTTTATTCATTTTATTGATTAGTACTGGAGAATGATGTCGTATGTTGTTGGAGCTGCAAAAATATCGGTAACACTTTATAATAATATATGCTTATAAAACATTTATAACACCTTGTAAATAATGAACTAATGATGAAGAAAAGATTTCGAAAATTTACATAAATGAGCAAGAAATGTTACGTTCATATTTTGTTACGTAAGTTATTGATCATTAGAAAATATTTGTAAATGATTAATAACATATGATTAACAAAACAGTTACAAATGTTTGTAAATATGTAAGAAATGTTATCTTACATTAACATAATATTTCCTACTCATTTACAGAAAAGTGTTAATGTTTTGTTCATCATTGGTTAATTTTTTTTACCGT
>JAPTYR010000001.1:26975492-26985906 GCA_029814505.1 Siphamia roseigaster | reverse complement strand
CTGTGCTAGCTAATGCTATCATTATGCACTGGGTTAAATGCTATGGGCCCACACACCACGGGCAATCCACTCAAAAGTATTTTAATAGACGTTAAAAGCTTGAGAGAAGGTTAAACACTTGCTCATTATCACCCGGTTTGATGAAAATGTGCACAAATGTCAAACTTCGTGTAGCTTGAATAAAATTAACAAGAGTATCTCCCTTTAGATAACTGACTTTTGCCTCAAACAGATGAGATATGTTTGTAAAACTGCTGGAATTCTCCTTTAAGCTGTTGTTCGTTTACACTGAAATGTTTGAACACGAATATAGGAATGAACACTGTGATGTAGGGTTGACAGAACAGGATAACATGACTGAACAGTCAGAATATTTTTTTAGATGCTCTTTTATTTTTGTTTATAGTTTGCATCTCTATAGTAACTAGATGAGCCTTAAAATGCCACAGATGTTTTGTGTGATGACAAACATGACATGAAAGCAGCAAATGATTTAAATAAGATGGATGTCTTGTGGTCTTTGCTGTGTAAAGGATAATCTCTGATTCTAATACAACTCCTTTCAGTACTATGCACTTCAAATTCTGGAGGCTGTCATCAAAACCCGCTGGAAGATTCTTCCAAGGAATCAGTGTGAAGGTAAATACACTTCTGCCTCAGATTCCATGTTCTATAGGTGCACATCATTGATATTGTCCAATAAAAACATTTGATTATATCTTTAGGAATCAAGAAGTACGTTGTTGGGCTGATTATCAAAACCTCCTCAGATCCTGCAAACATGGAGGTAGGACAACATTAACACTGGATCCCTTTAACTACTTGTGTGCATCATTATGTTGATGCCATTATTCTTTTGTTGCTTTTACAGAAAGAGGGAGTTTACATTTCAAAACTGAACATGATCCTTGTGCAGGTGATTAAAACAATACCTCATTTTATATCTATGTGGAAGGAAAACCAAAAACAAAGCTTTACTTTAATATAACACAGTCAACCTCTTTTTCTATAGATCCTGAAGCAGGAGTGGCCCAAACACTGGCCCACGTTTATCAGTGATATTGTGGGAGCGAGTCAGACAAGTGAGAGCCTCTGTCAGAACAATATGATCATTCTCAAACTGCTCAGTGAGGAGGTGTTTGACTTCTCCAGTGGCCAGATGACCCAGGTCAAAGCCAAACACCTCAAAGACAGGTAAACCATAGTAATGTGTCTATTCTTTGGCAGAAATAAAAAAATAATAATGAGTGACTCTTGTATAAATGTGCATGATGCAATACCACTTTCAGTCTCTATGGAAAAATGAAACCAAAGCATCATAGTTACGGCAGCTGTTAGGTTTATTCTGATGGCACATGTTTCAACCAGTGTACAGTAGAGAGGTGAGGGGATGTGACATTTGTTTTCTGGCTTACTTTTTAAAAATAATGAATAATAGGTTAAAAAGAGACTGATGGTATAGATGATAACTTGCTAAAATCTACTAAAAACAGAAATCAGCTCAGGCGTGTCCTTTTAATTATTATATCAATATTATAATTCACGCTGCTATCATTTTATTTTTAGGGGAGGGGGGAGTTGAGGTGCCTGTGCACTAACAAGCCTGAGAGCAGCAGGGTTCTTCAACCGCATTTCCACTAATAAAAGCCTTTCTTCAAGCAAATTACTGTATATAACTGGTTATAATGACTAGTTTTAATGTTCCGCTCGTTTGAGCAACCATAAGCTGCACAAAAGTCCAGTATCTATTCTTTATTTTTTCCACACATTCCATTGATGACCTTAAGCTATCATATGGTGTCACAAATGGGTCTAAAATTTAATTGAAAAAGTCTTTAAAAAGGCCTTAAATTTGACTTGTTGGAACTTGTAGGAACCCTGTTCAAAGATCTCAACCTCTGTGTTACTTTCAGCATGTGCAACGAATTCTCCCAAATATTCCAGCTGTGCCAGTTTGTCATGGTAAGACAAACTTCCCATCATCTGAGTAATCTGACTTAATTCCACAACCCAAACTTATATGTGCATTCTGATTCTTTGCAGGAAAACTCCCAGAATGCCCCGCTGGTCCAGGCCACATTGGAGACTTTACTCCGCTTCTTGAACTGGATTCCTCTGGGTTACATCTTTGAGACTAAGCTCATCAGCACTCTGGTGTACAAGGTGAACCAGTGAATTCTCATTTAGGACATTTTTAGGGTTCACCTGATGTAAATCAGTCAGAAATCCTTCATATTTCATATTTATTTGTTTATCTCAGATGCTACAAATTCATACAATACATGAGCACACTACTCAACAAAACAAACACAAAAACAAAATTGTAAATAAATGCCAACTGAAATAATTTTGTTCTTACACATCTGAAAAGGAGTGGGAAGAAGCATAAGCTTATTAAACCCCACCCCATGCATAATAATAATCCTTGAGGAAATCGGGGAAAATTGGCAATTATTGCAATTAAGACTCACAAAAGTTTTATATGACTTAGGAAATGTAAATGGTGTACAATGAATTAATTTTATTATTATATCCTGTTTAAGAATATGTCCAGCTCTTACACGGGCTTATAAGACACCAAAAATAGAAACCAAATACCAGACAATAGGCACAACAAGCATAAATGAGACAATGTACTCACCTATTTAAATACATCTGCTGCTTTTTCCAGGCTTTACAAACATGTAGTGCTAATTTATATACATTAGTACATTAGTAAATGACCATTTCATCTTGTCATCATTAGTGCTCCAGGACATATAAGGGTTTCAGATAGTACATCGAAAATGCATGTAGGATCATTGGGATCAAATTTCCATATATAGATTTCCTTAGGTTGTTTTTTTTTTTCACACCATGTTCCTTTCACTTTGCAGATGAGTCAAACTTAATACATTTCTGAGGAACATTTTTTAAATAGTTTAATATGTGACAAAACTAAATATTCTGACAAAATTCAACTTTAATCTAAAAATATTCACTAACAATGCAAGGTTTGTGTAGATTTTTGTCGACGTTTTGATTGAATTCACTTGCCCTTGTACAAAAATAATGCACTTTTCAACTTCAATCTCTTAATGTCCAACAATCCTTAAAGGATGTGTCCTGTATTTTTTCTTTCAGTGGTTTTATAACACCAATTACTGACTCGATTATAGTTTGGGGAAATAAATTAGAATCTGTGAGTAATTCATGAATAAGTAACATTTCAACTATTTTGCCCGTTTGTATATTCCTCTGACCTTTTAATGCAATTTCTTTTTTAATGTTTAGAGACAATGCTTCAATGTTGAACCTATTTATTTGTTTTCAGTTCTTGAATGTACCCATGTTTCGCAATGTCACGCTGAAATGTCTGACTGAAATCGCCGGAGTGAGTGTCAACCAGTACGAGGAGCAGTTTGTCAACCTGTTTACGCTCACTATGAGCCAGCTCAAACAGGTACAAACACACTCTGTCAATGTGCTCAAGTTAGCTGCGCTTACTGTGATTACACACCCGGGTTCATTAACTGTTATTACAGACAGAAGCACACGGTTCCACCTCAGTCATAGTTATGCACATCCGTAACGTCTGCTCACTGCACAGACTGCCTCCATCCTGTCATTAGAAACACTGTCAGCAGAGTCCATGGGTGTCTGTCTATGGCTGCCTTATAGACACAAATAAATAACTTGTGAAGGAACAGCACAGAATAAGACCACAGCAGATCCATTCAAAAGTTTAAGAAATAAACATATCTCGGCAATGGTCACATCAATATTTTTGGTCTGATGTACCTTCATCAGGAAGCTTCAGGAGCGCTGTGGTCTACATACCAACAGCTGTGATGCTATAACTATTAACAATGGAGGAAACCGTAAAAACTAGTGGTCGTTAGAGCCGGTGAGCTGTTTTTCTATTTTCGAAAGAACTGTCACTGAGTACAAAACGATGCTCTGTGATATGTTTGCAGACAACCGTGGAGCCCTATACCACAGAGCAAAAACAGACATAAGTTAACATATACATAGACACTGCTGTAAATCTACCACTGCTGTTTGTCCCTCCACTGTATTTGTTGACATTAACTTAAGAACAAAAAAAATCACTTATCCCTCAACAGATTGCTTGGATTACTATAGAAAAACATCACACATCTGTTAACCATTCCCTTCAGACCTTTGTTTGTGAAAGAACCAGCACTTAAACCAGAGGAAACAAAACCGGAGAAGTAAATTACTTCCTAGAAGTAAATCATGTATATTGCCACCTTTTTCGACAACGTCTTTTTAAAAAGTACAATTTATTACAGCTACAGGTCAGATAAATCTGAATCAACTGAGACTAAACCTTATAATTTACCAAACACTGGACATTACTCTGCATTTTCATCACAATTCTTTATTACACATACATATATATTTTTTTTTACTGTAGCTTGTTTTTGTGTGTGTGTGTGGGGGGGTGTATAATTCTAATGTCATGCTTGGACTGCAGATGAAAATGAGCCTTGTTGTGTCACTGGCTCATCTACTATTCTTAATGTTTCTGTTCTTTAATGACCACTTCTTCAATCACATAAAGAAATTAACCGCCCAGTGATGGATCTTATTGTAACTAGTAATAGGATACTTTTTGCAAGCAGCACTTAAGTTAAAATATGTAATTGATTCATAAGACGTTGAATGACACAATTATTTTCTTCTCTTAGTTTTGTATGTATTTAAAAAGTTGATTTGTTGACTCAAGTTAGAGCAGAGCTTTGGTGGCATCCACCTGGGTGGTCTGATGGGGTTATACACAATTTACAGTAAATAATCCTTATCAAAACATGTTATTATGGCAAATTATGGTCTGAAATGCGTTTTGTTTATTTCCTCTGGTTAGATGCTGCCTTTGAACACCAACATTAGAGTGGCCTACTCAAATGGAAAGGATGATGAGCAGAATTTCATCCAGAACCTCAGCTTGTTCCTCTGCACCTTCCTAAAAGAACATGGCCAGCTCATTGAGAAGAGACCCAACCTGCGAGAAACGCTCATGGAGGTGGAATGTGTTTAATTTATACGGTGATCTCTTTATTTGTTTCCAGTCCAGAAATCATTTCAATTCAAACCTGCTATCAGTTCCACCTCTGCTACCCTAAATGTCTGCCATTGTCTGGTCTTTGATGTCTTGATTATACTTTGGGACAGTCTTTTTGTGGCGTGATGCTTATTTAAGCAGATAGTTAACCTGATTGAAAGTAGCAGCGTGGGGTTCAGTGCTTAAAGCAGTGCATGGCTTTCATCACAAACTTTTCTCAAATGTGTAAGACCCCAGTGATATCCTCATTATCACTAATCCATTCGTCTTTCCATGCTTACACACTTGAGTCACTTCTCTCACAGTGAACAACTTCGAAGATGACTCCATCATAAACACATTCCACTTGTTTACATAAGAAACCAAAATGTCGCTTGGGTTATATGTATCATTAAGTTCTGCCATCTGTGTGTTTTTCCAGAAGAAAACTGGAAAAGCTTTAATCCTTTTCCTGTTCTCAGGCACTCCACTACATGCTACTGGTGTCTGAGGTGGAGGAGACGGAGATCTTTAAGATCTGTTTGGAGTACTGGAACCACCTGGCAGCAGAGCTCTACAGAGAGAGCCCCTTTTCCACCTCCAGCACCCCGCTGCTCTCGGACGTCCCCCCACGCAGACATCTCTACCTTCCCGTTCTCTCCCAGGTGGTGCTTCCATCCAACATTTGCACAGACATGATATAAGCATGACAAAACTGAAAATATCAAGAAATGTCAGAAGTATTGTATGTGGTAAGATTGTTTGTATCACTAAGGGCTGCACAATTAATTGAATTTTAATCATGATTAAGATTTTGGCTCCAAACGATCTCAAAATTCATATAATTGAGGAAAAACAATTATTTGGTGCTTCTGTTATGAGAATTTACTTTATTGAATATTGTGGTAGTGCACTCAAATGTGAGAAATTTTATTTTGGACCAATTAATCAAAGTATTTATTTTGGACTAATTTATCAAAGTATATATTTTTGGACTAATGTACTCAAGTTTATCTGTCTCATATTGTATTTTATTTGTTTTCAAAAGATTGAGTACAATATAACACTATTTTTTTTACTATTACATTACCATATATTTTTTATATATTTTACAGGGGAGTGTTTTTTTTTTTTTTTTATATGTTCAATAAATGCTGTTCCAAACATCTTCAATTAATGCTGTTTCATTTTCAAAGACAGCGTCGTGATTTTAATATTGACCAAAATAATCGTGATTATGATTTTTTTTCTCCCCCATAATTGAACATCCCTAGTATCAATATCTGAGCTTTTAAAAATGATAAACTTCACTTAACACAGAGTTTCTCAAGTTGTGGGGTGGGCCTTTACTCTTATGTGTTTTTCTTTTTCCTTCAGGTTAGAATTTTTAGTCGGTGGAACTAATGTTTTAGCATTACAGCACCCTGGACTCATTCTAGGGATGTACAACAAACAAATCTACTGCCATGGTGATCTGTGACTAGAAAAGACAGAGTTTAGGTTTGGAGAATAGACAGGTATTTGACTGGGGGGAAAAAATGCTATGTTTCTGTTTTTACTCAGTATGTACAATTTGCTCTTTAATGTTCTGAGATGTGCAATGGAAAGAGGCTCATTACAACCACTGATATTGTTCACATGTTGAACTTTACTAAGTTTTGTTGTTCTAAAAAAGTCACTTTGTTATCATAGTTGTAGGATAATTCTACATTTCCTATTTTTATTTGGAGAAATGTCTCAGGGAGTTGGCTTGTTGGCTTTATTTGTATTATTCAAAGAAAAATATGTTATTTTTTTAATTTGCACAGCAAATTATTCAAGGAAAACAATGCATTGTTAAAATATTGATATCTTTCAACAAAAGTTGTGCCACTGTT
This sequence comes from Siphamia roseigaster, assembly GCA_029814505.1. Taxonomy (NCBI): domain Eukaryota; kingdom Metazoa; phylum Chordata; class Actinopteri; order Kurtiformes; family Apogonidae; genus Siphamia; species Siphamia roseigaster. The sequence goes on along the minus strand of JAPTYR010000001.1, from coordinate 26,978,982 downwards.
ACAATGTTGTTGGGGTTGAGAGGGGCCTGGAGATTTTTTGTCCTCCAAAGGGGGACCCCACAGAAAAATATTGAGAACCACTGCTTTAATGTCACGCTTATGCACTAGTCACATTAGATTCTGCAAATTACTCTGGTTCCGATAAAAACATTGGTAGACCACTTTGAACCCACATTCCAGGATGTCTAACTACTTGTGCCGCTCATGTACTGAAGGTGTTCTTTACTTGTCTTCCTCCTTGCAGGTGCGTTTGCTAATGGTGAGCCGCATGGCCAAACCAGAGGAAGTGCTAGTTGTGGAGAATGACCAAGGCGAGGTGGTGAGGGAGTTCATGAAGGACACCGATGCCATCAACCTGTACAAGAACATGAGAGAAACTCTAGGTCTGTTTATTAATTTCTTTAACGCAGTATAAATTTGAAAAGAATTTGTTTTGTTAATCGGTGAGCTCAGTGATGGCTTTTTAATTATAGTTTAAAATTATAAATTGTCGCTGCATATGTTTTCAGTGTTCAGCCTGGTGACAATATGCTGCACTTCGTTTTTTTCATCGCGGAGTTGACCTGTAGCGTGAACGTTTTCGCCGCGTGGTCATGAACGCAGCATCAAAGGGAAAATGTAGAGTAAATTTATGAAGCCAGGTGAAGGCATCCTGGTTGACAACGCCCTTAAAAACAAATGGTGCTGGGCGTGGGTAGAAGAACGGGATGGAAACGGCAAGCCTTTTAGGAGCTAGTGTCAGAAACTAAGAGCCAGGTACTTATTTCTGTGTCGTGTGCTCAAGGAAACTAGTGTATGCAACTAGCGGCAAAAAAGTTTTATGACGCCACGAAGGAGACCCCGGCCATAAAGCAGCAGTTCGCGTTTTCCAACATAAAAGTTGTTTGCCGGGAACAACAGCCACTGCAAACATGTTAAAAAGGAGAGGAGTTAGAGCCCAACCTCAAAAGAAGGAAGAAATGGAACAGAAAACTGTGATGATTGCACTGGAAGCTTCAGTTTAGTAGTTCTGTTTCTGGAGTAAAGTGTGTTTATTTACAATTTTTAAAAATTAATTTCCTATTCAGGTTTGTCTGTTCTTGAAGCACTTTAACCTTTTTGTTAGCTTTTAACTGAACAGACTTGTAGTTTGGTGTATTAAATTGCGTTTTTTCATTTATATTTCCTACAACCTAATTTGTCATTGTTTGTATTGAATAAATCTATGGAAATGTTGCAAGCTAAAATTACAATATTATCTACAGTTCACTGTTGCTTTGTAACAGTTTATACCTTTTTATATGAATTGTGGAAATTTAATGGTCACTAAATGAATAATCATTCAAATGAGCCTGGCTGAATTTCACATGTCTTTGGAACATTAACTTGACTTTCTAAAATTCACATTTCAACTGTGGGTCATCTTGTTCCCTGCCAAGCATACTACCCAAAAGTTGTTGTGTGTGTCAGATCTACTGCACATCCGCTCCCCGGGAAAAAATTCAGGCTCAGGATTTTTTTTTTTTTTTACCCCTAAACCCTGGAAGTGCTATTATTACCTGAGAGAAGCATGAAGCCAAAGTCCATATTAATGACATAAACATTCCAGATCGTTTATTGTACAAAATCAGTGTGAAGTTAATAAAAATGTGACTGTTTTTTCCGTCTGTGCTTGCAGTGTATCTGACCCATCTCGACTATGCTGACACTGAACGCATCATGACAGAGAAGCTCCACAACCAGGTGAATGGCACCGAGTGGTCATGGAGGAACCTGAACATGCTCTGCTGGGCCATCGGCTCCATCAGCGGGGCAATGCATGAGGAGGATGAGAAGAGGTTCCTCGTCACAGTCATCAAGGTAAGGGTTGCTCTGGAAATATGGCAACGCAGAGATGTAATGCGTACAAGCAATTTATATGGTTCTCTGTTGTGTCCTCAGGACCTGCTGGGCTTGTGTGAGCAGAAGAGAGGTAAAGACAACAAGGCCATCATCGCCTCCAACATCATGTACATTGTAGGCCAGTATCCTCGCTTCCTCAGAGCCCACTGGAAGTTCCTCAAGACTGTTGTCAACAAGCTGTTTGAGTTCATGCATGGTGAGGAAAAACTTCAATCATATTTGAATTTTAATTTCAAAAGTAGCTATCTTAAGAGTTAAAATCAAGGATTCAATTTGCTTTTTTTTTTTTAAATTCAACCTTCCCAATTCTATTCTTCATTTAGTTTGTTACATTTTGTTAAATAATAACTTGTGCAGACGACAGAGCTCATCATCCCTGTTTTTGATCACACAGAGACCCATGATGGTGTCCAGGACATGGCATGTGACACCTTCATCAAGATAGCTCAGAAGTGTCGGCGTCATTTCGTCCAGGTTCAGGTTGGTGAAGTGATGCCCTTCATCGACGAGATCTTGAACAACATCAACACCATCATCTGTGACCTGCAGCCCCAACAGGTTAGCCACAGCTATGACCTCATTATAACATCCTATCATAGTTGAGAATTGACACCACTTTGGATTCCTAAATTGTAGATGTTTTTTATATGCTGATTGTGTCAGTAATCCCTTTTTGTAGTTAGTAAACATGTTAAACATAGATTTTTATATCAATTTGTTTGCAGGTGCATACGTTTTATGAGGCAGTCGGCTACATGATTGGGGCTCAGACAGACCAAGCTGTTCAGGAACTTCTCATAGAGAAGTACATGCTGCTGCCTAACCAGGTGTGGGATAGCATCATCCAGCAGGCCACCAAGGTGAGAATAATAATATTATCCTTTTTTAACAAGGAAAAAAAAAGACTCATTGAGATTAAAAATCACTTATGCAAGAGTGTTTCATCCATATAGCCACACTAAAAAATATACATAAAACACATAGTAAAAGAGTTCTATAACCATATATAAAACACTAAGAAAAAAAACATACATATAAAACCCCATCAATAAATCAAAAAGTACTAACAGTCTAGCAACACATGTCAAAGCAGAACCCGAGTATCAATTAGAAAAACACGTCCGTCCAGATTGATCATTTGTCCATTTGTTTAAAATGAATTGTATTTAAAGAGAACAGTTTTTTCTCCTTTTGTAAGTTGTTCCAGGCAGTTGAACCAGAACATTTAAAAGCTTTTGGAACACATGGATACAGGTGCTAGGACCAGGGCTATACGCTAACTTATTTTTACAGGAGCACATGTGCCCCCAAGTCAAAAGGTTTAGGGGCACAGGACAAACAATGGAGCCACAAGTAGATTATAAGTAGAATCTGATGTTTTGTGCAGCTAGTTGGGCTGAGCTAAGCCTCTGCTAGTTGCTTGTTGTTAACTCTTGCTATTCGTGGCAATAATTTGGTGGTGACCAGGGTTAGAAAGTTTTTGTTTGCCACATTGTGATGGTGTGCTGAGTGTGCAGACTATTTATGCTCCTGAGTTGGCTAATGCCCCATAATTCATAATTATGCAAGAAGATATGGGATCGGAATTCCCTAAACCACTCATTGGCCA
>JAPTYR010000001.1:26521153-26531716 GCA_029814505.1 Siphamia roseigaster | reverse complement strand
GGACATTGTCGTGCAGCACTCGGGAGAACTCTGAACTGTGACGGTAGGAACGGCCGTTTCCCTACGACTTTAAAAGGATATTTATGATTCCACATGATTTACAATAAGGCTTTTATGAGGCATAGCCACGTCTTCATATTTCATAACTTGTTTGTTACACTGGGGAACACAATTTTTGTTGAGCTAGGTCTGACAGCTGTTTAGAATTAATTTTTAGGTGGAGAATCCAAAACTGATCTTAGCTTTTCTCTATCACATCAAATTTTTGAACTATAGGATCCCTGTTTTCTTAAAACATATGAAAAATACTGTACTTAACAGGTATGTGCATGTTTTATAAGAATTTTCAAATATTATTAAGCATTATTGCAATGTGTTTTTAACACCATTATTATTATTTAAATTTTTTTACAAAGGATATGTCTACTGTAATTCTACTGTAAATGTACTGACCTATTGGGAGCTGCACACACCTCTCACCACACTGTCTCCATGGTAACTACACAAACAAGTTTCCACATAGCTGTAGATGAGTCTGATTGTAATCAGCTGGTACTATAAGTCTTACTACAGCTAATTAGTGGAATTTTGCTCCTCTGGAGGGTAAGATGTGTAGAAAAACCATGACATGCAAGGAAAAAATGACTACAATTTTGGAATCAGCATGACAATTTTAGTTTTAATTGGCATAAAAATCTATATCAACAGAATTTTTTTTTCCAAATTGTGCCCCGGTGTTGTATGTTCTTTCCAGTTCAGTAGAAGGTAAATGAAGTTATAATTTATGTAAGTGAACAGTGGTAACCTATAACTAAAGACAAAACATAATTGAGGGTTAGGGTTAGAGAGCAGAGATTGGGAATATAAATCAAGCGAGTGTTTCAAAATATCACACATAAATTATAGCTTTACACATTATATAGTTGGATAAAATCCCATATTGCTGTAGAGATTAGGAGGCTGTTGAGGCAGACAGCTGAGCGGAAGGTTTTACATTTCTTAATGGGGTTAAATTAAAAAATTTACAACCTGTTGTCTTTTTCATCAGTCTGTGCAGTAATTTTGGGATGAAACAGGCCATTCATCTGTCAGGATCAGGCCTTTGATAATTATGATTAATATCCCAATAATTATGTGAACATCAATAGTCCCCCAGGAAGGTAGTGTTCCTTCAAAGCTTGCCATTTTTGAAGAGAACAATATTTGTTATTCAGGGTCTATAAAGTATTAGATTTAATCATTCTAATCTAAATCATCAAGGAATACACCGTACAAATCCATAAAACCAACAAGGATTTTGCAAAATTACATTACAAACTAGACAAAACTAGCCATCGGAAGTCACAGCTAAGAGCATAACCCTGAACACCCCGAAACCTTAACTAGACAGCTATGGTGTCATGACATGAGGCATCCCTGGGTTATGACCTTTCATTTGCGCTTGATTTGAAGTCAATCAGACAAATAGTTCAAGAAGTACAAAAGAGTGCTTAGTGATTTTAAACTTTTGAGCGCCTTGTCGGAAATATAGAACTGGTAAATCGTCCAAAAGTGAATCAGTTCTTTTCCTCCTCATGATATTCATTGATATGGAAAACATGGAATGTTTAAACCAAATATCTTTCAAATTATCGCATTAACACAAAGAATATACAGCAGCGGCAGTCAGAGCCAAAATATGAAATTCCTGAAACTCTGTTCAGGGATATAATGATATGAAATCAAAGTAACATTTTGTTGCACTACTAACCACTAGCCCACACTGTTATTTGCCTTTAGCCACTTGATCATGTCTAGTGCAATACTGTTGGTGAATCATTAATACAATCACTCACACCTGATGTCAGAGTGTGAATGTTAATCTTTCCTACATTATGTATTATTACCATCACATATGGACTAGTGTAAGGTATAACAGTCCAAGTGTGAACTAACTGAATGCGCTGGAGTCTTGTACAGAGTTGTGGCTTTAATAGGATTAGCTCATGTTACTGTGTCGACCATATTACCCCGTGTGCCAGGTGAAGCAGGGTAATGTCTTATGCTCATGTCTGACTGTGCGTGCGTGACTGGGATAACAGGAATAACTGCATCACTCTTTTTTGTAGTTAGGTATATTAACTGACTGACAACGGAGTAATTACATTTAGGTACACCTGGCTGAAGAATTAATGAAAAGGTGTGCAAAAAAAAAACACACCTCTAACAGATGGGTAGTTTATCCCTACACATTTGATTGCCATTATTGGTGAGGAACGATTCACAACCAAAAAAGGACACAAAGGAAAAAAAAGGATAAGAAACTAGACATGGAATCGGGAAGGATAAACTTAGCAGTATGAGTTTGACTCGCCCTGTTTGTGTCAAGTTCAGGATCTACAGTACATACCGTGACAGGTGATGGCCTATTTACCTACCTGTCAGCCACTTTCTACATGCCAATGAGTGACTAGTGTCATCCTCCCCACTGTCAAATATCACATTGAAATAATCAACAGTTAGCATAAAATAAAAGTATCAGTCTTTGTCACACTGTTGAATATGGAAAAGGTTATGCACGACTTAGGCACAAAGTACTTGACTCAAAACATACTGTTATTCAGAACCTTGTCAATTTTTATTCCTATCTGACCCTTATTTAAACAGATAAAAACCCATTGAGATTGAGAAATGATGAAAAAAAAAATACTCTTTTTGAAGTATCAGTTTATCAGACACTTCTGTTTTGGAAAGAGCTGCAGTTCTCACATGTGAATTAAAACTTGTCTTCAACATTATTGTGTCTACATATTCACTAATCCTACGAAATGAAACAAAATTATTTGTAGGGGAGAAAAAAAAACAATGTATGATGTCAGCCATTGGTATCTGGGAGCAAGAGAATATGAGGGACAAAACTAACTAAATTAGAAATAAATAAACACTTGAATAAATACATGCTTGCATGCATAAATACATGTGTATGCATTTCTATACTTTAATATGTATTTATTGCCCCAATTATGTATGCTTTTTAAATTTTATTTATTTATTTATATATTTACTTATATATTTATTTATTTGTATACATATTTTTGCATTTCCTGATTTATTTACTTGTGTCTTTATTTATTTATGTATTTCCAAATTTATTTATTTCTGTATTTCTCTGTCCTTTTTGTCAGCTGAAAAATATATGTAAATTAAGTGGGCGGGGCTGACTCCAGTCTGAAGCAGGATTGGTTGCATCAATGTGCTCTGATCCACTGATGCTCCCTTGACCGGTCCTGTCATATTTCACAATGGTACACTATGACAGTCCAAACCTACACCATGGTCGGTCCAGGAGATTCAGTCTTTTGCCGTAAAGACTGGTGTTTTGACGTAAAAAATCAGACAAGAACAAGAAATGAGTGAGTTTATCAGTCACTGTCAGCAGAATACAAGGAAGTACCGCACCGCTATGACGACCAGGTAAAGTCAGTTCTATCCTGGAATGGAAACGCTCTCTGGGAATACCACTGGTACCAGGAATACCACTGGTACCAGGAATACCACTGGTACCGGCTCAACTCGACCTTCCCAGAGAGCGTTTCCATTCCAGGATAGCACTGACTTTACCTGGTCGTCATAGCGATGCGGTACTTCCTTGTCGTCTGTTCAGTCACTGATAAAGTCACTAATTTCTTGTTCTCATCTGAATTTTTACATCTGCCACAAAAGACTGAACCATGGACCGACCATGGTGTAGTTAAGGACTGTCCCGGTATAGTATTATTATGGGCTGTCATCATAGGACCAGTAGATCAGAGCACATCGATGTAACCAATCCTGCTTCAGATTGGAGTAAGCCCCGCCCACCTAATTTACAAATATTTTTCAACTGACCAAAAGGACAGAGAAATACAGAAATAAATTAATAAAGGTGGAAATAAATAAATAAAAACATGAATAAATAAATCAGGAAAGGCAATAAATAAATAAATATACAAGTAAATAAATAAATATATTTTAAAAAGCATGCATAATAGAGGAAATACATTTTAAAAATATATAAATAAATACACAAAACATCTGCATTTATTTGTTTATTTATTTCTGCATTTATTTATTTCTTCATTCATATATTTATTTCTAATTTGGCCATTTTTCAACCCTCACACTGATACAGCATCCAGTGGGAATTTCCCCAATTCAGTGAAAAAGTAGATTTTCAGAGCATAATGTTAATGTTATTGTCCCAGGTATGAAAAAAACAAAACAAATATGGGATCCATTTCCTGTGCACTGCATCCATATAACATACACAACACCAATTTCTTCAGCTATAAAAATGATAATGCAGTTTCCACTTACATTTGACTTATTTTGCAGAAAAATGTCTGGTTTTATGGTAAATTATTTCATTTGCATAATTTCCATTTTGCATTTTTCTACATGTGTTAGAAAAAAGGAAAAGTAATTCAATATAGTTTTAATAAAAGTGGTATTAACCTCGGTCATTTGGTCCAGTAACTTTAGATAATAAGTATGCATAGTTTTATTGATCATTAATAAATGATTGAGATTTAATTTGACAATCATTGTAGTCTGAGCTAAACTACATCGGAGTAGAAAAGTAGCTTTAATAATTCCAGATAATTCGAATGTTCGACTGTCCAGTATTTTCCATGGGTCCAGAATACTGTACATACATAGTGGATATCTGATTTGTCACGTAAAACATACAAGGACAAAAAAAAATAAATCAAATGGGATAAAGAAGGAAGAAAAGGGAATTCATCTAAATGCCTTAGATGCCCTTCGGTCAACTAAGAATCATCGTTGCACTGCTGGATCAACAAGCGTCTCTTGAATGACAGATATGTGCCTCAGTAAAACCAAACTTGTCTGTAGCACAACCTTTAGTGTCCAGCGCCCTCAGGCATAGGGTGGCAGTGGCGTGTTCAAAGTCCACAGCCCAGTCTTTATTACTTGACAAGTACACATCCAGTAAAAAGGCATTTCAGCTTTTCAAGAGGGAAACTATTTTGTAACTGACCCTGCACTTTGACAAAACAAAGACCTTCTTATTTACCATCAAAACTAGAACCACCCCACCAAATTAGTAGGAATGGCCAAGATAAAGTTAGTGCTGATTGAATTTGGTTCACAGGTCAGGTGGAAATACAAGGGCTTCAGCAGCGCATTCTGCATCATCCTCTTCATCTTCCTCAGGAATGTTCTCTGGTTCCCATGTAAACACATCTGAGGTATTGTCTGTAAATGAACCCGAACCGGTTCGTACCATCTCCCAAGGACACAAAGCATCCCGCCGACCAAGGGCTAAGTTTGTTTTAGAATCATCTAACGCTGCTGTGGTGATTCCTTCTGGAGTCTCTTCAATATTTGATGGCTCTGCATTCTGTAAAGAATCCTCTTTGACACTGGTGGTAATGTCAGTCTTACTTTCAGTTTTGAGCAGTGAACATGTCTCTGATCCAGTCCCATCTTGGCTTTTGACGGTATCTGGTCCTTCTGTCTCCCATGGGCAAACATCTGTCAGAGTACTATCTTGCTTTTGGAGAATTTTTGGTTGTTCCGTCTCCCATGGGCAAACATCAGCTCGAGCGCTATCTTGCTTCTGGAGAACTTTTGGTGGTTCTGTCTCCCATGGACAGATGTCAGCTCGAGTGCTGTCTTGCTTCAGGAGAACTTTCGGTTTCTCTGTTTCCCATGGGCAAACATCTGCTCGAGTGCTGTCTTGCTTTTGGAGAACTTTTGGTGGTTCTGTTTCCCACGGGCAAACATCAGTCTGGTTGCTGTTTTGTTTTGTGAGAACTCTTGATTCTTCCGTCTCCCATGGACAAACATTTGTTCGGCCGCTGTCTTGTGTTTTGACAACCTTCGGTTCTTCTGTTTCCCATGGGCAAACATTTTCTGGCAGATTACCCTGTATTTTCAGGTTCTGTGATGTTTCTGAAACTTCAGTTTTGATCTCCTCTGCTCCCCCTGTCTCCCATGGACAAACATTTTCCCGAGCTGTATCTTGACTCTGTAATATTTTCGATGGCTCTGTCTTTCCTGAGTTTGGGTCCTCAGTGTCCCATGGACAAACATCTCCCAGTTTATCTTGTCCTAATGAAATCATCTTTGCAGCAGCAGGTTTTTGTTGGTGCTCTGTTTCCCAAGGACATACATTTACTCTGTCTTTTCCCTCCGTTTGCACTGACGTGGCTTCCAAGGTTGGGCCACTTTTTTTGGAGGCTTCTGGTTTATCCTGATTTTCAGTTTCCCAAGGACAGATATCTGCCTGAACAGTCATTTGTGAGGCTATGTTTGTGTTTGTATTTATTTTTGTTGTGGATGTCTCTGTGTTCTCCTCTTCCCACAGACACATAGTATCCAGGATTTTGGGAGGTTCAGGGAAATCCCAAGGACAGCTTTCTGATGTCTTGGACACTTGTGATCCTGCTTGAAAGGCAGATGGTTTTGCTTGATAATGTGGTTGAACACCAAAACCTTCTCTTGGAGCACTAGGATAAACAGCAGCTTTCATAACTTCCTGTTTAAATGGCACTGTCAGGGATCCTTTGGCGTTCATAGGATTTAGATTTTCATATACAGCTTCAGCCTTATTCTGAGTGTCCCAAACACAAACATTGGCATATTCATTATCTTGTTTTATGAAAGGTTGTGGTGATTCTCCAGACTCCCAGGGACATACGTCTGATGAATGTTTCAAAGAGTCTTGCTTCAGTGAATCTTTGGACGGGGTTCTATAAGAGATAATAGGAATATCATGAGATTCCCAAGGACACACGTCACCTCGACCACTTGTTTGTCTTTTCAAATGTTCTTTCTCCTGTGTGTCCCATGGACAAACATTAGATCGTTCAGATGATTGTGACTCCCATGGACATGCATCTGCTTTAATACTCTGGTGTTGCTTTAGTGCTTCTCCTTGCTGGGAACTACCAGTGAGGTCCCACGGACATACATCTGAATGAGAAACATTACGAGCTGGTGTAATACGGTTACTCCCTTTCCTGTGAGTTGAGGGAGTTCTTGAAGTGCTAACAGTTTCCCAAGAACTTATACTGCTTCGTTTGCTGTTTTGTCTCGATAAAAACACATTTTCATATGTGCCATCTTTTTGTGTATCATCCAGATCTGAAGGGTAGATGAGAGACCTTACTACCACAAGCCTTCTTGGGCTTCTGTCAGAAGAATCTCCAGAGGACAGTCTGACTGCATTCTGCTTCACAAGGCATGGTTTTCCATCAACTGTTGTCAGACTTCTTTTTTGCAGTGACCTCTTTTCCACGCTTGGACGTCGATTGGATGTTCCTGATCTTGGTGTTGTGGACATGCTTTCCTGACTTTTCTGTGTCGCAGAATCTTCTCTGTTTAAACTGGCCTTGCTCGATCCTTCTGTCGATCCCATAAATGATTTCACAGAGAGCCATTTGGCTGTCGAGGTGCGTAAGGAGAGGACACGCTGATCTTTTGTGATCATTGGTCTTGGAGAGCCTGGAGCGCTGGCAGACACCGAAACTCCTGGTTTGGGAGATTCACTTTCACTTTTATCCTCAGATGGTTTCTTTTCCACAGGTGGTGCATAGTCCCAAGGACAAATGAGTGTCTGTGGAGACTTTGGTTCATTTTCTGCACTCACCTCAGAGTTTGCATAGGTCACATGTTTCTGGCTTTTGTCTGTCGATGGTTCCTGCTCTACGTCCCAAGGACAAATTTCAGCTTTATCAAATGACTCTGACTGAAGGGCACTCCTGGTCTGCTCACCGATAGAAATACTTTCTCTTGACTTTGCCGATACGGTGCTGGATCTGTTCACTTTGGGTATGTTTTCCATGGAATGGGTGGTCGTGGAGGTCAGACTCCAGGACTTATGAAGCTTTGTGTGGTCAGGATGCAGGAGATTGGTATCTATGGTCAGGTTTTGAGCACTGGCTGACTTACAGACTCCTGGTGGGATGTCCAAAGAGTCTGTCTCGGATCGCTGAGAGCATCTTTTCACAGTGTCTGTCCTTAAGATGGAGTCTCGCAAGGAAGAGTCTCTTTCCCTGACGTAGTGGTGATCACTTTGAGATTTCCGCAGACATGGTGATGGTGTTCTTATTGAACTTCTGTAACTGATACTGACCGTATCTGGGGTCCTCCTAAATGAATCAGACTGATTACTTCTACTATGAAAAGATCCATCTCTCTCCTCACGACTATACTGTCGACTCATGGATTCTGGGATCTCAGCGATGCGTCTTATAATGGATCTTCCTATCGCACATGCAGAACTTCGCTTCTTTTGTAGATGGGGGTTGTTTGCTGCCATCTTCTTGGTCTTGTGGACTTCTAACTGGGAATATAGCTTCTTCAATTCCTCCTGGTTTATATAAAGAAGGGAAGGAGTTGAAGGAGGGTTTGGTTGGAATGATTGGGAAAAGGAAAAGACATTAAGAGTAACACGTCAGAGGAAAGTAAAAGACACATTTCAATTCAGATCACAGGTCAGAATACGGAAGGGATAAAGGGTGGAGAAAACGGTCATACAAGATATGTTTATTCTACCACTGACTGAATTAACTGTTTATGTTCTAATTATAATCATTTAAAATTGTAATTTAACACATCTTTAAGTATATGTGGCCAAGACTGTAATTAAGGGACATTTATTTTCCTTATTTAAATGTGACTTTTGGGATTTCTTCTGCTTTTTGTAAGTTATGTCCAAATGAAAAGTGGTAACATCTTTCTGAGGGGACAAAATGTTTTACCCTAAAGTCATCCGGATCCACACTGTGTTCACTCCAAGCAGAATGAAAACTGCTGTTGAGGTATGAACAAGAGCGCCGCAAGTCCACTTCATCTTCATACACCTCTGCTGCAATCTCTGCCCTCCCCGGCTTAGACACATAGATAAACTGTCGAAGAAATACAAGCAAACGGTCTTAACAATCAGGAGGGTTCGTGCATTGAAGGGTTATTATCAGAAAGACTAAAACTAGGAATGAAAAGGGAAAAAATGTTAACACAGAAAAAAAATGACCAATGCAACAAAGATGAAAATATATTAGAATTGCAGTTAGAGGCATCTTTGTTTTCCACCAGTGCACAAAAATAAAACAGAGAAAATATATGTAGAAAAATATTTGAGAACTTTATGATAATGATAAACAATGTATTTGTAAACGTTGGTGTAAATTGAAGTGTTTCCATAAGATTTTTCAATATTCTTCAAATCATACATGCACATTTCAACATGACAACATATCAGTTATCTGTATATTACACTAACACATAGTTGCTTATTATTAACTTTGCATAAAATATATATATTTTTTGCATGTAATTGGTTAAATGCTAACTGAGATAAATGCTTTGTAACTTAGATGGACACATTTCTGTTGCTTGTAAGATGTTATAAACAAGGCACTGCACAAAAATGTACCTTTTATTTGATATCTTCTTGCCAATTTATTGCATATACACAGTGTAGTTTTGCATTAGTAGTCTTTGTATTTCATCTAAAATAAGACTATACTAAGAAACACAAAATACTAACATCTTGGAACAACAACAATCTCCATCCTGCACAATTTCAGACAGATCGCATTGGATTTCTTTGAGATTTTTACTCTTGAACAGAGTGAACATGACACATGACACATCCTGATTACCTTCGGGACGAAGAGCAGAGCAAGCGTCACGGTGATGGTGACGTGGGTGTGTGTGAAGGAAAGCAGCAACATCCAATCAGGATGCAGAGAGGGAAAGGTGAACCTGAGGGGAGCACAGAACACACCCTTCAACATCAGTGAGGTCAGTCCAAAAACACACCTCCTATAAGTGACATTTACCTGAGCAGGTGGAACATGGAGGAGAAAAGAAGCTCGTTATGGATGGCGATGCCCATGTAGCGAGGCTCATGGAAAGCGGAGGGGACAGGCCTGACGGCGGTCCACAGGGAACTGCCCCAGCACAGGAACAGAAGCTCAGCTGGACCAGGTGCAGGAAGACCAGAAAGTGATGTTTGATACGAAGGACAAAGACTAAGAATACAGATGTCATCACTTCTTATTGGTTTTATAAACACTGACTTTCCTCTGTGGTGGAAAACTCCTGGGGCCTCATGTACAAAGATGTGCGTGGATTTCACACTGAAACCTGGTGTGTCTGCACATCCGAAAAAGTCCAGATTAAAAGAACAGTGCATATCCCTGAATCCACAAACATTTCCTCTGGAAATCCCAATCAGTGTGGAATTGACCACATGGAGAAGCAGGCTCCTCCTCCTTCATCATTTGCTGATGCAACTTAGTATAAACACGTCGGGTGTTAGCATAAACACGTCGGGTGTTAGCATAGAACACGTCGGTGTTAGCATATACACGTCGGGTGTTAGCATATACACATCGGGTGTTAGCATAAACACGTCGAGTGTTAGCATAGAACACGTCGGGTGTTAGCATAGAACACGTCGGGTGTTATCATAGAACACGCCGGGTGTTAGCATAGAACACGCCGGGTGTTAGCATAGAACACGCCGGGTGTTAGCATAGAACACGCCGGGTGTTAGCATAGAACACG
>JAPTYR010000001.1:26400668-26410917 GCA_029814505.1 Siphamia roseigaster | reverse complement strand
TATTGGTTTTGTGATGCAAATAAATCACTCTTTTGAACACATGCTGTTTTGAGAAGAAAAACGTTTTATTTTAGTGTACCAGGAAACTTGCCGGAACTACTTTTGTTTTGACCAAAACTGGACCAGAACTGGGCTCACAGGACACTGTCGGGGATCAGTCAGTGTGGCTGACGGGGATGTCATATAGATTCATGTCAAAAATCCCAAAATATCCCTTTAATGTACACTTTAAAGGTCTTTGGAGTTGATTTTAATATGACTGTTTTCTGTAGCTTTATGCTTCAGATCCATTAGATCTCTTAGAATATATTATTTTTTAACCTTTATTTTACCAGGTAGGTCAGTTGAAATCCAGAGGCACCATAGTAGGCAGACTATGTATAGAATATATATACATAGAATATGATGGACTGTTGTAAATGAAACTACAGCAGTATATCAAATAGTTCAAATGAGCTCAACCTGAAACATCTACAGCAGTGAAAGCTGCCATAAAATGAATTTAAAAACATCAAATGAAATGCTAGAAGACTTTCAGGGACTATTTTACTGCACTTGAACTTATTACACTGGACTCCAAGTACATTTTGTTAATACTGCCATACTTTTATAAAAAAAATGTGATACTACTGTACTGTAGTATTTTCACACTATGGTAGTTCTCAGAATGTTTGAGGTTAAAGAATTGGTTGTTTATGTGGACTGGAAGCTCTGATGGGGCTCTTTGAACTTCAGTGTAACTTGACAAAAGACTAGAAATGGATCGTTCAAGTGCATCTTAGGGAGAAACATCACTATAAGTAAAAAATGAAGAGCAGAAAACTCAAGTACCTGACATAACTCACCTCCCTGCTCTCTTTGTTTTGTTATCCCACACTTTTTTTCTCACTGTATGATGTAAAGTGTTTTATTTCTCCCACAGGCGACAAACGCTTCGAGTGCAGCCAGTGTCAAAAACGTTTCATGCGGAGTGACCACCTGACGAAGCATTACAAGACTCACATAAACACCAAGAACCTGTGAGACAGCAGACTGTACCGAGCGTATACGCAAACAAACTCTGGTGAACTGTGTTTAAGGAAGAAGAGCAGAGGAAGGGAGTGTCTGACTTGTCCCATAATGGGAAATACTCCAAAAAAGGCCTTGTGTCCCCTCTCACTCCTCTAGGACACTGTGTAGCATCATGTACAAAGAAAACCTTCCTGACCAGCTTCAAAGTGATCCAGTAAATTTATTAATAATAGTTGTTTTTTTTTTTTTTTTTATTTGGTCTGAGCAGGAGCTATCGCTAGCTCCAACTGAACGAATAAGATAATGAGTTGGCGAAGCTTCAGATGCTTGACTTGTTTTGCTTATTTATGACTTTCTCCTGGGAAGGAACATTCAGAATTATTCAGACATCAACTCCTAATACTGCAGGACTACAGTCACATGTTCCTCTTTTTTTTTTGTGGCTTTTTCTTCTCCCAACTCCTGATTGGTTTTACTTGCACATCCTTTTCTTCTTTGTTACGGAACAGGAGCTCCCAGAAATAGGCCATCAAAAAACCCCTGTAAGGGATTAAAAAAAACCTACGCAATATTTTGTTTATTTCTTTGTTTGTGTTTTAAAGGAATTGAAGTTTACTTTTAGTGAAATGGCAGTTTTGTTTGTGTTTCCTATGGACCCTGCTGTTGTAAAGTCTGTTTACCAAAAAAGACTGGGACCATTACACAAACCATCCCTTGCAAAACTTTAGAAGTTTACAGCTCTTTTAAAACAGTGTATATGCTTAGGATTATACTTATTGTTAATAATAATAATAATAAACTATAATAATTTTTCATACAATTGATACAAAGGTGGAATTAGATTTACAGTACAGATTCAGATAGGGTATAAAATATTTAAAAAATCAGCAGCAACAAAAAAAAAAATACTTAAAATAACCAGGTTGCCTGCAGGACCATAAAGTGATATAATTTGTAAAGAAGTCTGAGGCCAGAACTTACTAAACCTCAAAGCCTCTTGTCAGTTTCCATATAATTTCATCCGGTCTGACAGGATACAAGACGTGCACTTCCTCTAGACTCTTTTTGCAGGCTGTAGGAAATCTACTCCACTTGAGTTTGTCCAATCACAGATGTGTTCAGAGAAAGAAGTTAAATATGTGATTAAGAGCTTTTATTGTTGTCAGATGTGACAATGCTGCTCTCACTTTGGTGATGTGAAATGGTTCCAAGTTGAATTTGACTGTACAGAGAGCTGCAGAAGAAATGTGTGCTTTTGCACATTGTGTTTTTTTCCCCTCATTCTTTTTTTTTCCTTCTCCCCACAACTTTGAATTGGAGCCTTTTGCACAGTGGTCTGCATACTGCAAAGTTTTGTCAAATGTAAACATACCTTTTCTTAGGTATACTGTGGGAAATAAAACTGAAAACTCCTAAAAATTGAAATCTAAATCCAGTTACACTCAAATAAGATCTCAAAGTCTCTAATGTATAAAGTTCAATGATAGCAGAGTATTTGAGAGCACATTATTTTGGGAAAAAATGCAGGGAGCATTTAACAAAAAATAAGAGAGGCCCCAAGAATGAACCTTGTGGGACGCCAGAAGTAACTCGGTCAGAAATGGAGAAAGTTTAAATTTGTGAATATTATTAACCATACAGGTTTGTCAGGATTACACCCAGTGTGGGCAGACTTATTACAGAGAGTGTTTTCTTGGTGGATAAAAACATTTTTTGGAACAATTGCATTATTGTCCATCTTAGGATAAAATGCAATGAAATATCTGTAAAAAGAGGTGTTGTGCACCTCATTCATAAATCATCCCATGATTCCTCCTGGGAGTCTGCAGAATTTATTCTTCTTGGATACGATGACAGGTACGGTGACCAGACCAGATCTTTGGTACTGAAAAGTGATATTGAGTGTAAAATTCATTACAGTTAGTTAGTTCAGAATGTTTGATCCAGTTTATATACTTGGTTACTTGATTCTCTGATCACAAAATTGGAAAAATTGAAATGGCAAATCAGTTTTGAGAAGTTTTTCTTTCAACTCAAGTCTGTGGAAAGTGTTTTGGTCGTGTTGTTTTAAGTCCAAGCATTTCAGGAAATAACCAGCCCTGTTGATATTTTGATAATAAACAGACCAGATTAATTTCCAGGCTAACTGTTATGCTTTAGAGTTTTGATTTGGTGCTTTGCAGCCTATGTACTACTGTATATATGACTGATTTAATAAGTTTTGGCCTGACTTGACAATCACTGTCATGAGATGCAAAAAAGAGCTTTCTCTGGCCTTTTTTCGGTTACATTTATCTTCCATCCATCCTTCCAGCTCTGTGATGGCTTTATTTTGATTAAACACATTTGGTTTTCTTGTTCTACAGATGACTAGCATTAGTCCTGTTGTACAGACAATGCTCATAGTATCATATTGTTGCTCTCTGAAGACGTACACTGATTTATTTGGTCAAATTTGGGAGATGCCATGTGGAAGGCTTTTACTGTGGCATGTTTTAAAAGGTTTTTAAAATTCTTTAACGGCTGGTGAGAGAGCTTTGTTATAAGCACTTTGAGATCGTTTTCCTCACAGTGCTTCACAGGAGGGACAAATGACATTTATTTTAGGTGGCCAATATTTGGTGTATTTTTCAAGAACCTGTCTACGGACGTACGATGCCATTGGGGTGAAATGAAATAACCTGCTCATATTTATGTTTGTATTTTATGTCTGAAAATGTACATACAGTGTGTGTCTGGTAGACACAGTAAATGTAGGATATTAAAAAAAAAGTTAAGCTGCCTAGTGCTGTGGTTGGCCTCGCCAGCCCTGAAGGAAATGGACTCTGTACAGTGTGTAAGTAATAAAATATAATGTGACATTGTATAGCTTCACTCTTTGCTTTGTATAAGACTTCTAGATCTTTTTTCTATTGAATTAAAGATGCCTTAGACAGCTGCACCCAGTATTTAAAGATGTTTTTTTTGTCTAATTCCAGGTAACATTTGTAAAATTAATTTTGTGTTAACTTATGTTACATGCTAATGTCATGTGCACTGAAGTTCCCAGGTTCCAAATTTGTAAATTTTATCTTCATGGTAATTAAATATTATGAGCCTTTCTGAAATAGCACTCCTCTATTACTTGGTTTCTGTGAATTTAATGCTTCGCTTTCCCCAAAACTCAGATGTCATTTAATGTTCAGCACCCAGTTACTGTATTTATCAGGAGAGCCCACAGAACCAGCAATTAATTTTATAACTTGTATGAAGGTGCTAAAAGATAGTTTGCTCCTTTTCTACAGTCTGCCCCCTCAATAAAGAAGTCAAACCATTTCAAATGTGTATTTCATTTTTAACTACTTTATATTTTTGGTTAATTTAACTTGAAACCTTTTTTTTTTTTCATTTTGCTATAATCCAATAAAACCTTATAACTGTAGTACATCTGCTTTATAACATGTTTTCTTTTATTTTGACAATACAAAGGCTAATAGAGAAAAAAATGCTATAATAAATAAATGAGATAATATAGATGCTATTTCGAATTCAGTAAATGCAACCATATTACTCAAGCTACTTAAAACATCAAAGCAGCAGGAATTGAGACAAAAGTGCAGATCGTTAAATTAAATCCCCCTTTTCACCTATAAAATCTGATTGTGTTGGAAATTGAGTTGTTACATTTGGTATAAATGGGGAAACTTTCCTTCTTTTTAGATTGATTTATTCGTGTTTTGTTTTTTTAAAATAGTTTTGAGTATGTTTATTTTATCCTAACACTAAAAATAGCAAATGAACTCACTCTTGGTCTTGCTAACATGGACCCCTGAATAAAAAAATAAATGCATGCGTATAAATTACTTTATTTATTTTATTTTTGTAATAAAAAATAATTATTTTACTGGCATAGATAAGAATGTGAAAGGGCACAGCGGGTATATGTGACCCTCTCTTTGATCAAATGATAAATATATTTGTAACATGTATTTCATGCGTATCTCAGTGTTTGTACTTTTATTTTGAAAGTCTAATGCGTCATCAAAGGGCGACAGTTTTGTCCCTTTTTGCTACATCAAAACCGGTACGTTTTGGAGATGTTTCTCTTAATTTCACAAAATTTGTGATTTCACTTCAATACAGCTGGCATTGGAACATCTTCGCGGTGTTTTAAGGTCTGAATATTTGTGTTTTCAGGACTGTCGCAACATAAGCTAGTTAACTATCTACGTTTGTTTACATTGTTTTAGTCCGGTCTGAGGTTACACAAGACTGTTTTTAGTGAAGCCAAGTGACAGAGGTTCACAAGACAGACTTGAATGCTGGTGTCTACAAACTGTATATTCTGACGTTGTTGTTCAAGTTTGTAACCTTGTGCGTTTGAGCTTTTACTAAGTACCTGAGTATGCCAGAAGTTAAACTCTCCAAACACCTTAAACACAGAAAATGAAGGAACCATCACAAGGAACGAAACAAAGAAGCCGCCCACCTTCCAGATTGTAGAAAAAAATGACAGTACAAATATTAAATATAGAGGTGAAACAACTGGCGACAGCAACTAAATTAGATTACATTAATTACTTTCTCAATGAAGAAGTAAGGTTGGAACTTAGTGCTGATCTTGAGTTGAGGGCAGTAAAAACTAATGCACATGTTGAGAAATCTACTTTTCCTGTCAACACTACTGGGAATTCAAAATATCAGATAAAATAGATGGATGAAATGAGATACACTAAACCTGTTTATGCTTTCTTTTTTCCTAGAAGGATGGCTGTAAAATAGGTGGAGTGATGAGGGACTTTTGGCCAGTGGAAGTGGTCACTGGCCTCTGTCACACAGATGAACTGGACCCATTTCCAGTTTGGCAGAATGGGCAGATCAGCCTCTGTTTCAGCCAGCTCGTACTTGGAGCACTGCCGCATGCTGGGATGGCTGTTTTCAGTGCCTGCTACCTCGGCATGGCAAGGTAGGTCATACTTTTAAAGGGGTCATATTTTGCTAAACCCACTTTTACTAGTCTTTGGTACCTTTATCAGTGTATATGGACCCTAATATTTCAAAAAGTTTGAATTTGAACCCTCCAGGTGCTGCAAAGCCATCCTTATATTCATTACAGGAAAAATCATGTGGATTTCTACAACCTGTTTCAATTCCTGCTTAATTTGTGACATTTTATAACTAGTTACATCACATCATTTGTACACATAAGGTCAAGACTTCAGACAAACATTTCTCCAAGTACGACATAATTGTTTGTCAGCAGCGGTGGTTGTTGTCCATACTGAAATTATGTCTAAACTTAAAGCTGGTATGAACAAATATAAGGGGTGGAATGGGTCAGAGCAGCACAGTCAACACCTGGAGGAGGTGGGGCATGAAGTGGCTCATTTGCATTTAAAGGTCCAGCTGTCAAAATGACCTTTCTAGTGTCATTACTCAGAAATAGGCTTGAAGAGCAACCTGTGGAGTTGAAATAATGAAAAATTCAGATCCAACCATAGAATTTACAGCTTATTTTGACCACAGTGAAATATTTTAAAATGCATAATTCCATTTTACAAAAAAAATATCATTCCTTTAAATCTAAAGCCCTACCAAGAATCCCTCTTCATTATTTGTACAGTGTTCAGTTTCTGCTTTGAGGATTTGAGAGAGGTGCTCATTGAATGGTATGACCGTTATGTTGGGTGTACTTGATGTTTCTGTTATTTAGTCACACTGACCATACAAACAAGACCAAAATAATAAACTTACATGAAAGATCAAATTATTGTAATTCAACAGCACAAACAGCAGATTATTTAATGACCTTTAATGTGCTGATGGGACTATTCCTCAGTTGTAGGTACCAAAGTGGCCAGTTAAAAATGTAATATCTCAGAACTGTGTACTCACTCACTCACTCACTCACTCACTCACTCACTCACTCACTCACTCACTCACTCTGAGCTCTTCTAATATTATGATCTAGATTTGATAGTTGTTTAAATAGAGTTGTTTGTCATTTCTGAAGGAAAATACATTTTTTTCACCCCTGGTCTAAACTTAGTTTCTTGCACTTTTTTTTTCTTTTCTTATACTCTCACCACTTCCCCAGCTGCAGCTGCTCATTGTTTCTCTTCTGCAGGTTCAGTCACTTCCACTCGTCTCCTCCCTGTGGTTGGACCCTCCGGCTGGTATCAGCTCTGCTGGTGGCGCTGTTCTTCACCGCAGATGTTATCGTGGTGAGCCTCCTCCGGCAGGGTGACATGTACCTGGACGTCCTGGCTGACAGCTGTGCCATTCTGGCCTGGATAGTTCACTTTAGCGCCATGGCTGTGTTGCAGAGAACATCATTCAGGAGGACTAGAGGACCTCTGCTGCTGCTGCTGCTGGTTCTGTTGTCTGTCCCAAACCTGGTTATCACCCTGATGATTTACTGGAACACTGAAGGATATTTGGATCTTACAGAGCCTCTCAAAGTCACACGGTTTGCACTCGTCTCTGCCAGGACCCTTCCTCTTCTAGTTTATCTTTTTGCATTTGTATTTCCATGTATCAGTGATGCTGGCTACGCCTTGTATGTAAATGCTGTGGATGGATCCTCACTCATTCCAGGGAGCTCACAGCCTGATACAGGTGAGCAAAGTTGTTGATTTTTATTTCTATGTTTTGTTTTCTAATACAGTCCAGTTTTACGTAACTTAAAATTCGTTTGATACTTAAGTTTTTATTTGTTCAGTTAGTTTCTGTTTAGTTTTTATTTAATTTCATGGTAATCTTTTTATTTGTGGTGTTGTGGTACATGTCAGGGGTATGATTCACAAAAAGAAACATGACACAGTTCACACAAAAACAACAGCATGTACAGATAAAAATGTAGATATAGTTACAATTACTGTATATAAACATTTGGGACAAGATTTTGGCTGTTTATTCTCAGTTCCCCCTGGCCAAGGTCAGCTGGGTTAGCCAAGCTTACTCTAGCTTTGATTTTTCTACATATGTTCCACAAATTGCAAACTATCGTCATATTCAAAGTAATGACACTAGTGACTCCACCCATGAACGGACTGAACACAGAGGCAATAACTGCTGCCACCTGCTGATGTAAACCATTGGAGGACACATATGTAACCATTTTGTCTGATATAATAAAAGATCAGTTACTGTGTAATTGCAACTATAATTCATAGTATCAGTTATGTTTGATGGAATGCAGTTTCAGTTCAGTACAGGTTGTCTGCAAGACTTTGCAAAAGTTCAGTTTCAAATATTAAGGATTCACTATTTGTTTTTTGTCATATCTGTTTCTATTTCATTTAATTTTCAGTATATTCATTATTATATTTAACCTTTTAGTTTAAGAGTCAACCTCTTAATGCATTTAAATCCACATATTTTGTCCTTTCATTTACCCGTTGGTAGATTAGTCAGTCCTTCCACTAATGCTATTCATACATTAAACTTCTCTCACATATAACACAGCCTGGTATAAAACAGTCCCCACCTGTGTTGAACTAGATACGTAACAGTTTTCCATTGGATTATTACTGCAGTGATTAATATGTTTCAGCCACAGCAAGTTCATTAACCCTTTAACTGATGCAGGGAGTAGATTTAAATTTCTTAAACAGTTTGATGGAATCATGAAGATTGGATTGTATTTCAGTGGATAAAGGTCATGTGGTCTGAGTCCACGTTGACCTTATTTCAGAGTGATGGTCCATCACGGTGAGAAAAAAAGTGGATGAAGTGATTACCCATCATGCCTAGTGTCTGCAGAATAAGCCTGTGGAGGCTGCATGATGATCTGGGGTTCGTTCAGTTGGTCAGGTCTAGGTTCAGCAACATGTGTCCAAAAACAGAACACATAAATTCTGTGACATTGTATAAGAGTCAGAGAAAATGTAACACATGTCACAGTCAAAGGTAAAGGTGGTTCAGTAATAAACAGGTGTTTATAGAAAAGAGAAAAAAAATTACAAGAAATTGATTCTACATTTTTTCCCTCACAAATCTTAAAAAGTACGATACCTTGATTAATTTATTGTAGATAAAGACAATATTTACATTTTTTTTTTTAATAGTTTTGTCCACTGGTGATAATGTTGCAGGTGAGATGGTGGCTGAAGATGGCAGCAGCTGCTTTTCTCGTCTCTTCTACCTGTGGTTGACTCCTCTGC
The DNA here is from genome assembly GCA_029814505.1 of Siphamia roseigaster. NCBI lineage: Eukaryota > Metazoa > Chordata > Actinopteri > Kurtiformes > Apogonidae > Siphamia > Siphamia roseigaster. The sequence continues at coordinate 26,401,762 of JAPTYR010000001.1, read as the reverse complement.
TCAGACGAGGGCAGCGAGGAGAGCTTGACAAACCAGGTGATGTTTATCATCTTCCATGGAAGCTGCGCACCAGTGTCATCTGCCGGTACTTCAGCCAGTGCTGGGAATCATGTCGAGGTGGATCAGGGGTCAGAACTGAGGAGGATCAGTGGCCGAGGCCGGTCAGTAGAAACCTCCAGAATGGGACGTGGAGCTCACTCTATCAGGAGGACACGCTGGAGCTGGAGGGGGACGTGGGTCTGCTGAGGGTCCTGCACAAGGCCTTCGGGTTTCGGTATTATCTGCTGGGACTGTTGAAAGTTTTGGTGAACTTGTTGAGCTTTGCGGGTCCACTCCTCCTCAGCAGTCTGGTGAACTTTATGGAGCAGGAGGGGGCTCCCGTCAGCTGGGGGGCATGGTGCGCATTTGGACTGTTCAGCACCACCCTTCTCACATCTGTTCTCAGTAACATCTTCGTCTTCCAGGTAGAACTGTGATTCAGGGGTTAAAACTAGATATGAGGGAGAATCAAACCGTTCTGAAACAAAGGGAATACGTTTATTTATCAAAATAATAATTTTCTACGTAGATAAGTGTTGTCAGAGTCTAAACACTTTTATGTTTCCATCGGTAGATTTCTTCTTTGCACCATTGGTGGGACTGTCTTCAGTATTTATTTAGTTAGTTACAGGACACTGTGTATTTACAGTCGTTACAGAGATGATGAATGCACCAGGTTTATCTGAGGAGTTAATTTTCATCTGTTGTCATGATGTGATGTTTGTGTTTGGCATTTGTCTGAGAACGTTTTGACTCTCCCTCATATAGTCTTTCTATTTTTGAATATAATATTAGGAAAAGAAATCCTCATTTAAAACATAGGTTATCAACTTTTTTCATCTAATCTAATCTAATCTAATCAAAATCCTCTAATAATAATTTGTCAATCACAGCAGTTTGTTGTCACAGTTTTTACTCTTAGATGTTATTAGAACAATTTATATTTCAAAACTTTGTAACCTAAATCAGGGTCTCCGTGGATCCTTAAAAAGTCTTATTTACAATATGTGGTTTTTAAGGTCTTAAAAATCATTATATTTCACTATTTTTTGAAG